>OY723242.1:867617-1195003 GCA_963210315.1 Rhynchopus euleeides | reverse complement strand
AGCTCGTGTTGCAACAGTCGTTGTCAACACATCCCGGTTGTGGAGCACTGCTGCACAGGAATCACACGACCATCTGGACTTGTTCCGTACCTACAGGCAGCCTCCCGGTGCATGGTGGCAGGGAGGTACATATACAAGCCAGAACTCATCGAAGACCTGGCTAATGCCACCTACATAGCGCCTGACACCCACCGGATGACGTGGTTGGCAAGCAACATGCATTGCAACCCTCAGATGTGGTGTGTTGGGGCATTTTCTTTTCCAACCTCCCACACAGTGGCACTGTCCGGTACCAAACGGTGGCACAAAATTTAGGTACCCCAATTCGGGCACCTGAGGTGCCCGGAATGGTGGAAAAGTGGGGTTCGATGGGTTTCCGGACCGATCTGGGGGGGTTTGGAGGGTTTACGGGGGCTTTGGGGCCTCTGCGCCGGTTTTTTGAAAAATCGTGTTTGTACACGTAAAAGGGTGGCATTTGACCCCCCCTAGGGGGGGGGGGGTGCTGGGAGGTCGGGCCGAAGCCCTTGTTCTCTGATGATGTTATTTGGTTCACGCGTTCAGGTAGTCCTTCTCGCCGTGCTCCGTTACCCCTGCCTCGGCCAGGTAGCGCAGCGCCTCCTTGCAGTTGTGCAACAGCAGGTTGTGCACGTTTGTGGCTGTGAGGTGGTGTCGGGCCGACGCTGTCGCGGGGCAGCCGAAGAAGAGGTGCTTCAGTGAGACCCCAGGCGGGGGGTGGCCCGGCGCATGCTTCAGGCAGGGTTGGCAAGGTGGTTGTGCCGTGCCCGGGATGTCATGGTTTTTTGTTGAGCGCACTGAAGGGTGTCAGTCAAGGTGGTGTGGAGAGCACGTTTCGCAGAGCCGAACTGACACATTCCGCGCGAAAGTTGTGCGTAAACAAAACGGTGTGGTTGTCACAAAAAAAATGAAAAGTGTGGGGGGGTGGGTGGGGTGGGGTGGGGGGGCAGCGCGGCTCAGCCAACGCAGCACGCACTGCCATTAGCAGACTACCCCACTCCTTCGATACATTCAGACCCACATTTTTTCTTGTGACTAACTGCGGAGCGCGTAAAGTGGCCAGAAGGCAATTTGCGCGATATCCGAGCGAAGTTCGAAGCATGTGCCCCTCCTTCTGCAGAAGCTGCGTGTAGGAGGAGGGAGAGATGGGCCGAAGGGCCGAAGGGGGGTGTTTCGGTGCACCTTCGTCGAACCCCACACCCCGCCCCCTTGCTCCCCGTGGTGATGGCGATGTTCTGCAACAAAAGGGGGGGGCCCTCGCAACCAGTCACAGCTCGTCAGCCAGTGAGGGGAAGCGGAGCTGCTGCTCACTTCTTCTCACACAGTTACATCTGGTAGCGAGGGCCCCAAACGAGGGGAGGCGGGGAGATCTTTCCTGTGTACCGGCACACAGTGTCACACACACACACCCACACACACACACGTTAATCTTTTTAGCTTAGTGTAGGACGCACCGAGCGAGCTCTAGTGCTGCCTCCACTGTACACACACAGTTTTCTGCGTTTTTTTATGAGCACAGCTCTCAAAAAAAAGGTAAAAAAAAACCCCCCCATCCCCCTATCTTGCTTGTTTTAACCCCCCTCCCCCATCTCTCCATCATATCGACAACAGGGAGCCTGTCCCTTTGACGTACGTTCTGCACACCCCACCCCTGGTTGCGTGCATGCTGACCTCCTGCATCTCCTTAGCATTAACCAGGCTTTGGGCGACCAGACCCGTGGAAACGGGGAGGTGCCCCATCTCTCCTTCCCCCCCAAACCCCCCCCCCCCCACCCACCCCACCCCCCAAGGGAAGCCTTTTCAAAAGGCTCTTGACAGCGCGCGCCCCGCCTGCATTGCCCGCTCCTCCGCCGATGCAGGCGAGGCAATCTGTCAACCACGTTCAACACCACCGACACCCCCCCCCTCCCCTTTTCCCCTTTCCACTATCGATTATACTGTTAGTTACGGGGAGGGAGGGGTGGGCTTTGCGTGAAAGAACATCGCATCGCTGCCTGATCAGGCATCGGGGTGTGGGGTGTGGGGGGAGTAAAGTAGAGAACATCAACGGAGGGGGGGGGGGTGGATTTGAAAAAGCAGCGTCTGGCGTGTCTTGCGTGTTTATTTGCATCCCAACCGGGGGGGGGGGGGGGGGCGCCGTCCAGAAGAACGGCGAAGAACACCACGACCCTGCCTCGGGGTAGACTCGGGGAATAAAACCGAACGCAGAACCCAAACACATGGGTTTCTGCCCCCACCCCCCCCCCTACCCCCTCCCCCCCGTCCTGCCAATATTAGGGGGACATCCCAGACGCCATAAGGTCTTCTTCAACATTATTAACATTCCCTCCAAATAGATATGTGTACGGGGTCGGCTTGATGCGCGAGTCGAGGATGTATGTCGTGATCAGCCCTTTGCCCTTTGCCTGCACCTGGCGCGCTGTGAAGTGGTAGTATTCTTTAACCTCTTCGTATGTGGTGGAGAAGAGGGCAATTCGCCCCGGGAGGCAGCTGCCGCAGAGACGCGACGACACGTTCACCGCATCGCCCCACAGATCGTAGGCAACCTTCTTCGACCCGATCACACCCGCCACTGCCGGGCCTGAATTCACCCCTGCCTTCATAACAAGGTCCGGCGTGTTGTACTTCTCCTTGTGTTCTGCCAGCGTCTCGAAGAACTGCAGCACAGTCTCCACAATGCGCAAGGCATGGTCGTCACGCGTCACCTCCGTCAGCCCACCACACATAAAATATGTGTCGCCGATTGTCTTGATCTTCTCCAGATCCAGCTTATCGGTGAGGGAGTCGAACTTCGAATACAGGTCGTTGAGGAAGGACACAATCTCCTTTGCAGACATGGTCTTGGAGTATGTGTCGAAGCCGACCAACGCGCTGAAGGACACGGTGACCTTGGCGTGGTCGTCAGCAATGAGGCTCTCCCCGGCCTTCAGCCTGCGGGAGATGATGGGCGGCAGGATGTTCTGCAGCAGCTTCTCCGACTGCTGCAGGAGCTTCTTCATCTTCTCATCCTCATCCACCTTGCCTGTGGAGAAATACTGAGCAATCTCGGGCACCGCCTCACGCACGTCCAGCGGGATCATATTCAGCATCAGCCGAGTCCCGTTCTCCTCCTCAGTCAGCTGCACCAGCATGGGGAGGAAGACGAACTGATACTCCAACACGATCAGGAGAAGGGTTGCCGCCGCCACCAGCACGACGTATATCGTGGATGTTTGGGCACGATTTGCGGCATCTGTTTTATACTTGTCCACAACCTGGTGGAGCCCCTCCAGCAGGGGGTCCAGCCGTTCCCGCAGGATCTGGACCTGCACGATACTGGTCTGACGTGTCTGGGCTGCCGAGCTCATTGCGGCAACCCCGCTAGCCTCTCCGGCCTTCCCGACTGACACACTGCCCCTCCCGGCACGCGCAATGTTCTCAAGAAGGACAATGTAGTTCAGGAGACGCACGTCGATAGAGATCGGGGCTGGGGAGTATGTCTGCCCCGACCTGCACGTATCGATGGTGCCCGTGTCGGTGTAGGCCCCCTCGAAGAGCAGCGATCTGTCAAGGTCAGCTCCCAACTCGGAGAGGTACACCTCATCGCGGAGGGAGCGCATTGCAGCGGTGAGACCCTCGATCTTCACCTGCGTGCCGACGATGAAGACTGCGGGGTTTGCGGAGATCTGGTTCGCAAGCAGGAGACCCTGGGTTGCCAGCCACTCCGTGGAGGTCACGAGGTTCATCATTTTAACCTCCGACTCCGTCTGGTCCTGCGTGACGTACATCACGGCAAACAGGGCGACGAGGAAGAGGGATACGCAGAAGAGGGCAATCCTGCAGCGCTTCGTCAGGAGGCGGAAGTGGTCCCTCAGCCCGTTCTCCGTCTCCGCGTCTGTCGACCCCTGCCGGGAATCGAGGGATTGGAAGGTGAAGTGCAGCGCGACGACCAGCATCAGCGCAATCTGCACCAAAGAGAGGACCTGCGCCACCTCCACGCCGCACAGCGTCTCCCTGTCGATGTCGTCGTATTCAGCATCCCACGTCTGCCTCGCTTCCTCCGCCATCCTGCCCGGAAGCTCCGCCAGCGTGTCGGTGAGGTTTAAAAACCTGCCTCCCAGCAGGATCCCCGGGGCTCTGTCCGGCTGCCCGATATCAATCCCTGTCGCGTAGTACGACGCATGGTTTGCGAAGTCGGGGGAGTATTCTATAAGGTTGTGGACGTAGTCCTCCTCCAACACGATATCCCACTCCTGCGTCTGGATAGCGGGTGGCACCTCCCCGACGTGCATCTTCACGGGGTACAGCGCGTCGAATGTCGCTGCGGCATGCCCCGTCACCCCATCGCCTGACTCGCCCTCGCTGCCCTGGCCTGCCTCTGCGTGCACAGCCTGCAGCCCTGGTCCTGCGTTGGGTGCATTGAGGGCCTCCGGCACGCTGTGGTCTTCCGAGGTGGAGGCAGAGAGCGAAGCATTGAAGCCAGGCCCGTGCTGCCCGGGGTTGCCCCCGATGGGACCGCGGGAGAAGGACAGGCGCAGCGCAATCCGTTCTAGCCACCGTGCTACTTCGGACTCCTGCATGAGCTTGCGCGCGGCGCGGGCCTGTCTGGCGAGCACATCTTTGTTGCCGGACAGGGCAGACGGTGCAAGCAGTGTGTGGTCCACCAGGCGCTGCAGGGAATCGTAGAGGCCGCCCCCCTGGAGGATCCCGAAGTAGTGCACCAGCAGCCTTTCGCTCCGGTATTGCGTGAAGCGGAATGAGGTGTCGCGCAGCTCCGTGATAACAGAGGAGGTGGCGTTGAAGGCCTCGTTGATCTCCACAAGGGCTGCGTTGCGGGCGTCCATCCTGTCTGCCCCGTTCATCGCGATGCAGATGAGCGCCACGTTTGACGTTGTCAGGGCGACCACCATGACCAGCCACGCCGAGTCGCGCGCCAGGCCTGTCAGGCCTGATGGTGCACCGTAGGCACAGGCTGTGACCAGCGCTGCGAAGTAGACAATCGCGACGGCTAAGATAGCCAGGGACAAATAGAGTGCAACCTGCAGCGATGTGTACAGCTTGTCCTTCGCTTCGACGGAGTCCTCCAGCAGGCGGGCCTGGATGAGGCTGCTGAACTTCGCGAGGGATTTCTTGAAGTGCATCGTGTAGTACTCAAACAGGTCGTCGTTGGCAACGCTGCGTGAGATGCTCTTCTTCAGCTGCATGATGTGCGACAGCTGCGTCTGCACCTGCGAATGGTGTTCCTGCGTCCCGTTCACCGGCACCCCCTCGTCGGGCACCGCAAGCATCGCGTTGGCACGCTCCTGCCACCGCGGGATGTCAGATATGTTGTACGTCGTGGTGAACAGCACCTCCGCCAGCTGCCGCGATGTGTCATAGCCCTGCGCATCCGATATGCGGCCCATCTGCTGCAGGGATGCGCCCAGCGTTGTGTGGTTCACATCCCTTGCGAGGTCTGCAGTGAGCCCTGCAAGGAGGGCCTTCTGCTGCTGGAGGATGACACGCAGCGAGGAGGCGGACACGGAGGTGAAGACGACGCTGTGCATCGCAGTCTCGAGGCCTGTCCTGGCCTGCCCCCACGACAGCTGCAGGGTCATGTTCCACTTCGACCGCTCTGCCGCATAAGCCTCGATGTCGATTCCGTTCACCTCCAGCTGGCCCGGGAGTGGCAGCAGGCCTTCGACAATCGATGTTGCGATGGCCGTGGCGTAGCTCCTCAGCCTCGTGATGAACCCCTCCAGGTTGAACTCCGACGAGCGGTACTGCACAAACCCTGCACCCGAGGGGTCTGCGAGCTCTTCGATTGACGGCTTCATCTCCGAGAAAGGCGTCGCCGGGATCAGCGAGCTCCGCCGCACAAGCCGTTCCCCATCCCTCAGCCATGCGGCTGCCACCTTCAAAACGGTCGCACGGTAGTTCGTCCAGTGATCCCCCGTTGCCGCGGCGTCGAACAGGAGGTGGAGGCACAGCGCAGTCCCAATCATATACGAATCCGAAACGTGCTTGCTGATGATGACCCCTATCTCAGGCGTGTTCTTATTCGGCAGCATCGTATCCTGCACATAGTTTGAGTGCCGATAGACCCCTGGAAGGATGGGGTTGCCTATGGTATCCGCCAGGACGTGCCGTGGGATGCTCTCAGGGCCCCAGCGCATTCCCGACACTTCTGAGAAGAGATGGCCGTCGGTGTTCTCCAGCACGGAGAGCGGCGGGGTGAAGTACTGCGCGGTCAGGGTGAGCGAGGCTAAGAGGCGCATGTTCATCGAGATCAGGTCTGCGCCGAACTTGCTGAGCACAACCACCTCTGCGTCAGTCAGGGAGAGGGTGTAGAGGGCAGCCTCCAATGCCCCGAGCTTGTCATTCTCGAGCACATCCCAGTATCCGCGGTAGTGTTGCATGTCGCCTGATTCGGTGAACCTCCGGCACGACCGCACCGCCACGGCTACCTGGTGGTCGTACTCTGTAACCAGCTCAAACGCGCGCAGCCTGTCGCCGTAGCGGTCTTCCAGGTCGCCGAACTCCACTAGGAATATGTCCACCGCACATGCGACTGACACGCAGAGCATGATTACCACGACGGCAAACTTCACGACAGGCGGCATCACGAGCGGTTCCTGCTGGTCCGGCTCCTCCTCCTCCTCCACGTCCTTCTTCGGGCCTTCCAGCTCCTTGTCCTCGACCACCTCTGTTTCCTGCGGCAGCTCTGAAACCTCCGACAGCCCGACAGCCGACGAGGTGCTGACCGCAAGGTTGGACCGAGTGAGGTCCTTCCCAGAGTCGTTGCGCATGCTACCGACACGGCCGATCGGCTTCTGCCCTTCCTTGTTGAGGTCTGCCATGTCAGCGAGCCCTCTCTTGAGCACGATGGCCACCGCAGATTCGCGCCGCGCGATCAGGCTCTCGATCGCCTCAGCATCGGTCATGCTGAGGCGGCGCCCGGATTCGTCCTGCGAGTCACCCGACTGTCTCCTGGGGAGCTCGTCTGCCGGCAGCTCTCCGGTGTCCACAGCCAGCTTGTGTGAGACCTGGCTCCTGTCGACGATGGTTTCGATGATGAGCTCATCTTCATCCTCCTCGAAAAGAATGAGCTTTTTACGCGCTTCTTCCGCGGTGGTGCGCAGGGTCGTGTCCGGGATCAGCATGAAGAGATCCAGCGTTGTAATCTTCGATGTCGCGATCTTGTTGAAGTTCCACACGAACATGAGGTATATCAGGAACACCACCACCAAGCTCAGCACGGAGAGGAGGATCGTCAGGATCAGCGCCGTGTTCAGGATTTCCCCACTCTTCTCTTGCGGCAGGGACGCGCTCATGTTGAATGTGCGCGAAATGGGTTCCGCAAGGTTGCCCAGAAGAAATCTCGTGTACTTATGCGAGGGGATCAGAGAGACGGCCTGGTTCATCAGAAGCTCCAGAGCAGACCCGATCAGCAACCCCAGCTCCCACGGCGTGACGATCTGGGGTGTTGCTGGCGAGGTCGAGGTCGCGTAGTAGTTCAGGTTGGTGTTGGCGGTCTTCATCAGCTTCCGGTGCGGATCGTACGTCACGGCAGACTCGCCATGCGTGATGCGGTTGTGGTGGGCCAGGAAGGCGCTCGTGACCCCCCGGAGGTTCGCTGTCATCGCGTCCAGCTGGGGTGTGGACTGCCCCACCTGCTGGCTCTCGTCCAGGCTCGCCGTCTGCACCAGATTCTGCAGCGTCACGCCTGCCCTCTGGCTGAGGTAGCGGACCTGGCCTGCCGAGTAAGTTTGGTCGATCAGCACAACGTGCCCATCCATGTAGAGATAATACATCACAAACTGCACGGCAAGCAGCACCAGGAGAGGGAGGAAGGCAACACGGATGGTGAGCTGCAACATCTGCACCGTCTTCGACCCACGCCGCGTGAACTCATCTTCGTTGCGCGACTCTTCGACGATGAAGGACCTGTCGTTGTTCGCCCTGCTGGTGCCCGAGGTCTGCGTCCTGTTGTGGCTGGCACGCTTCTGCTGGATCTTCTCGATCTCCTCCAGGCACCTGTCGTACGCCGCTTCGTCCAGCATCACCTGCTGCAGGAACTGCGCATACTGCATCAGGATCTGTGTGTCGTGTGGGTGCTGGCTCAGCATCCACTGGAAGGTCACCTTTGCCGTCTCGCGCTTCTCCGTGATCTGGTTCGCGAGCCCTGCCAGGGTCTTCAGCCCGCCGTCCGTCTTCACCCCGACCTTCATCCAGAAGTCGTGCATCAGCCCGAGTGCCTCTTTATGGTGTGACCGTGCCTGCTCCAGCGCCTGGCAGTGCGCCTTGTCGCGGATTCCCAAGTCAGTCCGCAGCTTGTTCGCCATCTTGAATATCGTATACTGCGAGATGAATTGGAAATGCGGCGACTGCTGCGAATTCTCCAGCCCTGTGATCACCGAGATGGCAACATGGGACCTCTCGAGATACTGCACGAGGAATGCCGCAAAGTGCACGTTGACATCCCGATCACCCGGGTACTTCAGCAGCCCCTTGGTGTAGATGCGCGATGCCATCGCGAGCATCCTGTCGCTGGGGCGCGTCCCGATCTTATTCCGCCACAGGTGGAGGTACCGCGTCGACAGCTCCACATCGGAGGCAAAGTAGACCGCATCGACATAGGGCACAATCACGTCGCTCTTTGGGGGCTGCCCGCTGCTCGGCATGGGGGTCATGCTGGTCTCCATTTCCAGCAGCCACCCCTCCAAGTCTTCATACTTCGACACCAGCTGGTCGTTGTCAGGGAGGTGTTTGGGGAACTGCCCACGCTCCATACGCAGCCGCTTCCCTGAGAGGACAGCGTTAAACGCACGGAGGCAGGAGGGGCTGACACGGAACCAGATCAGCCAGAACCAGGTCACAGGGATGCCCAGCAGTGACACGGCGATAGCGAAACCCAGCAGAGTGTTGGATGGCTTCGGGTGGGACGACGCGTCATTCTCGTGAAACACCCCAATCAACGAGACGGTGAAGGTGATGAAGTAAACGCATGATTTCAGCTGCAGCGTGCGGACCCTGAAGTAGGGCAGTTTGATCAAGAGGAACATCAGTAGGGAAAACGACGTGAGAGAGAAAACCACGCAGTACTCCTGGCTCATGCGGCGTGCCATGAGGGTGTGGAACGCTACAGCGGAGAGCGTTCTGTGCGCCCAGATCAGGATGTCGACAGAGCTCGACGCCCTTGCCTGCGGATGGAACGACGCGGTGTTGATCTCAAACAGCGTGGTTGTCATCGCGAGGCTGAGGCAGGCCAGCGCGACGAAGGACAGCGCAGCTGCAACGGTCTCTATTATGTGAAGCGTGGTGAAACACTCCTCCCCGTGCACCAACCAAAGGTGTTGCGGCTCTGCCTGCGGTGGGCCCGATGAGCACACCATCCTCGCAAGGAAGAGGTGCTGGAGCGGGAGGTACAGCAGAGACACGGAGGCGTGTGCAACGGAGCGTATCACATTGGCGGACTTCTCCCTGCCGAGCCCGGTGTTGGTGACGATCATGAGGATGAGGACAACCAGAGTGGCGGCGATTGTCCAGAAGATGATGCGGGATGGGAGGGGGCCAAAGCCGGATTCGTTCTCATCCCAAAGGAAGGCCAGGAGGAAGACCCAGTAGAAAGGCTTCTGGAGAACCCACGGGGAGTATCCGACGTAGGGGTTCAGCACCATCCCCAGGGGCTGCAGCGCCTCCCAGTAAAGGCCGAGCTTGAGGGAGGAGGGGCCCGTGAAGGTGTCAAACCTAGACCGCTCCAGCCTCTTCAGAATCCCGAAGATGGCGTCGACAACCGGGGAGCGGTTGGATTCATCCCCGTCGTTGTCATACGACCCGCCGTCATCGCTGCGGCCGTCGCTCATCGTGCCTCCGCACTGTCACAGGGGGACACACACACACACACACACACCCCACCCCGCTCCCACCCCTCTTCCCTCCCACCCCTCACCACCGCTACCGATAGGAGCAATGGGGATGGGTCAGGGCTGGCTGGGTCTGCTTGCTGTGTGATGTATATTGTCTGCCTGGTGTGTGTGTGTGTTTGGGGGGGGGGGGGGCGTTAAACAAACCAGCCCCCCAACCCCGCGCCAAAAAAAACACACTTCAAAACTCTGCCGCTCTTTTCTCTGCTGTGTGTTACTTCGTTTGATGCGTTGACGCTTCCACACACACACTTACAAACCCACCTTGCCTGATGAAGGGGGTGGTGTGTAGAGCACGTTTGGCAGAGCTGAATGACACTTTCCGCGAAAAAGTCGTGTGTTTCGCACACTGCCAGGAGGGGGGTGGGGGTGGGAGCGGTGAGGCGGGGCAGTCTGCTATGTGGGTGCCGAGGATCACCGTATTATTTTTTTTGGTAAACCCCCCTCACACCTATTGTTTACCTACAGCTATTGTTTACATAAAATTATTTACATGTATTGTTTACATACGATTATTATTTACATGTAATTATTTTTTTTTGGTTTTTCGAAAATTTTTTGAAGGTGTTCTAAAGGGCCAGACTTGGTACCTCGGTCACCAAAGTGACCCCACCACGATCCGCATGGATTCCAAACAATGCAATGGAGGATGTATAACGAACTGTAAATTCTGTAAAATTTTGTAAAAAATGGGGGGATTTTTTTGGAAAAATGGCCAAAAAAAGAGTGTGGGGAGTTGGGTCCAGTTTAGCAAAGTCCGTGT
Organism: Rhynchopus euleeides; assembly: GCA_963210315.1. NCBI lineage: Eukaryota > Euglenozoa > Diplonemea > Diplonemida > Diplonemidae > Rhynchopus > Rhynchopus euleeides. The sequence continues at coordinate 1,184,341 of OY723242.1, read as the reverse complement.
ATTTGGACGCGGCCCCTCAGATAAGGAAGCCGCGTCTCAGGTGCGATATGGGGTGTTGGAGAATTTCAGGGTTCGGCCCGAAATTCCCGTTCGAACCGCTATCCCAGGTCCGACTCAAAACTGTGCTGGGCTCTCGGAGACGGGAGCCCGAAAGCGGGAAGACCAAGCCAATTGTTTTTCCGTGCGAGGATCACTCCTCGACACTGTGTGGAAGCCCTGCAGGGCACATCCATGAGACGCATCACAACAGAAGGGACAGAAGAACATGAGGCCACGAGGAAGCTGGCCGTGTATCGCAAAGTTTTCGACAACGTAGCATGCCCGAGAGGAACGTTCTTCCCGTTCCCATTCAGGGTACGGTACACCTGAGGACAGCAAAAGACGGTCACCTTGCAGGCGGGGCAACGCCTGCATGAACGCAGATAAAATTGCAGCATACGTTCCCTGCATCAGGAGCCGGTTGTCAAGCCTCCCGTGTTGCAGTTGTAGGGCTCCGAATAACACCCAGTTTCATTGGACCGTAACGAGGATCTTGGCATCGACGAGCCACAGACTGTGACACTTTACAGTCGGAATCGCGTCCGACACCTGGTAGGCATTGCCATGCCGATGGAAGGCCCCCCCAGCCCATGGGGGGCCCGGGGTCTCAGACGGTGGGAGGCACTCCAGAGTGGCGTGTGGCGTCCGACCGGCGCGGACTGCGCTACAACACCGCAACCGAGGGCACCTGCAACTACATTTGGATGCGGGACACGGCATCTTCTGAGATGCTCGGCGGGGAGAGGGGGTCTCTCTGTACCTCCTAGGGAAAGCGGACAGAACGAGGTAGGCACTCGGAGATGGAGCCGAGAGGGGCGGACGGGGGTTCTTTCAGGCAGCGCCGCAACAGCGAGAAGAACACGTGCAACCCCAGAACATGAGGCGCCGTGACGGAGCAACAGGAGAAAACCATAAAAACAGGGCGTCCGGACGACAGACAGGCACGGGACTGGAAACGCAAACAAACAGACAGCCGAAAAGAAGTCGAAGTGAAACGGTTGTACAAAGGTCTCGGCTTTACCGACGTCCTTCGTACAGAGTGAAACGACGACGCCGCCGAAGGCGGCCAATCCGCCGGCGGAAAAATTTTTGGGGTGTTTTTGGGTGAAAATCCGGGCAACCCGGGCCCTTTGGGACCACATAGGCCAGGAAAGGCCAAAATTTTCGACTTTTTTCGGAAATTTTCCGATTTTTCACAGTGTGGCAGTCCGCAGACACAGATTTTCGGGTCAGAAAAAAAAATTTTTTCGACCCAAAAATTTCGGATTTTTTTCCGGAGGGTGTATGGTGACCATCCCGGAAATCCGAAAAAAACCTGATTTTTCCTGATTTTCGGATTTTTCTCGAAATTCGCCCTTGTGTCAACCAGTGGCAAATTTTTCGGAAAATCGGGAAAAAACAGGAAAATCCGGAAAATCATACACCCTCCAATGGAGAGTTTTTTTTTGTCGGCAGCCAACTGCCTCCCGGCCCCCCTCGGCCAAGTGGCTTGTTTTCCTTAGAGCATTGTTGCTCAGAGCCCGTAGAACTGCCAACACTATCGACACATGTCACTGAACACGGCGGAATGGGACCTTCGCTGCATGAGGCGCAGGCACTGGAATCCAATGTCACCCCCCCCAGGCGGCCCTGGAGGGGTGTGACCTACACTAACTACCACCCCGTGGCTATGTCACCTAATAGCTATTTATTACCGGTAATAATAAAGTACTTTATGGATTGAGGGTAATTACGTCCCCGAAGCAAGGTCCGAGGGTGTTTTGTTCCCCGAGGGAAGGCCCGAGGGCGAAGCCCGAGGGCCTTCCCGAGGGGAACAAAAACACCCGAGTACCTTGCTGAGGGGACGTAATTTCCCGAAATCCAGAAAGTACTCAATTAGGACCGGTTATATGGTAGTTTGTTAACGGTCCTGAAACCATTATAATCGGTTACCTGCAGAAAGCCTCCGTAGTACCAGAGCCACAACCTCCACAGATCACGCAACATCACACACATCATGCCCCGCGCCGCCGATCATGACAGCGACAGCAGCAGCAGCACATCAAGTGACGGTGACCTCATGCCAGTCCGCAGCAGGAAGGCATACACCGATCGACTGACTGACTTCGAGGCGTACGTCGCTGAGGAGGCTCCCCGGGTTCGTTCCATGAAGACAATCTACTCCGAGAAGCACATCAAGGGCTATCTCAAGGCCAAGCTGCAGGGGGGTTCTGCCGCATCGTCAATCTGGAACTACTACTCCATCATCAACTTCAAGGTCAAGATTGTCCACGGGAACATGATCAAGACAAAGATGCCACGCCTCCACCAGTACGTGAAGAATCAAACAAAGGGCTACACCACCAAACAAGCCAAAACCTTCTCTTTTCAAGAACTGCAGGACTACATGGACAAGGGCACCGGGTCGCTGGCGAGCAAGCAGGATCGTGCGCTTGTGGTGCTGGCCTTCTTCGGTGGGATGCGCTGCGTTGAACTCCGCAACCTGTCGATCGAAAACATCACCGTCCAAGATGAGCAGATCAGCGTGAAGTTCTACGGTGCAAAGCAGGGAAGCGTCGCGATTGAACGGTCGTTTGTGGTCCCCAAGATGCTGAACGAAGAAGCTGTGTTCTACGACGTCCTCAAGGCCCATCTGGCCCACCTCTCTCTGTCGGACCTCGTGACGGGGCCTGTCGCAAGACGCATCAACAAGGCCGGCAGCGCGTTCCTCGCTTCGCCCATCGGGCGAAACCAATTCTACGGGCTGCCACGGAAGATTGCGCTGTGCCTGGAAAAGGACCCGGAGGGATACACCGGGCACAGCATGAGACGCTCCGCCGCGCTGGCAGCGGCCAATGGCGGCGCGTCCACCATGGATCTCCGCAGGCATTTCGGCTGGCGCGGAGAATCGACGCCGCAGCTCTACCTTGATGCATCCACGACACACCAGCGGAACGTCGCGCACATGATGTCAAGCCAGCCTGCACAGGGGACGACGACGGGAGCGCCAAGCCAGAGCAGGGTGACTGTGGATCTGAACGTCAACCTGCCGAGGTGATGCCCTCTAGCCCCTGTGAAGTGTTGTAGCGAGTAGGAGCAATGTGGATCAAGCAAACTGGCCAGGACCTCGCCCCCACACCGCCCCTGCCCCCAGCCGCTTTTTCCAGGAAATAAAGATTTCCATTATTGCCCTCAATATTGCGGTAATAAGAAAGCTGAGTGTAAATAATGGATGAAGTCACTAAACCCAGGCTATATTCCTGTGACTGCTTTATTTCCTAGTTTTGATAAAAACTTTTTAATTACCGAATGGTCAATAATATCGCCTTTAAGTCTCGTAAAGTGGTTTATTATTACCTCTTGGCTTATGGACTTTCTGCAGGAAACCGGTAATAATGGTTTCAGGACCGGTAATAAAAAAGGTGTGTTTATGTCACCCCCTCCCGATTTTTGCACCTGTGGGGTGACATATACACGGGGGGGGTGGTACAGGGGTGGAGCTTGGGGGTTTTTTCGGGTCAGCTGACCTGATTTTCTGCAGGCCCTCACAAAAAATCAGGTCAGGGGTAAAAAGAAAAAAAAATATAGATTTTCGGGAAACCGGAAAAGTTGGCTCCTCGCCTTGGGGTCTCAAGGTGACCAGGAGGCGTTTCGTGAGCAAAGTGACCCCAGCGACATGAGCACAGGCCTCAAACAGTCACAATAGAGGACAAATGAAGCTGCCCAACCCGTACCGTGCAACAGACGTTTACTACCGTGGCCTCCGGCGGCTGGGGGCTCCGCCCCCCAGACCCCCCTGTGGCATGTGCCTGTCTTGTACCCAAGCCCTTTACATCAGGGAATGGAGTACAGACCGGATATCCTCAGGAGGACGCAGCCAACTCACACAGAATCCGTACGCCCGCAAGTCACAGATGTTCACTACCGTGGCCTCCGGCGGCTGGGGGCTCCGCCCCCCAGACCCCCCCTATGGCATGTGTTTGTCTTGTAACCAAGTCCTTGCGCGTCCGGGGCTGCATATCAGTCCGGTACCCTCGCGGGAGGCTGGGCCCGAGCACTGATCTCTGAGACGAACCGGGGGGGAACCCATTCAGTGAGAAAAAATTGGCTGACCCGATCTGACCCGATCCAGCCCGCAACCCCATATTTCAAGCTCCACCCCTGGGGTGGTAGGTAAAGGTGCAAAAAAAAACGCATAAATACGTAAACAATATGTGTGTAAAAAATTATTTACATGTATTGTTTACATGGAATATTATTTACAGCTATTATTTACATGCACATTTACTATTTACATAAAGCTAGGTAAACAATAGCTGTGACCCCCGTTTACATATCACTGTTTTTTTCTCGAACACAACGCCATACAACATCCGAAGAACGAAGACCCCCTCCTGAGCATCTATAGGGGCAGGGTAGTGGAGGACACGTCAAGAGCAGGAGATGCTCGGTGGGTGCTCCGCACCTTCTATATAAAGAATCACGTGGGTGTGGGTTGTATGTGCTGCTGGCCCGCCGTGGTGCATTCTCTTCGGAACAGGGGGGGCGGCATAACCGTAGGTCGCAAACCCCGTTGCAGTTTTGTTTTGACAGTCTTACGATTGCCACTGCTGCCCCACCACCCCACCCCGCCCTCATTTGGCCTGGTGTGGCACGGCGGGGCGGGTGAGGCCGCGTAATAAGAGAAAAACGCCATGCCCAGCAACTGCAAAAGAAAGGCTGCCTCGGGTTTTTGTGTGTGGCGGCATGTCACCTAGCACTTCCACCGACCGCTGAAAATCTCTGCCTGACAAAGGTGCCTTGTTGAGAGAAGGGGAGAAAACGCTGTTTTGTGCGCCAAATCCGGACACAGGAGCTCGGAGCATTAAAAAATATCACCACAGTAATGCAGCAGCTCTTTGCTCGTATTTTTGGTTGTGATGGGTCACACTCCTGTGATGAGGGTGGTGTGCGGAGCACGTTTGGCTGCGCCTGTCGCGATACGTTCTGCTCACACAGGCTGCATGCGTAACACTATAATAACAATGGGGAGACCCGTTCGCTCACAAAGGCAGAAAGGTGGGCTGCGTCTGTGTGTATGTGTGATGTGTGCGCCTTACAAAACGGTTGCAAAGTGGCACACAGCTTGACACACGGTGCGACACATACATCAGAGTAGAAGGCCACCTACTGGAGAACATCAAGAGGGCGAAGGGGGTGGGGTGTTGGGCAAACTCTATGAGCCCAACTGATCTCTACACAGCAATACTTACAAATACCCTGGCCTTGTACGGTGGCTAGGATTTGTGGGGGGGGGCGGGTCTGGGGCCTGTCTGAAAACGATCTGTACCCCTGCTGGGTTGTGAAGCGACAACAAACCAAATACCTGCCGGTAGTTGTTTTGTTCGAAAGCGCCCACACTCTTTGTCGAGCGCACAATTGTGACTTTTTTTATTGTGATGGGGCGGTTACTTTTCTGAAAGGTCCAGTGCAGCCTCCCACCACAGGAAGACCCTTTGCTGCCGACTGAGCTGGCAATGCCATACAGCTTTGTTCTCGCACATCCAATACACACTGAGCGGAATCTGCTACGCCCTCACCGCGACAGGCACCTCACTGCTGCCTGCTGTGCAGCTACACCTCAGTAGTAGTCGTGGAAAGGCCCACTCTTGCGCTGTGCCCACGCGATATCTGCTGTTGTGGGCTTGCGGTCTTTACGAGGCAGGCCACCTTGACCCAACTGCCGCACACAGGACGACAGAGCCTCGCGCATGGCAAGCTCATACGGCTCGGGGGAGACAGCCTGTGTGTGTGTGTGTGTGTGTGTGTGGTTGTGGTGGGAGCCTTCTTATGGTTGGACATAAGAGACAAGACGCAAGACACAACGCAAAAAAAACAACCACCAACCCTCCAAAAAAAAAGATGTGTTTGTTGTGTGTTTGTGCCGCCAAAACCCGGGATCAACCCCCAAAAGCAAAGCGCAGCACCATACCGAAGGCGACACAGACCGCCCACGCGAGCGCCCTCTCCGCGACGGCGGGGGCAGCGGCGAGGGCGGAGGCACTGGGGCCGCCCCACCACCACCACCACCACCACCACCTCCCACCCCTCCCGGGCTCGGCTGCTGCCCCACCCCAGAGTGATACTCCGGCGGCGGCGACGCCGGATCCGGGCGCACCTTGGGTGACGGGGAGCGCGGCACTCCCAACCCGGCACCACCGCCGGCACGCCACCTCCCTGCCACAGCCGCAGCCTCCTCCGAAGCCCTTGCGCGGCCCTCAGCCTCCTCAAGCTGCTCCTTCAGCGTCAGCGCGAGGCTGAGGTAGTCCTCCTGCGGCGTCGCATAAGGCGGCGGCTGCGGCGACGCCGACCTGGAGTTGGACCTCGACCGCGACGCACCTCCACCCCCCTGCCGCACAGGCGGCATGGGCTGCTCCGCAGGGTCGCCCTGCACTCCCGCCGCCCGCATCTGCTTCGAGGTGCACCGCCGACAGGCAAACCCTTCGACAGCCACGAGGGCCGGCCGGATGAAGAGGCCCCGCCCAGGGGGGCATTCGAAATACCTCTTCCCGTGCAGCGTGCCGCTGTGCCCTCCGGGGGTTGGCTCGTCCAGCTGAACGCCAACCCATTCCCCCCCGTGCCCTGCGAGCCGTCCGATGTATTCTACAACGCCCCGGCAGGGAACGGCGGGCTGCGCCTTCCCCCCGCCACCCCCCCCCTGCACGTTCTCCTTGTCGTCCGACGTGCCTCTGCTGAGGATAACCTTCGACCCCACCGCGATGTCGGCGCCGTGCCCCCCCGCACACCCCTGCGGCTCCGACTGCTGATACAGCAGGTTCCCCCTCTGCACCCCTGTGGAGGGGGTCAGCGGGTGCGCTGACGCACCCCCACCCACTACAAACCGAGGCCTGCTCTGGAACCCCTTGCCGGTGTAGATCAGGTCGCCCCCCGACGGGGTGGCCCCTGGGTGCTCTGGGGTGGCGGAGCGTGCTGCGGCGTCCAGAGCGGGGAGGTCGCCGCTGAGAGCCAGGTGTTTCTGGTAGACCTGGACCTGCTGCTGCAGGGCCTGCTGCTGCTGCAGCGCGGCCTTGAGCTTCCGCTCCATCGCCCTGCTTCCCTGGCGGGACGTTTGGGTGTGCTCTTTGAAGCGGTTTTCTAGCGAGGCTTGCTTCTGTGTCAAATCGAAGAGGCGGAGCTTGGTCTCCTCGTGGCCTTGCTTCTCGCGGTGCAGCTGTTTGGTGAGCTGTGCGATCGCCTTGGCATCGTGCCGCGCCATGTCCTGCGTGTGCGAGTCGGCAGCACGCGCGTCGATCAGCGTGCGGAGCGCTTCGGCGTCTGCCTCCAGACGGGCAACCTCCTTCCCAGCCTTGGTGGAGTCGAGCATCTCGCCACAGCGTTTCTCCAGCGCCGCAATCTCCTTTGTGAGTCGCCAGTTGTCATCCGTGAGGCTGTCGTGCACCGCCTCCAGCCTGCGCGCAGCCTCGGTGAGGGACACGTCCCCATCGGGGTCGATGCCCAGCTCCTCGCAGGCGCGGCGGCGCTCCTTCTTCATATGCTCGTTCTCCAGGCGGTACTGCTCCCCCTCCGACCCCGCCTGGGCCAGCTCGCTGGAAATCTGCGCGCTGCGCGAGGTGACGTCCTGCAGCTCCTGCCGCGTCTCACGGAGCGTCTTCTCCAGCTGCGCCTCCCTCACCTTCAGCACGTTGGCCTTCCGCTCCCACTCCCCAGCGGCGAGCATCGCGCCCTCGACCTCAGCCTCCATCTGGGCCCTCGTCTCCGGGAGGGTCTCGCCTATGTCCTCCGATCCCGACTCCGATACGTCGTAGGGCTTGATATCAATGCATCCGACACGCTGCACCTCAAAATTCGCCTTCTGGCGGAGCTGCGGTGAACCCCTCGCCGGAGGCGTGCCTGCTTGCGCCGCAGGACCCCCTCGCGCAAGCCGCTCTTCCTCGTCGTGCTGCGCTTGTATGCCTGCGCGTGTCCCGGGCTTCGCGATTTCGATCCGCTCCTGGGTGACAGCCCAGTCGTTTGGCTTTGCCAGGCGGAGGATGGATTTGGGGTTGCCCTCCAGGGGCATCTGCTCCAGCACGCGCTGCCGCTGCTTATGGCGCATAAGGTATGCCTGCAGGCGGGTCAGCACCCCTGTGAGGCGCTTGGCTGTGTCCTCATCGGCAGCTTTGATGAGGATGTCGTATTGCGTAGGGCATTCGATGCCTATCCAGAGCTTGTCGGTGTGCAGCTTCGTGATTTCCAGAACAGGGACAAAGCGGTTGAAGTGCGCAGCCCCACCCTCTGCCTGGTAGAGTGCGGTAGGGCCGACGAGGATGACCCGCTTCTGCGCAATCGCCTTCCGCCCGACCTTCTGCACCACGCCGGCAAAGAGGAGTGCGGGCTGCGAGCCAGCCCGACTTTTGCTCATCAGCATCGACACGGCATTGCGCGTCTCCTTATCGAGTGCGGAGACTTCAATATACGGAAGCCCGCTGGGGTGGTTTGCATGGTGGGGCTGTGGGGCCGTGCCCATGCCCCCAGGGGCAGCGGCAGCAGCACCGACATCCACGGGGCTGCCCGCAGCCCCTGCAGCGGTGGCTGATGGGGTCTGCCCCTCCATATGGCCTGCCTGGGTGTGGGTGTGGGTGGCGTGGGTGCGGTGTGCGTGCAGTGGGTGTGTGCACGACGCAGTCGCCGGCGCCCCGACTAGTCGGTGCCGACTTGTCATAAGGCATGCCGACTGCCGACTACTGTGCTGTGTGGGTGTGAGGGGGAAGCGAAATCAGAGAGAGCTCCGATCTGCAGGCAGTGCTGGCTGGGTACAAGAGGGGGAGGAGGGGGGGGTGTGCTGGCGACCTGGCTGGTTGCCTCGTTTCAGCCCAGGCAGAAGGGGGTGTCAACACAGGGCTTGGCTGCAGATGGCGGGGGGTAGCGGTATGGAGTGTTACTACTTGATGTGTGTGTGTGTGGGGGGGGGGGGGGGGGGGACTGGGGAGGGGGAGCAGAAGGCAAAAACAGTAAAACAGTGTGTGGTGCGGCACCTGAAAGGGCGGAGGAGAAGAGCTGGAAAGGTGCTCGTCGGATATGATTGTTATTATTTTTCTTTTTTGCGGGGAACACCAAGGCAAGAGAACGCAAACAGCAGAAAGCCACCACACACAGAAGCAAACCAACGGAGGAGAGCAGTCAGCCCCAGGAGGGGAGCTTTCGCTCAGACATGCAGAAAGGTGAGCGGGCCCTCACGGTTCTCACGGGGTGGACTCTAGAGGACACGCTGCGATGCCAGCACACTAACCGAGCAGCAATAAGAACAGCGAGAAGAAACGAGCCGCTTCACAACACTAGGCTGAACAGTGGCACAGTTTTGACAAACAGTGTGGCACAGAGCGAAGGCCCCAGGGGTTTTGTTTGTGTGTGCGCAGCGACACGCGTTATGCATGTATGCATGCCATGCATCCCCCGCTGAAGGGGGTGTTGGGCGTGAATAGGCGAGCATTGTGCGTTGCTGTATCAAACAACAAAAAGCACACTGCGTGCACCACCCTTGCTCTGCGACAAGCAAGCTTGCCACAGAGCTCGGATTCTGGCACAGAGCACGTCAGAGCTTCGAGAATACACAGGACATGCAGTCTAGCTCGCACGACTCCGACCCCCCCCCCCCCCTCCCCCGGTTGTCTGCGCTTAAACCTAGGATCGGAAAACCCTGGGTTGCAACGCAGTAGCACCGGCTGCAGAAACGCTGGTGCGAGATTGCTTTAGCGCCCTGTGAGAGGCGCAGCATCTCACAGTGATTATCTGCCCTCTCGCACAGCGAGTGTGCGAAGCACTCCCGCCGCTGTTCCACTGGCATGCAAATTGGTGAAAGGCGCTTCGCCAACAACTTATATTCTGATGCCGGCGCAGCTGGACTTCCCTCAGCATGAGAAGAGCCGCAGCCATGGGCACACCGCCAGAAGGCGTTGCCCTTGTCCTGAGGCAATCCTCAACAGAGGGGGGGTTGGTGGGTGGTGGGGGGGGGGGGGTGGGCAGTCAGCCGTTCCAGGAACACGGAAGGCTGATGAGTGTCAAAACAGAAACTGACTCACCGTGGCTGTGTGAGATACAAACGAAGGCAGGCACTTTTGAGCAGGGGAATGAAAGGAACGGTTGATGGGGACAGAGAATCCGGCATATGGACCACACACACCACAGATGTGGACAGGGCGGGTGAGGAGGGGCACTGTGCGCGGGCTGTAGCATCAAACTCGCCACGACACCCCACCCCCCCCTCCCACGTTAATCTTTTGCTTTGCATACAGCACTACGCCGCACCGAGCGAGCCCTAATGAAACCTACACTACCAACACACGCCCAACCCTCCCCACCACCACCACCTCCCTTTCTCCTCCTTCTCCCAGCCGAAGTATAATTCACAGCGACAATCCAAGGTCTTGCAGAGCCTGCGTCCGGAGCGTCTGTGTCTTCGACAGGAGCTTCACCTGGAAAGGCGGGAGACGGCTGGGGCAATGCGACATGACTGACCGATCCCCCTTTGTGATGGTCGTGGTATTCAGCGAACGCAGCATGGGCAGTGCGCGCAGAATTGTCTCCTTATAGTGCTTGGATGCCTCGCACGGGTTCCCGCTGGTGCAGAGGACCTGCAGGTTCGGGATTGCCGCGAGATAAAGGACCGAATCCACCTTGGCAATCCGGTTTGCCTGCAGGTTCAGAATCGCGAGGTTCCGCAGCAACGCAATGCACTCCGGGACCTCCGTCAGCTGGTTCTGGGCCAGGTTCAGCACCGTGAGGGCGGCCAGCCCGTTGTGCAGGAGCCGGGGAACCACCTCGGCAATGCCTGACACATCCCGCAGCCCGCAGCCTGCGAGGTGGAGATGCGTAGCATGCAGGGCACCGCCCTCCACAGCACCGCAGCAGGAGCAGGTTGCGAGGGAATCCCGCGGCTTCAGCTCGAACACCTCCGAGAGCGAACGCAATGTGAAGAAGCTGTAGTCAGCACAGGACTGTGCCTTTGGCTTGACTGGCTGCAGCGGAAGGCGGGATGATCTCATATCACACGGAGTGGGGGAGCCGGACTGAGATGGCTGCGCCAGCTCGGTTCCCGTAGAGGCTGGAGCAGCAGGCGCGATGTGTGGTTTCTGGAGAGGGGAGAGCATCTTCGACCGCTGCTGTCTGCGTTTCACGCTCCGGTCAGGCAGGAAGTCAACCGGCTGCACGTCCCCTGCAGGGAAGTGGTCCTTCAGCAGCCGCCCAAACCTCCGCACGTCACCCTCCTGCAACGACTCGAGGTTAAACTCCTTTGGCTTCTGCTTGAGCCGTACCATATGAAGTGTCGAAACTCACTGCTGCGAAAACACACAGATTGGCCCTCCCGCCCTCCGCCCCCCCCCCCCCCACACGACAACCTTCTTCTGTTGGGTGTCGGACAGCACCAAGAGAGATTCCTGGATAACCCCCTCCACGCACACACACACACACATGGTCGCGGACGGCTACCAAGCACCATCCCGCTTCTGCACGGGGGGCAGGAGACATGAACACCCGGGCGAAGGACGGGCTGCTAGGGAACATTCGATGCCTGGTCAAAGAAGGCCTCAAACGCCTGCAGGCAGAAAAACCATACGGCCTCACGAACGGGGAGGAGCACGCCTGGAACGCCGCGAAGAAGCGCCTAAGGGAGGGCGGCCTCCCCCAGGGGCTGCAAGCGGCGCTGGCGAACACAACCTCGCAGCTGCCAGACCTGGAGATTCTGGAGCAGGCCCTCATCGTCTTGGAGGGGTCGCAGAGGGGCATGTTTGACAGGCTCCGCGAAGCGAGAATCCGCACCTGGAAGGCGAGGATGCAGAAGGCTTGGACATACGAGGCAGGGCAGGTGTTTGCGTACCTCGCAGATCGTTTCTGCGCCCCAGCCACCTTCATGCGGCGCGAAGATGGGTCCTTCACGGCCTGCCCCAAGGAGGCGGACGAGCTGCTGAGAAGCGACACGGCGTGGGGGGGATATTTCCGCAAGTACGCGACAACGCCCGAGCCCCGGTGGGACACCTTCCGCCAGAGATACCTCCGCTTTCTCCCCGAGACGGCTGACATGGAGTGCAAGACCATCACAGCAGAAGACGTCGGGAAGGCCCTGGCCAAGATGTCCACGTCCACCTCACCGGGCCTGCACGGCTGGAGGGTCCACGAACTGAGACAACTCCCACACGAACTCCTCAAGCTCTTTGCGGAGGTGTTCAACGAGGTCGAACGATCGGGCGAGTGGCCGGAACAGTTAATGCATGCCATGATCTGCCTCATCCCCAAGCCTGGCAGCTCAGGCGAGCCTCTATCGCAGCGCCCCATCAGTATCACCCCTGTGCTGTATAGAGTGTGGGCAGCGATCCGGGTGAAACCGGCACTGAAGTGGTTGGAGACCATCGCACCGGAGGACCTGCACGGCTGCCGGCCTGGCCACGGTGCAGAGGACCTCATCTGGCACCTGGCGGCACGCATCGAAGAGGCCCACCTCACGGGGCGACCGCTGCACGGAGTCGCCCTTGACTTCAAGAAGTGCTTCGACACGGTGCCTATCGACCTCACCTTCCGCCTGGCTGCGGAGCTCGGATTCGACACCCGTGTCCTGCGCACCCTGCGAGCAGCGTACAGGACGATGCAGCGGCACTTCCGGGCGAGTGGCACCATCGGAGAAGGCTTCCTGCCTACCAACGGCATCATGCAGGGCTGCCCCATCAGTGTCGTGCTGATTAACGTGCTGGTGGGTGTGTGGATGCGGATGATCGAACACCGGCAGGACACGAGGGCGCTATCCTTCGTCGACGATGTGTACGCCACAGCCTCCAGTCCGGAGGTCCTACAAGAGGTGGTGAACGACTCTGCGGATTTCTCTCACGACACCGGGATGGCTATTTGCGCAGAAATTAAGTCCCACGTGTTCTCAACATCCCCCGGGCCGCTCCGGATCATGTACCGGGCGAGGGACGGCGAGGCCACTCCCCTCCGGCAACGCAACAGCTTTGACTGTCTCGGGGCCATGCTGCACGCGCGCCTGATCAGGGAAGGGCGCACAGCGCCCCAGTCCGAGCGCATCGCCCGTCGGAAAGAGGGGGCGCAGCAGAACCTCCGCAGAACCTCAGCGCTGCCCCTGCCGGTGCAATGGAAAGGGCAGGCGGCTGCGATGACGGCGGGGGCACGGCTGTATTACGATGCCCTCGTAACTCGTTGGGACAGCAAGGCCATCAGGCGATGGAGGGGCCTCTTCGTCGCCGCGCTCTGGTCTGGCCCACCACGCAGAGCGCAAGAGATCGTGCTGTGTGTCCTCCATCAGGCGCACCGGGTGGACCCCGCTATCGCTCCTCCCTACCGGCAGATCACCACGTGGGCCAAGCAGATCAAAAAGTGGGGCCACAGCAGGGTGCTGTCCGAGGAAGCATGGGGGAGCAAAGAGAGGCTTGAGGGGACAGGCCCCCTTGCGCTCTTCTGGGCTGCCCTGCAAGGGATAGGATGGCGCTGGAGTACGGCGACCACCCTGGCCTACACGGACGAGGCTGGTCGCGCTGTCACCTTCGACCCTGTTGCAGCAACGCCGAGCGCCTGGGCGATCTTCGCGCACGACCTCCGCCAAACCCTGCGAAACGCCACGGCGGGGAAGCTGGCTGAACGCAGAGAGGACTTCCAAGGAGCAGAGCACGGCATTGACGGAAGGGTGACACGTTGCGTCCTGGAGGGGGAGGGCGCCGCAATTACGGGATACCAGCGAGGCCTCCTCCGCTCTGTCATTGCAGGGGCGGTGCCTGCCCGAGGGCGCACGGGCCTGGGGGAGGTGTGCCGGTACTGCACAGCTGGGGCCCCGGAGACGGTGTCGCACCTATGGTGGGACTGCGCGGCATGGGAGCCGGTCCGCCAGAAACACCCCGTAGCAGCGAGGGACCGAACTGCCTGGCCGGCATGCCTGGCGCAGTGTGGGGTAGCGCCCGTGTACAGATACGGCGTTCCGGAGAACGAGCAGCCGCTGCCCATGTCTTTTGCTGACAGAATCACCACCGTGGCGCAGCTGCACCGCTACTTCATCGCAGTCTTGGCGGCGCGACAGGAGAAGGACGGGCTGCTCGACCGCTCTGTACGCCACCACCGCACTACAGTCTACCCCTGGGAGTGGAGCACCCCCACCCCCGAGAGTGCCTGCATCCCTGCACTGGCGCCATCCGAAGTCAAGCAGACGTGGGGCAAGCGGCCCCCAGGCATGTGGGTGGCTCTCTGCGACTGGCTAAGGGGCCTGAAGTGGGGACCGCAGGGGGGTGAGCAAACTGTGACCCTGATGGAGCTAGCCGTGGACTTCGAGCTGTCGACGGGCCTCACCCTCCCAGACACCGTGACACGCCGCATCCGCCCCCCTACCCACGTGGACCCGAATAAGAAGGGTGCGAGGGAGGCCCGCCCGCGCATTCCTGCAGACACGGCCCCGGGGCTCACCCTGTACTTTGACGGTGGCGCGCGCGACAACGGCACCCCCTTCGCTGTGGCGGGGGCAGGGGCGGTGCTGTACCAAGACGGCTGCAAGGTCTCAGAGAAAGTGCTCCCGCTGCTGAACGTGCGTAGCAACAACATTGCTGAGTACGAGGCGCTACGAGCAGGCCTGCGCCTCCTCGAGAGGGGCGATGCCCCTGAGGGCCCAGTCACAGTGCGAGGCGACTCCCAGGTGGTGCTGCGGCAGCTCCGAGGGGAATCCCTGTGCCGGGATGCCGCCCTCCGTCCTCTTTTCCTCAGCACGTCCGCGCTGGCTGCGGACCTCCAACCGAGGTTCACTCTCACGTATGAGCATGTGAAGAGGGAATCCAACACCGATGCTGACGCCCTCAGCAACGCCGCGATGGATGAGGCTGAAAGGCTGGGGGCCTCGCGGCAGAAGCTCCAGCAGGACCTCACGGTGTTCCAGAGCAGTATCCTAGGGAAAGCCGCCTCGCTGAAAGGACTCTGCAGTATGGTGACGAAAGTGGGCAAAGGGCCCTGGCATTGCGGTCATGCTGCCAACTCAACGGTCCTCACGGCTCTCGGCGGAACTGTGGCGGCGGGCCTGTCGAGGAGGGCCCAACTGAACCCTGCCACTGAATCGGTGATGCGCAGCCTCCAAGCACACCTGGCTGAGCCAGTCCACAGCCGGCAAGATACGGTATTCCATGACCGCGGAATGGCGTGGGCCGCCACCTTCGCCCCACAGCCGCACTACCCAGAGGGCTGGCAGCAGCCGGCCCAGCAGTGGGCGGCGCGCGGTCGGCAGGCCAACAGCCGGGTGGGACGCCCATGGGAGCGGAGGGGCGCTGCCCCCCGTACTGCCCCCCCTGGTGCCAGGAGGAACGCAAAGGTGCTTGCCTGCAAGTTGCATTGGAAGCCCCGTTGCTCGGCATGCCAAAAGCGACGCCTCCCAGAGGAGGTGTGCTGCCGCAACCACCACAAAGAGGGGGACGGGCTCCCGGTCACTATGGGCTTCTGCAAACGCCACAGCATGGACCGATGCGGTGACTGCTACAGCGATGGCAAATCACTAACACATTGCTGCCACACACACCACGCTGGCTATGCTGCACGCCCTCCTCCCCGGAGTGGCACTGAGTTGGCCCCACACTCTAACCCGAGTGGGGCCTCCGCTGTGACGTAGAAGTGGGCGGGGGTGGGCAATGATCCGCGCAGGATCTCCCCACACAAAACGTGGTCACCACACACACACACACACAAGCCCTCAAGACTCTTGAAGCGGCCTGACTATTTAGTGTCTTCGTCGCAGCAAGGGGGCGATATATACCACCCTTTTTATTGATTTCACGTGTCAGTGTTTGACTTTTTCGCAACTTCATTTCTTCCTTTTTCTCCCTCTCCAACCCCACCCGTGACACCACCAGGGTTTAGCTAGCCCTGGTCCGATTATCCCCGGTTCTTCGCTGAAGAGACGCGGCCGGGGGGAGGGGTACGAAGAGTACGCGTCGAAACCGGTGTCACGTCGTGTTGGGGAATCCTTCGGGAGTGCGATACTGAAGGGGAGGTGCTACTGCCCGTGCAGGGCGACACCGCCTTAAAACTTTATAACCACACACAAACCCTCTATTCCCCCAGGCCTGATGAGCAATCCCCCCTGCCTCATGTTGTGACTTCCTTTCTACCTTGCACAAAACATCCCATTTGCCCCTTTTCTTCCTCCGAAAGTGTTGTGACTACCCCCCCTTCCCCACCCCTCGGGAGTGCCACTCCTCTGGTGGTTAAAAGTGACCCGCCGTTGTGCCTTCGGCATCTGTTGCGTGTGCCGTCGTATTCTTCCTATGCACTAGTTATAGCTATCCGGGGGCGGCCTGCTGTCGCACCAGTGGGCTGCCCCACCTCTGCACCCTCGGTTTTTAAGATGTTCACCACAGCGGAGAATGATCCCCTTCTCTGTGGCGATCGAGCCAAGCTGGACGAGGTTCGCCTTCGGGCGAAGGTCATGTGGGCGGACAAAAGGTGCCTGCTCCTGAGACTCATCAGCAACCTGTTTCTTCCTTCAAGCCCTCAAGACTCTTGAAGCGGCCTGACTATTTAGTGTCTTCGTCGCAGCAAGGGGGCGATATATACCACCCTTTTTATTGATTTCACGTGTCAGTGTTTGACTTTTTCGCAACTTCATTTCTTCCTTTTCTCCCTCTCCAACCCCACCCGTGACACCACCAGGGTTTAGCTAGCCCTGGTCCGATTATCCCCGGTTCTTCGCTGAAGAGACGCGGCCGGGGGGAGGGGTACGAAGAGTACGCGTCGAAACCGGTGTCACGTCGTGTTGGGGAATCCTTCGGGAGTGCGATACTGAAGGGGAGGTGCTACTGCCCGTGCAGGGCGACACCGCCTTAAAACTTTATAACCACACACACACACACACGTCATACATGGCGCGTTATACCCGGTACGTACCGGGTATTTTCGGTATTTCCGGTATTTTGGGTATACCCGGTAGATACCGGGTATACCAAAAAAAAATCGTTATCCCCGGTATGTACCGGGTATCGACCCGGTATACCCGGTATAACTGGTATCCTACCCGGTATACCGGATGCATACCCGTGACATACTGGTGATTCTATGTGTGCATAGTGGACTTCCGCTGGCGAGGGGGTGTCTGAAAGCGGGTATTCGGGCGGACTTGATCTTCAGGTGTACAACACCCTCTTTCAGACACCCAAAAACGGGTGTTTCTCAGCATAAATACTACAAGATACTCTTTGGCCTCTGTACTGAGAGTTGCATTGGACGCTTCCACCTCCTGATGATATTGTCTGGAGAAACCCAGTGATGTGTTTTGCCTGAAGTGCAGAGGTGAGGTGGAGCAGGTGGAGCACGAAACAGAAGTGATCATGAGTCAGAGGCCAGTAAGCAGTCCCGAGTCCGTCGCGTCTCTGTAGCATTTCCGGGAACGTATCCGGCACCGTATCACACGAATGTGTTATGTGCAAAATGAGTGGAAAACCATCGGACGAGGCCCTTGGGTTTCTTGGTCCTTGGGGGCTCACTGGGCCGAAGCCCCAGGAAGAACGTACGGGTACTGACGTTCTCCCAAGAACTGATGGTAGAACGTCGGTTATCCCAGGGATGCCATCTCCAATAGCATCGAGGATAACCTATGTGCTCCCATCGGTTCTCCATGGGATAGCACGTACGCCTCCCCTGTGGGAGAGATGGTCGCCGGTGGGATATGCCATACGTCCTGTCCACCGTGTGCCACCACCAAAGCTCATCCGCGTACAGAGCCTGCAACAGAAGTCAACCTGAATAAATACAAGGTCAGAGTTCCACGAGTGATTGCAGATACGTGAGGGTGTACAGGCACACCATGGACAGATTGAAGCGATCAGGGTTTCCAGACGGGTTGAACAATGGTGATCTCGGGAGAGTACTGTCCGAGGGGACGGTTCGCCTGCCTTCCTCCGGCATGCATGACACACACCGGATGGGGATTCTTTCAGTGGAGCTTCTTTGTGAGTATGAACCACACATCATCGGTGGAGAAACCAGTCAGGAGGGTCGGCGTCGGCGTATGCAACGGTAGGTGTGAGGACTCAGCCCCACCCGACAGGCCATCTTCCAAAAGGGTGTCTTTGACCAAAGGCAAATACCTGCCCGTCATGATCCTGTACCACAGGGAGACGCTTATTGCCCGTGCGTCTGTATTCATTTGTGATGACGGGGAATGGAACCTGTCTAGACCTAGCTACTCCAGGAACCTACAGCAACTCGGTGTCATGGTGAAAATCGTAGCAACCGTGTTCCCTTCTTCCTTACAAGCCATGATGCGTTGACGCTAACCACCCGCATGTGAACACGGTACCGCTAGGGCCCACACGGTCTATCGCGCTACAAGACAGGCACACGGCACAGGGGGGCCGCTGGAGGAAACGTAGTAGCATCTATTCCTTGCGGTCTGGATTCCCTCGGGTTCGCGATGCTTGCAAGTAGGAAGGCTCCGCTGTCTCGCAGGAGATCACTGGTCCTTGAGGGTTCATCCTTCAGGGCTTCACATACATCTGGCTTGTACAATCGTGGACAGTCGCAGCCACCACAGATCACATAAAGTCCCCACTCAAGGAAGTCGAGGAGTTCGAGCTGTTGAACTGAACCAGAGGGCGACAAGCAGAGTGAATAACACGATGCAAATCAGTGATCTCTGGTGTACCCCTTCAAACATTAAACTCTTCTTCCTCCCACGCCTCCTTTGGCGGCTGGGAGGATGAACATGAAGACGGCGACGCCGCCGACTCTTCGATGAAGAGTGGAGGAGGAGGACCTCGAGTGCCTTCGTTGTGGATTTGCTGCGCACGAGAAGGCTGAGTTTTCTCCCTGTCAGTGGATAGTGACCCACTGTATTCTTCACTCATAACAAGCAAGCGTTGTTATCCCAAAAAATGGGTGTTCTGACCACCTGCGGCTGCTCTAGGTGAAGTTCTGCACAGAGAGTACATATTTTCATCGGATTCCAACCTAACCTGGGTCGGTTGTGTGGTCTATTTGCCTCAGGATTCGGGTTTTCAGGCCAAATACCCGTCGGATACCGGGAAAATAACAGTGTTTTTGGCCAAAATTCAAAAAAATTGCCCTGGAGGCGGTCTGACAGCCCAATTCTGCGAGAAACTCGGACAGGAATTTTTTTCCAGCACATTCTGTCCAGCCAGAGGGGCAGAAAGTCACCAGAACGCCGTCCAAACGGGTCACCCCAGAAATACCGAAAATACCCGGTACATACCCGGTATATACCGGGTATCACGCGCCATGTATGACACGTTAATCTTTTTAGTTTAGTGTAGGACGCACCGAGCGAGCTCTAGTGTTGCCTCCACTGTCTCGAGGGGGGTACTCACGTTGCCGCGGAGCCTCGCGGACCGTTCGACTCGGAGTTTTTCCACACGCACACACACACACACGTGAACCTTTATATATTAGTGTAGACAACGCACCGATCACTGATGCTCTTGGTATGAGTCTCCAATGTCACACACACCCCACCCGCCCACCACACACAGCGACAGGTGGGTGGGTGGGTGGGGGCCAGAGAGGCAGGGGGAGGCCAGACGTGTGGGAGACGCGCGTGCCTCTGCCACCTGCAGCAGCTCACACAGGGGTGTCCTCTGGGCAGGCGGGGCGGAGTGGTGGCGATGGCGGTGGCGGTGTGGCAGGCTATGGGCATGGTGGGATAAACGGCAGTGGGGGGGGATGCGGTGGGGGAGGGGAGGGTGGGCCTTAGCTCAGAAGAGTGTAGGGTATAGGGTACGGCAAGAAGCCGGAATTTCGGAAGTCCCCGCTGATGTGTTTTCCCGTCAGAAAAAAAATCCCCCCCCCACCCCCACCCCCCGGATTTGTGTACAATATGTCTGGTTCAGATTTGGTGTGGGCCATTTGGGCCAAAGTCTTTTCCCACCACCCACCATGTGTTTGTTTCTGCAGCAGGGGATGCAAGTCGACACCATGATGCGGTCTGCACCCACACACGCTCCAGGTTGTAGTCGCAGAACAAGTCATCCCCACACTAGGTTGGCAGGGGTCCCTGGGGCGGAGGAACACTCCCAGCCGGTACACTCCTGCACAGCAGGTGGCGCTGTGAGACAAGCTCAGCGGGAAGCGGAAGACACAGCACATACAGAGACAGAAGCTTTGTTCGTTGGTGTGAAGACCCACCTCCCGCAGAGGCTGAGTGCAACACCGTCGCCCTGTGAGTCCACCTTCCCCAGACACTCACCTGTGCTGAGGCGGTACAGTGTGGTGCTGCCAGGCATCCGCACCGCAACAACATCACCTGGCTGCGACACAGCAAGCGAGTCGGGACAGAGATCCAGCTGCACAGTACGCAGGCAGCTGAGGGAGGTTGCGCACCACACCTTGAGTGATTGGTCGTGACAGCACGACACTAGGTGCTGCTCTTCCTTGGTCAGGGCGATGTCCATCACCAAATTGCTGTGCTCCAGGGTGTGTGTGTGCGTGAGGGTGCTGATGTCCCACACACGGATGCTGTTGTCAAGCGACCCGCTGAAGATCCTCGTGACCGACACAGCAATGCTGACAACAGCGTCCCTGTGACCCTCCAGCACTGTGGCACTCGGTGTGCCCTTAAAGTCCCACACACGCACCTGGCCTTCGGAGTTTCCAGACACCAGACGTCCGCAGTGTGAATACGCGGCACTGACAACCGGGGAGTTCTTGTCATCCAGCATGCACACCTGCTCCCAGGTTGCTGTCAGCCACACGCAGAGGGTGCCGTCACGAGAGCACGTTGCCAACCACACCCCACAGCATGAGAACGCCGTGTGAGGAATATTCCTGTTGCCGTGTGTTAAGTCCGCCACCACAGCAGCGGTGGTGGTGTCAAACACAGTGATGCGTCCTTTGGCGTCGCCCACAGCACACAGCGTCCCACACCTTGACAGCGTGATGCGCTCAATGTCGTCGCCATGCGGAGATGAGTAGACTGCGGGCACCTTGACTATGGGCCAGCGTGGGACGAGCTGGACAGCACCCCCGTCCTCCAGACCCGTGTCGGCAACGCGTTGTGCATCGTCCAGCTCCTCCTCACACCCTTCGATGTGTGCTGCCACGCATGCAGCCTCACGGGCTGCGTTGAGAGAACCCGGGAACATCTTGCCCAGCGCATCCGCCTTCAGCCCGACCACGGTCCCGCCTTCCGGAACACCGATGACACAGCTGCACCCGGTCCCTGTGTGACGGACTGACACATGCATGTTTTGATGTTGCCTGCCTGTTGCACACGCTGATACCTGGAGGGTGTGGCGGCGTGTGCAGTGTGCGATGATGGGGATGGGGATCAACGACAGGACCGTCAGGTTGCCTCAAAGAGATGCCACTAGCTGATGCCCCAGGGGGGTGGGCGGGTGGCTGGGGATCCCGGACCCACTATTCCTCCATCCACCCTGGCACACAACTGAGCAAGGCCCAGTGACTCTCTTCCCTTCCTGCCCTCAAGTGTTGAGAAGGTGGGACGCTCTCACAAAGCAAGGACAGCGAACTCTGCAGTGAACCATCAGACACAGGGGATGTGGCGGAACGGAACTGTCGGGCAGGCTCAGAGGCGGCGGCGTCTCTTGTTCTGGCGCAGTTCTGGGAAGGCCGCTTGGATGGCGTCCGCATCACGCCGCAGCGGGGCAGAAGCGTGGATGAAGGCGTCTGGGTCGGCACGCACAGCCGCCAGCACCACCTCCTTGTCGCAGCACAGCGCTGTGGGGGCGTACCGAATGGCACATCCCTCCTGGCGCACAGCCGCCAGCACCACCTCACGCTTGTTCCACAGTGTGTGGTCGGCGAAGCGCAGCGCACTGCCGCAACTCGTCACGGCTGCGAGGACCACCTCCTCGTCACCACAGAACACAGGATCGGCGAACTGCAGAGCACCGCCGTGTGCACGAGCCGCTTGAAGCACAACCGACCTGTCGCTTCGCAGTGAAGGGTCAGCGTACTGCAGCGCCCTCCCGTCCTGCAACGCGGCCGCCAGTTGAAGCTCCTTGTCACGGCACAGTGAAGCACTGGCGTAGTGAAGAGCGCACCCGCACTTGCGTACGGCTGCAAGCATGAAGTCTCGGTTGCTGAGGAATGAAGGGTCGGCGAAATGAAGAGCATGCCCGTCAGTGTGTGTGGCTGCGAACACCACCTCCTCGTCCTTCCGGAATGGCACGTCAGCATATCGCAGTGCATACTGTGACGACTTCACAGCGGCAATCACGAAACCATGATCCTTGCGCAGGTTGTCTGAAGCATACTGCAAAACAGCACCATCCTTCCGCACGGCTGTGAGGACCACATCTCTGGTGCTGCGGATCGACTCATCACAGTACTCCAGGGCATACGGGTCCTGTGCCACCGCAGCAAGCTGCACCTCCCTGTCGCTGGACACATTAGTTGGGTTTGAACCGAACGAGGTCCGACCCCGGCCCGTCGGCCACAGGTCCGAGCTAGCCTGTCGAGCAGGCTATCCAGCGTCCGTCCGGCATGCGTGTGTGGGGGTGGGGAAGGGAAAAGACACACGGGACACACACCGGTGTTAGATTTAAAAATGGAAGCTAGAAGGGCACACACCACAGGACGGCAGGGGGCTGATGGCAGCCCCCTACCCGCCCCCTCAGACGGAGTGAAGAAGTGTAGCTAAGCTACTAGCAAACGAATGCCCGAAGGCCTCTCAAGCAGTGTGACTAGCAATTGCCTCGTAACCTGCGAGCCAACGAGCGCCAGCTGTTGCGTGCACCACGGTAAAAGGGAAATCACAAACACCACAACATCAATAACGCTCAAAGCTGCGAAAAAGGGCCCCCCGCTGTATTGAAATAGGGCACGCAGCGGAAAAATGAACGGATCTTCGCCGGTCTCTACCCTCACCGTTACCGGGGTTCGCCACGTGGAGGCGCCCGTTCAAAAGGTTCACCCCTCCCTGTCGCTGGACACAGAGGGGTCGGCGTGCTGCAAGGCACGTCCCTGCAGCTTGACACACTGCAGCACGAAGTCTCTGTTGGTGCGAAGCGAGGTGTCTGCTTGACTGAGCACATATGGGTCACGCCGGACGCCTGCCAGCACCACCTCCTCGTCCTTCTTCAGGTGTGAGGGTGCACAGCGCAACACATAGGAATGACCCCACTCTGCTCTGCTGTGCATCGCAGCGAGCACCACCTCCCTGTCGCCCTGCAGGGAAGGGTCGACGTGTTCGAGTGCATCGGGGGAGGTCTCGACTGCTGCAAGGATAAGGTCTCGGTCTTGGTGAAGCGGCACACCTGAGCACCGCTCCTCCGCCTTGGGGATACGCATCAACGCAGCACCGCTCCACAGCACAGCCTCGCGTTGGAACTCCGTGTCGTGGAGCAGTTTGGGACATGTATGCTGGAAACGGCATCCCGACAGACGCACTGCATTCAACATCACCTCCTTGTCGTCACGCAGTGACTTCGGAACAAAAACATCATCCAAAGACAGCCGTTGCGCACGGAGAGCAAGCTCTTTGTCGTTGCGCAGTGCAGCACTGGCATACTGAAAGCTGCTGCCTGCCGCCATGACCACCTGCCTGTCGTTGCGGAGGGACTCACAGGCGTACATGAGTCCAGCAGACAGACGTTGAACAGCTGCCATGACGACCTCCCTGTCGGCCTGCAGCGCTTCATCGACCTGATGGAGTGTAAAACCCCTGCGCTGCACAAGAGTGAGGACGAAGGGTTTGTTGCTGAGCAGTGCAGGAGGTAGGTCCACTACATCTTGGCTCGACAGGACCCCCATCAGCACCAAGTCCTCATCCTCATGCAGATCTTCGGAAGCGTGGCAAAGTGCGGAGGAGAAGCAGCTCGTGTGCACCGCTGCAGTGACGATGTGCTTGTCACTGCGGAATGACTCATCGAGGTGCTCCAACGCCATGCCGTCACACTGCACCATCGCAAGCGCCACATCACGCAGACCCCGTGCCCAGGCAGGTATGGTGTTGATGTCAACCTGACACCCAAACGGGTTGGCGCGCATCTGCCCCTGCAGCACCTTCACGAAGCGAGCACCCGTGAGGGCGACGTCGATGGAGCACCCGTGGGAGACAGGTGCGGCACCGGACAGAGGGGTGCTGTCGTCGAGCACCACCCCATCCACCGAGAGCTCCACGTCCTCGGGAAGCGCGTCGGGAGGGGACCCGAGCACCACGTCGAGTGCGTTTGCCTTGAGATGAACCGGGGTGTCGCCCTCCCCGATGTGCACCGCATGCTGCTCCCCACACAGCCTGTCCTTCAGGTACACCTCCATTCCTTCTCCTGACATCCCTTCGTCTTGCCTGTGTGTATGGCGGTGCAGTGTGTGGCAAAGGCACGGGCGCAACCACTGGAGAGAGGACAAGAGACTTCCAGCTCCCGGCGACCACCGCACTGATAAACTGAAAATTTGACTGGAAGTGACCCGAACACCACGGCTAGTGACTTTGCCTTGAGATGAACCGGGCGACACACTCCCCAATTTGCACCGAATGGTTCCAACAGGAACGCTTTAGAATTCCATTGGGAGGCGGCGGTGGGGATGAGTCTCCTGACAAGGGCAATCCCGCTCATGGGAAACAGCAGCAGCAGGCGCAGGCAGGGTTCCGCCACCCAGCCGCCGGAGGCCACGGTAGGCCATCACCTGATGTGCACGCGCACCCTCCACCCTTTCTCTGAATCCTGCACTGTGGCAGATGACCTCCCAACCAAGACCCTCACCCCCCCCTTCACACGTGAATGCTTCTGTAGTGTAGACTGTAGTGTAGGCTATGCCGAGCGCCCGTGTCCCCATAACATGTGATCTCCATCTGTGTCTGTCTGACACACACACACACACACACGGTAATACCCCCCACCCACCCCCCCCCCCTTGCTTGGCAAAGCAGGGTGTGGTGGGAAGTGGGAGTTTGCGGGACACATGACGCCACCCTCTCTCCCTCCCCCCCGCCCTCCCAGCAGCCACACCGCCCACACACGCGCGCCCCCCCCCCCCCCCCCGCCCTCCCTGCCTTGCTCCGATCAGTTCAGACCTGGGAACCCGACACTTTTCGCCTACCAGATCCCTGGCACCACGAACACCACTCACACCGGCACTGCGCCCGCCGTGCGCATTGCCCCCTCATGTGACTGCGACACAAGGGAGGTGTAGTACTGCAGAGGGCCTTGTCCCGCAATCACCACATCGCCTTCTGCGCGTTTTCTGCGAAGAGAGCGGTGCGAGGTATCGCTGAGGTAGGTTCGGTGGGGCATTGGCACAAGCCCTCGGTGGCGCTTCGAAGCGAGGCTGTCAGCCGCCAGCAGCCCAGAGGTGCCCCTCGCGTCCGGGGTGTGCGTCTGCTTCGGGTAGCTTGACGGGGTGTCGAGCCTGTCCAGAAGGACAGGCGTCAGGCTGGAATCGCAGGCAGACGCAAAGTTGCTGGTGCCTAGAGTGGTGGTCCCGCCCGCAGTTGCGGACCTCCCGTCGCGGGTGGAGCTGGGCGAGGCGCAGGACGAGATTGTGTTGTTCAGGTCGGAGACCCTCACCAGCATGCACGCCGCACGGAATGTGGAGTCGAATGACCCCATCGCTTCCAGGAACTGCGAACGCACCGCGCGGGTTTCGGCCTTCTCGCGTTGCCTCTGGCGCTTCTTCGCCCTCGCCACAGATTGGGCGTGCTGCTGGCAGAGTGTGCGGAACCCCGAGTCCTGCAGCTCGAGGCAGCGGTGGCGCGACACAGCCTCCGCCCACTGCACGTCATACAGCAGGGAGCCGGCTCGGCGGAGCGTCTCCTCGAGCATCTCGCCCTGGTGGGTGCTGACGCTGTACAGGGCACGCAGGCAGTCATG
The DNA here is from genome assembly GCA_963210315.1 of Rhynchopus euleeides. Lineage (NCBI taxonomy): Eukaryota > Euglenozoa > Diplonemea > Diplonemida > Diplonemidae > Rhynchopus > Rhynchopus euleeides. The sequence continues at coordinate 1,158,530 of OY723242.1, read as the reverse complement.
TGCAGCAGATGCAATTTTTTTCCGCCGCGCCCCTTCGATCCTCAGCAGCGTGCCGGTCGCTCTCTGCAGCGCAGCGCCTTGCGGGTTGCAGAGCTGCAGCTCCTTGCCCCGCTCCGTGCGGTGCTTTGCCTTGCCGCGGTCCAGCCGGTCCTGCTTCTCTTTCGCTGTCTCGCGCGACAGGCGGAGGCGTTGCTGGTGGTTCCGATGGGCCTGTGCTGCGGCCAGCCTCTCTCGATCCTTCCCATGCATCGCAGCACGGCAGAGCCTCACGCGCCAAGCATTGCACTGAAGGTGGAGATGCTGCCCGAGAGTTCCCTGAAGCATGTGGTGGCGTGGGGGAGTGGTGGCGAGGGCGGCTGGATTTATTTTTAGAGAGGTGTGATCACAATAACAAAAAATGGGGCAGGAAAAACCGCACCGCAAAACTGTGTCACAAATGGTGCAAAATCTGAAGAGAAGAGGGGGAGATTTCCTGCGTTGTGAGCACAACTCTCAAAAAAACCACCCGCGAAGAGGCTGCTGAGACGGTTTGATACCCTCGCTCTCGCTTGTGGGGATGTGCGTGAAGGGAGTTGGGGTTCAATGGCAGACAAGCTTCGCTGGGGGGGGGGGGGGTGAGGGGCTGGCAGAGCTGCCAGGAAGACCTTTTGCCCTCTACCCGGCCTGGAACCCCGCACCGGTTCTTCTCCTCTTTCGGGGCGGGATAGGGGGATACTGTGGGAACAGGAAGGACATGCCGCCCAGTTTTTCAATCGCATACACTATGTGTGTCTGCCCAACGAAGGTGTACCATAGAAACTTGCCGCTGTCTCCGCATTGCATTTGCCGCTTGCCCCCCCCCCCCCACCAGGGGTGTAAATAAGGCCGACTCCCGACTCCCGACTCGCGCCGGATTTTTTGGGATTGGGAGGGTTGCCTTGCTTCCCTTAGGGAATGTGCGGTATTAGGCACCCCATGGCCAAAATGACCCCACTGCGATCCGCACAGACTCCAAATATTCAAAAGAAAGGGTTTTTGGAACACCCGAGGAGGGGGGGTCCCGATGGGTGGGTGGGGGTGTGGGGGTCCCGCTGGGTGGGACATGGTGTGTGCCTCCCAGTCATCTTCTTCATTACCGGTCTCTGAACTGGGGTGAGTTCATTGCCAAACCACTGCTGTGAATACGGCGCCCCTTTCCCGCCCCTTTTGCCAGATCCTGGCAGCTCCCAAGAAGAGTTGTGTTCCGCCCCCATCAGGTGGTTGATCATACCGCAGCGCACACGTGCACAACCACACACACTCCACACAGATGCGTCACACATGTGACGCAACTGTTGCGACACAACATGCCTCAGGTAGAGGCAGTAGTGTTTGACTCACAGCCAACATAGCTCTCAGTGGGGCCGTGGATGGTGTGGATGCATCCATGCATGCATCCACGGCATCCAGGGATGCCCGAAAATGTCAAAAAATGGATTTTCGATTTGGCATACAGGCATTCATCCACTGCAGGCAGGCCTGCATGCAGGGCTTCGGAGCTCCAGGCTGTGTGTGGATGCATCCACAAAATTTGTGGATGCATGCGCTGCATGCACGGGAAATACTGAGAGCTATGCAGCCAAATACTGCTGCCGTGAGTGAGGTGCTCGCAGCGTGTGGGGCGCTGCGGGCGAAGTGGGGGGTTGGCTGGGACAGCCAACATGGCGCTGTGCGTCGCGTGCTTCTTCGCGGACCACCTCGCACGCGGGAAGACCCCGCAAGCTCCGAGTCAGTCCGCCCTGACCGAATGGTGGGCGACTGCTGGAGGGTCCATGGGACTCTCCACGGCAGAGGTGGCCGTACTACAGGATGCGTGCAGGATTGAGTAGGGTTTGAGACCGCCCGTCCCCCCCAGCCCCCCACCCCAGGTACCTTAGGTGACTGTAAATAACCGACTCCCGACTCCCGACTCCTGACCCCCAAACCTTATTTACAGCCCTGCCCCCCACCCCCCACGGAGTCCCTGTTGTTTCGTGTCAGGCGCTCAGCAACTTGTTTAAAAAAAACACTCCCTTTTTTTCCCGAACATCTTTTTTCCCGTTGAACACACGCTGTGCGTTGCCCACAGGGCTGTGTCGAGAACCACTGTGAAGCGGCATGATAAAGGTGATAATCTTAAGTATTCGCCTATTTCACCCGTCGCACCCGACAAGTCGACCCCACCCGTCGGTGCCAGACCAGTCCGTGGTACGCTTCGCCCCCTCCCCCTGGTATGCGTGACGAGTAAGCAAAAAATAAGACTTCAAGGTTGGGGGGGGGGGGGGGAAGGTACGGCAAACGAAAGGGTGGGGGAGGAGGAGGAGGGGGGGGTGAGGAGAGGGGCACAAACTACGCACATCTGTGTGAACAACTCCCCGGCTGCAGGGCCAAGGCCAGCCCTACCCCCTCCCTCCCTCCCTCCCTCCCAACTCCTCCGCCAGTTTCACGCCGATAACACAAAACAAAGGGGGGGGGGGGGGGGGGCGGGATAGAGGGGTATGCGGTACGTCCGGCAAGTCCTGTTGGGGAACACCCTGGTTGCCGGACCTGCCGTGACAAAAAAAATGGCAAAAAAAAACGAAAGAATCATTGGTCTTCAGCTGGCTCTTGTGGGAAGGGCCAGCCTATCAATGGGCGAGTCAACGGCAAGAAGCCGATTATATCGACATTCAGGGCAGCCCGCATTGTGTGTGGAATATTAGAGGGTGGGCCACAGGGCGGCCCACAGGGGGTACGGGATGGGGGCCCGGGAGACGAACAAGAAATGGTGTGTTGGTTGGTTAGTTGTGTTGGGAAGGGGCGCGAAGATGCATGCAAGATAATAAGGCCTGTGCCAGTCTCTCTTGGACGCAATAGCGTAGCGTTGCGAAGAGAACTTGTTTTGTGCGTCACATATATCACACATTGCGTATGCAGGAGGTGCCGGGGAGCTACACCTCACGCAACAAAACACATTACAAAACAAGTTCTCTCTTCCTCTCTCTCGTATGCTTCAAGTGTGAGTACCCCCGGAACGAAGACCCAGATACCCGCGCCCTCTCTCTCTCTCACCGGAGTGGAGGGAGGGGGGGTGGGGGGTGGTCAGAGAGACATGGCCAAAACCTCGTTCAATCATTCAAAAACAGCTCCACACAGGGCTCTCTGAGCTCCGTCTCCATGCGGCAGTACTAACGAGATGTAGTGCGGGGAGGGCACAGATCACCCCTCACTCAGTCACACCAGGGGTCACCTGGGAGAGAAGGACGCAGAGAAATGCGGAATGTGTTCTTTCGCTGCACGCACAACACACATCATAGTGTTGGTTTGCCTCCGGAAGTGTGGCGTGTGACTTGGCAGGCGTGAGGCTGTGCGTGACGGCAATCGCCTCGCACCTTTTCCCCATATCGCTGCATTCCACCTGACAAGACGCCTTGTTGGGAGACAAACGGATCAGGAATCAAGGGGATCAGCACAGCGTGAGTATCACCCACAGGATGGCACAACGGATGACGCCATCGATAGCGTTTTCACGGTATCACGCCATAACGGTATACCACCCTGTGGCACGGGCCAGGTCCCGATGCATGCGTCGAGCACGGTTCCTCCAGCAGGGTTGAACCTAGGTTTGCCACCGACCTGCAGGAAAACATCCGAACAAAAAAGACTTGCGCGTGGGATAGCAGTGGAGGTTGTCGCTGGTGCCAACCAACTCACTGCCGCCGCACAGAATCGTCCCTGTGTCCCTACAGAGCAAACAAGCAATAGGGTTGGGTTGGGCGGGGCGGGGTGGGGTGGGAGGTGGGGAGGGAGCTGACAAGTCGACCTTCTTCCTGCTGACCCCCCGGATCTGACAAAATATACTCACACAGAGACACACGCATACACCCTGCGTTTATTTTATTTTTGAGAGTTGTGCAACAACGCAGGAAACTGTGCCAGTGCAGGTCCTTGCAGAGCATCACCACGCTTCATGAAAGGCGCGTGGGGTGTTCTCGCGATCGACGAATACCCTTCGGCTCTTCTCTTTGTTTCCCTTTCAGATTTGCACTAATACACAGCTTTTGCGGTGATGTACGCGTTTTTATTGTGTGCCTGCGTGTGTCTGCAAGCCGTTGACACAGGCAGCCAGACAAAGCCGCGCTCTCCGGTATATACACACACCCCACCCTGTATTTCACGCCACTTTTTGAGCACACTATTTCATTTGGGCATCGAGCCCACCAGACCGACGAGACGAGTGTCGGACAGAGTCTCCAAAAGGCATCTTTGTGGTGGTGCCGCCAATCATGCGAGATGATGCATGGGCATCTTCAATGTGCCCTATGCAGGTCGAGCCTCAAAACGCCAACAATTGTTTTTGGCCTGTGTTCTGAGCGGCGTCCCCCCCCCCTGGTGAGAGAGAGAGAGGGGGGCCGCTGTTCGCATTCTCCTGGCTGCACAGTGGCAGTTTTCCCGCCTCTGGCCTTTGCCTTGACATGAAGAGACGGTAGTCCCTGGAACAGGGGGGGTGGGGGGGTGGGCACTCTGAAGGCGGGGCCAGCATTTCACTCCCGAAAAAAAATGCATCGTGCCAGAAGAGGACGGGGTGGTGACGGGGTGGGGACGACTGTGCCTCCACGGGGCGACAGTGCCAACCACAATGTCTACCGGAGGTATTGTGATCACGGGGGGGGGGGGGGTGGTGGGGGCGCAGAAGCAGGCCGCCTCACTATCCGCGAGGGATAACACACCGGGAAGGAGAGAAAGACATCGCTTATTCCCGCACAGTTTTCAGAAACGACTGCGCGGGGGAAAAAACGCTTCGTTTGTCTTTTTTTTGGGGGGTGTTTTTCTCGCGGATCGACGAACCACCCCACCCCACCCTCCCCTTCCCAGCCCTCCTCCAACCCTTCTTCTCTTCAGCTTTTTTTTTTGCACCCCCTCCCATGGCGTTCCGAACGCATACAAAGCTTCCACAGAGAGCACCTGATTCCTTGCTGCCCCTTGAGTGGGTGCGATGTATATTTTTTTTCGGACACATAGCATCCTACGACAGAGCTACAATTTTGTAAAGAAAAAAGCCACCCCCCCTCCCCCCCTGGTGCCCTGCGCGCGCTTCTCTCTGCTGCGACTGCTTGAATGGGGCTCGTGCAGGATGCACCTGATGACTGATGATGAGAGGTTTGATGAATGAGGGTTGGTGTCTTTCCTTTGTGTTCCGCTCCCCAGCGTCGCGAGGACTCCGGATCTGGCCCGCTGATGCATGCGCCCCGCTATCAGCCATTGGAATTGCTCAGGGTGGAGGAATCTCTGATGCAAGCAACTGGCACGCAACAGACAAGGCAGCATACAGCTGTGGCGGATTTAGTTTTGCGGCCCAGCAGGCAGCCCCCGTCTGCACCAACAAAGCCCAGCACGGAAAAAGAAAGAATCGCAGAAACTCGTCAAATTCGGTAAATACAGAATCTGATGGTGCAGAACGCACCGTGGCATATACACGTGAACCCTTGACACCACGGGATCATGAGAGTTTTTAAGAGAAGAATGAATGCCGGCGACACGAGGCACCACCGGGAGCAACAGTCCTATGAATAGGAGGAAATGCACCGAAACGCACCGTTTTCGGCACCGCAACAAAAACCTTCTCAGGGGGCCTTCGCTGGTCGTTATGCTTCGTTATTCTTCGTCAGGTTTCCCCCCAGTTTTGTTATTTTCTTAGGAAATGCAGGGTATAAGATAGACTTTTTTTCTGGCGCCGTTTTCCGGTTTTTCTGGTTTTGAAAATTTTTCGCGCGCGCCTTCGGCGCGCGCGACCCGCGCAAACCCTCCCAGAGTCTGAGAGGGCCCGGTGCCTGCGCGCGTCCTGTCGTACTGAGGCTGCTTGGTGGCAGGCGCAGCAGCTGCTTCGAAAGTTTGGACTCTCGGCCAAAAAACCGGTCTGGTGCAATTATTTTACGCAGGGGGGTCTGGGGGGCGGAGCCCCCCAGGCGGAGCCACCGGAGGCCACGGTAGTGAACATCTGTTCCCTACAGTCTGGATTTGCTTGTAAGTAGGAAGGCTTCGCTGTATCGCACACCCGGCCAGCAGGAGATCACTGGTCCTTGAGGGTTCAACCTTCAGGGTGGAGGAGGACAGGGGAGCGACCACTCGTGACAGGTGTGCGTTGTGGGTGGAGTGGGTGCACGACAGAATGGCCAAAGGGTCCACGAGATCTCTGCACACATTCCGTTATCGAGGAGATGGGCACCTAGCTGTGAGGACAGGCAACAAACAAATCTCATCTGTTAGTTGCCCCCAATAGGCTTGGCGACCTTCAAGACTGCTTGAAAGTCGTTCGCGTTCTCGTCTCAGCCCTCCGGACAAGCAGATCTGTCTCGAGTTGGTGGGCTGTCGCCATGTATTCGATGGCACCGAGTGACGCTGCACAGAGGCAGACGACACGGTGAACTCCAGCGGAGGTTACCCTACCACCGCTGGAGTACACCGTGTGTCTCCCATGAGTCTCAACTAGCGGGAGTCTTAGCGTAAATTAGCTGGAAAATAGACTCCCGTCTCCAGTACAGACTGCAGTCTTAGACTCCCTCTTAGACATGGTGGCTGGAGTCCACCATGTGTGCACCTTCAAAACAGAAGAGATCTGCATGACGAGGGCATCACCACCCACCGGGCCACCCGCTAGGTCCATTTTTTCTTCTCCGCTTCTCTGCCTTCTTTGGACTATTTGAGCTCTGTGCGGATCACGATGGGGTCACTTTCTATTTTTTTACGGCGTTTTTTCTGACTGTTTTACTGTCCCAAAGTCACAAAAAAACCGCCAAAAATGAGACCGACCTTTTTTTTTTCCCCAGAAAACCGGGAACCGGGAAACCCTGGTTTTGAAAACCGGAAAACCAGACCTATCTTATCCCCTGGGAAATGCACCAAAAATGCACTGACGATCAACCCCGTAGCGAAGACCCCCTCATGGCACAACAAATTATAGGGCTGCTGTTTGCGATGACCAAAATGGCCAAAACCCGACAGGAGTCATCTCGTCGTAAAGGAGGCGGGTGGTGGGGGGGGATGGCAGTAGAGTAGAGAACAGTAAGATGCAGATCCACCCTCCACCCTGCAGGTTGCATGCACTCTGCTTCAGCGGGAGAGGGAGACAGAGGCAGAGGAGGGGGCAGAGGAGAGGGAGGGGGCACGTCAGCAGTGCCGAGCAGCACAGGCGGCACACGGCAACCTTTTGCTGTGGTTCGTGTCGGGCGCACCGAGCAGGCTCTGATGCAACCTCCACTGCCACAGCACTCGCAGTCTGTGTTGGGGAGTGCCAGGGGCAGGAGGAGGGTGGGGTGGTGTGGGCGAGACAGGCCAGCAGCCACAGCCCTTCAGACGCAGGAGCAAAGCACGCCATGTGCTTCTGCGTCTCTGTTTTGCAGGAGTCCTTTTGCACGGCATCCCAAGTGTCCCCAGCCCCTCACGTGCTGTGGCAGAGACATGCACGCAAGGGTGTGTGAGGGAGGGGGGTGACCGTCCCAGATGTGCATGTTGGCACATGAGGCAGGGCAAGGGGGGCAAGGACACGTGAATCTGTTTGCAGCAGTGTAGACCGCACCGAGCGAACTGTGCTCTTGATGCGGTCCACCGGAGCACAACACGCACAAGCGAGCAAAGTGGAGGTCAAAAAGCAACCTACTGGGGTGGGAACTTCGCTCAGGAGCGCAGAACGAAGTTTGCGAAAAAAGAGTAGGCCGCCTCACACCAATGGCTGCAAAAAAAAATGTGGCACAGTTTTTTTTTCACACAGCGTGGCACAGAGCGAAGGCCCCCAGACAGTAGGTTGCCCCCCCCCCCCCCCACCCCACTCAGATAATGTAACCAACATGCAAATAATGTGAACTCCCCCACCCACCCCCCTCCCCCCTTTTAGAATCGAGTCCTAGCTTCCTTTATCATGCCAATGGTGTCGCCACTCAACGGCATGACAGGGAACGGGCCTCCAGGTGGACCTGATGGAAGATCAAGAAGTCAAGCGGTCAGAAGAAGGGGTAGTAGGGGTGGGGTGGGCTGGCGGCGGTGGTTCGCTTAGGTCTCAGGGGGGGGGGGGGATACAAGGAGAGATGCCCCCGATTCAAATGAAAGGATTGTTGAGAATTGTTGAATGCTCATTTGGTGCGACTTGCAATGGGAGTGGGGTGGGGGGAAAGAGAACCGATATATCCCTCGCTCACGCACTCCACCCGCTCCTTCAATCAGAATGCAGGCAGGTGTGCTGAGACCTGGGGCAGAGAGAGATGACCGCCCAGCCTGAGTTATGGCATATATATGCACGACGCTGACGATATGCCTTGTCCGGAAGAATTGCCTGATCTGCATGTCCGTGTTTTTTTTTGCATGTAAGGTGCATGACATGATGGAATTGCATCTTCATGTTTATTGTTTCAGTGTCGTGTGTCTTGCTAACTCTTCCAAAAGGCAAAATATCCCTCCTGGAGGGGCGAAGTCGAGAAAGTAAGATACTTGCAGGTTATGGGGAGAAGGGTTGACTTGGTTCACTCCTGCGTCAAAAAAATAGTAAAAGCTGTGCCAGCGTGGTGCCTCGTGATCAGGCGCACCTTTCCTGCACCTCAGACAGCGAATGGCCCATGGCCACATCAATTCGGATTGCTTTCTGTGAGCCGCTGCCATCAAGCGAACATTCGACGGAAACACTGCGGAGTGTCACATTCATCGGAGCCGTGCCGACTCAAAGCCCCAAAACAATGCCATATTTTTTTTCCCCCGGATTTTTTTCAAACCTGGCCCGGGAAGGGAGCGCACGGCAACAGGGAAAAAAATCCGGCAAATATCCGGCAAATCAGAGGGCGCTTGAGGCACACTGCCCCGTGGGTTCGGAGGGAATTTTGTTCTTGGGGACAGGGAAAGGTCCTTGAAGGAGCCTCTGAGGATGACATACATCAGGGACGCGCGTCAACGTCACACCAGCTTGCGCTGCGTCTGATCGACCGCACCCTCATGTGTTGCTACAGAACGGGGACGGGGCGTAGGAAGCAGGGGCGGGGATGGGAAGGGGCCCTGAAGGGTCTCTCTGCCCAGAACAGGGCAGCGCAGACCGCACCGAGCGCTGCTGTTGAGACGCAATATGAGGGCGCTGAGTGTGGTTTTGGCTTCCGACGACCAACCTGCTAGCAGGGCACTGCCAGAAGGGTGCGCGGCTGATTAGAGTTGTTTCTGCTTGATTTTAACTTTCAAAAAGAGGGGGGGGGGAGTGGGCGCCCCTCCAAAAACAATAAACCTCCCCGAAAGCGAAGGGGCGGTAGCTTCCACTGATCCATGTCGGGTGGTATCGAGTAAACTCTGATGCCAACTGGCGACCTTCACAGCACTCGCCCAGACGCACGTGATATCTTTTCTAGCGGGGCCATGTACCCTCAAGCACAGACAAATGGGGCTGTCCAAACAAACTAGTGTGGCCGGACCAATTGTCGGACAGTTCCTGGCACAGAGAGGCGAAGGCCCCGGTGTCGACAATCACGAACGAGGCTTGGTGTGTCACATCGGGGGTATCTTGCAAGCAAGGTGTGATGAAATTATTTCTTTCTATTTAGCGCGGCAGTCATCATGCTGAGGGCACCGCCCCATCGCTCCCAAAGCACCTCAAGGATCCCAAGGAACAGACGCACGCAAAGAAAAAAAACCTATACGCCCCCTGGATACAGCAAAACGTGACAACAAACCAAGAGCTGCTTACAGCTGTTATGTTGGAACGCAGACACCCCGCTCTTTGCGCACACCGCTCCCCAGTCTGATGAAGTGGTGCAAGTGGTGTGCAAGTGGGTGTTGCAAGATCCAGCAAAAGGGACACAGAAATCACCGACCCCCCCCCCCCCACACCCCCCCCCCCCACCTCAAAACACAATGGACTGGGATGCAGCAACGGTGGCGATGGTGGCGGCGGCGGCGGACCCATTACCTGTGAGGGCGGCACCCACAGCACAACGAGGGCAAGAAACCGGAACACACACGACACCCCAAAGCCCAGCCCCTCAATAAGGTTTGCTGAAGAGAGAACGAGAAGGAGGAGGAGAGAGGGCTTACCGGGGGAGAGAGGGGGTGGGGGAGTGGGGCAGGAGGAGCGGCAACGGAGGGGATGACCGCCGGCACCGCACCGCACCGCACCCGCCAGCACCCCCCCCTCTTTAGTTGAGCAACGCATCAGATTAACACGTATAAAGTTACTAGTCCCCACCCCCCCACCCCCCCAGTACAGGACCCCTGCCCCTGATTATTGGCACTGCGGTGCAGCAAAGCCAGATACACGCCGCGTGATGTTTTTTGCTGGAGAAATGGAACACTATCGACACATGTCACTCAACACGGGGGAATGGGGAGGGGAGAGGTTGTGGTGAAACGCACACACCTCGACCTGTGATGAGGTGAGATGTGGCTCTGCAATTACGGCACTACGCGTGCCGTAAACTCGAATGACCTGCTTTCTCCGTGTTCCATTTCCTCCTTCATTGCATGAGGCTACAAAATGGAACACTATCGACACATGTCACTCAACACGGGGGAATGGGGAGGGGAGAGGTTGTGGTGAAACGCACACACCCAACCCCCTAGGACCCCTAGGGACTGAGGAGCTCCGCTCATCAGCTAAGATGGCCCCGTGCCGCCAGCATGGCACACAGCTCCGTCTGGTCCCTTTACAGATCGATGACGACCTCGCCCCGCGCACCCCTCGTGAAGGGATCGGCCTTCTGCTCGTGGGTCGGCACCCACTCGGGCAACACCTGCAGCTGCGCCGCTGCAGCGACGTCGAACAGCACCTGCAGGCACCTATTGGCGACGTAATTGCCAGAGTGCCCCTTCAGGATGCTCCGCACTACCGGGAGGTTGTCGACCTTCAGTCGCAGCTTGCACCGCCGGCGCCCCAGCCGGGAGGCCAACCGCACCCCCAGTGCAGCGGCCCACATCTCCTTGATGTAAATGTGTGCTGACGCTTCGCCGGCCCCGAAGGCCCCCTGCGCCACCTCGCCGGTCTCCGCAAGCGCCGCCCACGCGCGTGATGACGCGTCTGTCCACACTGTGCACTCCTCGTCGTATGGAGCCTCCCGGTCCACCCACCGGTTCTCCGCGATCGCCTGCAGACATACGCGCGCGTCCCAGACCGCACTCGGCTGCATCCTGGTGGGCTCGTCCCACGCGTTGTTGTTCGTTGATACATGCCGCGCGATGCTGCGTATGGCCCCGATGAGGTTTGGCGAGTAGCACAGATGACGGCTTCGTGTGTACGTCCACCACACGATGGCCCCCGTCACCTTGAAGAATGCCCGGGGTGTTGCCTCCCCGGACAACACGTTCTGCACATGCACCGCCTCCAGCAGCTGCGCCACCCATTTCTCCGAGGAGCGGAACCTCTTCGTCGGCCCCCGCAGGTCGAACTCCAGCCCGAAGGCCGCAAACTGTCTCTGGGGTTGCCCCTCGGCCTCCTCGTGCAGCTCGACTCTCGCGTAGGCACACCTCTGCTTGAACTCGGTGTATCTCCTCGCCGCCTCCTCCTCGCTGCCCCCGAGGATGATGTAGTTGTCCACCCATGCGACGTTCCCCGGCCCTGCGAGAACCCTCGAGATGCGCTGCGCTATCGATGGGCTCCACGACCACCCCATGCACAGCACCTTCAGCCACAAGTCGAGTGTGCCGCCTCTGCCATCTCCCAGGCGCATGCCGAAGTACTTCCGGATCGGCTTCGCGAGGGGTATCTGGTAAAAAAATGATACTCCATCCGCGATCACGGCTGCATCTGCGTTCAGCACTGCGTCGATCACGTCCCTGATGCGCGGCAGCCGCATCTCAGGGGGGCGCCTCATCGCGGCGTTCAGCTTTCGTGCATCGACCACCAGCCGGAGATCCCCTGCCTTTTTTGCCACTGTGAAAGCCGGCATCGTCATCTGGGGGTCCCCCTGCATCGGCTCCACCACCTCCCATTCGAGCAGCTTGTCCGCGTGCTGCCGCATGTGCCGCGAGGTGCCCCTCGCCATCCTGCCGCCTGTCGGTTTCGTCAGCAGGCTCTCGAAGGCGTCGAGTGACGTGATGACGTCCAGCACATCTTCAAGCTCCCCGTGGAGGTCCAGGCTGCGGACCGCGTCGAGGGCCATCCTGTTGGATGATATGGGTGCCAGCACCCCCCCCTCACGTTCGGCTTCCGGTCGCACCTGCGCTCCCTCCACCTCCACGGAGAAGTCCCCGCCGTACCCGATGTCCAGCCCCGCACTGCACGCCTCGTCCCCCTCGCCCTCGGGGTCGTATGCGTAGGCACACATCCTCAGGATACCCTCGAAGTTGCTCGGCTTGGCGAGGTGGGCGGCGCACGACGGGAACGCCCCAAGAGCCCTGGGGATGCGCCCCGCCGCTAGAGCTGGCGTGATGTAGTCGCGGTCTCCTCCACGAGACGAGTCGCGGCCAGTGGGGCGTACTGCAGCAGCCCCTCTGTCGTCCGGTGGCGGGTCAGCTTCTGCACCGCTCGCAACTCGAGCCCCTTGTGAATCAGGTGGTGCACTGCCCCCCTGCGTAGACTGTGTGGCGTCAGCGCGGGGTTCACCCGTTTTACCGCCCGGGACACCTTGCTGTACGACACGCCTTGAACCAGGCCGCCGTCCCGGTTCTTCCGCATCGTCTTCCCCAGCACACCGTTCAGCTGCGTAGGCAAACACACCCCTGTAGTCTGTCCCTTCGCGAACGGGTCGTTCTTGGTGCCCCTCCAGGTTATAGATACCACCCCGTCGTTCTTCACCCGCACCTCTCGGGTTGCAATACTCTTCACGTCCGAGCACCTTGCGGCCCCGTGCCACATCAGCCCCAGTGCCAGTCGCACCTCGGGGTCCCGCTCGTCCCGCATCGCCTGCTCCACTTCTGCCTTCGTCGCCGGCACCGCCTGTGTCCGGGGCACCTCCGCCCCCATGCGCCTCAGTCCCCGTCTGAACGCGTCGAGCTTGTGCGAGTGCACTGTGTCCTCCAGCATGTGGCGGTGCGCGGACGACACGGCGTAGCTGTAGGCCAGCCCCGAGGATGGCAGCACGTTGTCGACAGACATCTTCTTGGAGACCCACAAGATGATCGCCGTCCCCGTGTCGATGGGTCCCTCGGCGGCCTCCCAGGCCTGACGGAACTCCTGGAACCGCCGGTAGCACGACGCGATGTTGTCCCATGTGGAGTTCGCGAGTGCCCGGTCCAGAACGGCGTTGGCTGCAGACACGACTTCCCCCCTCGTCCCGTCCGGGAGGGTTGCTGTCTCTGACATCCGCGGGCGTCCTCGAGTTGCTGGCCCCCTGCGCAGCCACCGCTGCAGCCCCGACTCGATTGTGTGGCCTTCCGCTGTCGGGTCCCGCCCCTGGGATCCCGTCTGCTGCACTGCTGGGCCGGCCCGCTCTGTCGCCTGCTCTCTCCGAGCAGTGTTGGTGACCGGCCACGGCCTGTGTGGCGTCATCCCGTGATCTTGCTGCGCCATTTGCTCCCCCTGAGCACTGGGCTGTATTCTTACTAACCACGGTGTGCGTGGATTCTGCTCCCCCTGAGCTTGATGCACCGCTGGCTCCCCTTGAGCACTGGGCTGTGTGATTTGCGTTTTTACTAGCCACGGCGTGCGTGGATTCTGCTCCCCTTGAGCTTGCTTCGCCGCTGGCTCCCCTTGAGCACTGGGCTGTGTGATTTTCGTTTTTACTATCCACGGCGTGCGTGGTTTCTGCTCCCCTTGAGCTTGCTTCGCCGCTGGCTCCCCTTGAGCACTGGGCTGTGTGATTTGCGTTTTTACTAGCCACGGCGTGCGTGGATTCTGCTCCCCTTGAGCTTGATGCGCCGCTGGCTCCCCTTGAGCACTGGGCTGTGTGATTTCCGTTTTTACTAGCCACGGCGTGCGTGGATTCTGCTCCCCTTGAGCTTGATGCGCCGCTGGCTCCCCTTGAGCACTGGGCTGTGTGATTTCCGTTTTTACTAGCCACGGCGTGCGTGGATTCTGCTCCCCTTGAGCTTGCTTCGCCGCTGGCTCCCCTTGAGCACTGGGCTGTGTGATTTCCGTTTTTACTAGCCACGGCGTGCGTGGGTTCTGCTCCCCTTGAGCTTGATGCGCCGCTGGCTCCCCTTGAGCACTGGGCTGTGTGGTTTGCGCTTTTACTCGCCACGGCATGCGTGAATTCTGCTCCCCTTGAGCTTGTGGCACCGCTGGTTCCCCTTGAAGTGTGGACTGTGTGTGCAGTGGCGGTGTGTCTGAGGGAGGTGTCGCCGGCCCGCACAACCCCGGCTCTCCCTGCGCAGGTGTGGCTTGTCACTTGCCCCACTTGGATCCCTTTCCCCCCTTACCTCCCTTCGGCACCACTGGCCTCTCTTCCTCCTCGTCCCACGCGCCCTCGGTGCGGCGCCGCTTGTTGTTGGCCTTCTCCTTCTCGCCCTCGCTCTGGGCTTGGCTCTGGAGCGACCTGAATAGTTGCTCCGTCAGCGCGCTTGCCGGCATGCCCTCCAGCCGCCGCTCCCAGTGCAGCTGCGCCGCGAGCCCGTACCACTCCCGGAGGCGCAGCCCCTCCAAGCGGACCAGGAGGTTGTGGGCAGCTTGCACTGCCTCAGGCTTCGTCGACACGATGGGGATCAGGATGTCCAACACGGAGAGCGCGACCCGAAGTTCGTGCTGGGGCCCGGTCGCTGCCGCAGCCGCATCGTCCGCCCCCTTCCCGAAACGATCACGCAGTGCCCTCATGGCCATTGCGTGCAGCGCTGGCGACTGCATCCGGTGGCGCCATTGCTCCACCACCGTGATGCGGGTGCCGGTCAGCCCCTCGCGTTCCAGCTTCGCCTGCCGCTCCTTCCTCTGCATATCATCCAAGACCTCCTCCAGAATTGCCTTGGTGTTTGGGTTATCCACACCCCTCATCAACTCCCAGAGGTCCCTCACCTTGGGCGTAGCGTCACTCATGTTGGCATCGGCGTCGCCCTCGTCCTCCTCCTTGAGGGTCCATGTTGCCTCACCATTGTGGAGATACAGCGCGCAGAGGGGGCAGACCCAGTGTGGCTCCATCCACTGGTCGGTCATCTTCTCGACCGTCTGATCCCCCGTGCCCTCCATGTAGGCCTTCAGGCAGCTCTTCGTCGTCCGCCTTCCACACATGCGACACACAGACGAGTGCGCGTCGGAGTGCAGCGCCCCGCACTCCGGAAACACGCAGTCGGGGGTGCCGTCCACCCCCGCTGCGTTTCCCGGAACAACCGGGGTCGGAACATCGATCCACGCCTGGTCGATGATCACGGTTGCGTTCCGGTCCGGCATTGTGTTGTTTGGTTGTTTGGGAGAGGTTGTGAGAGTTGTGGTGAAACGCACACACCTCGACCTGTGATGAGGTGAGATGTGGCTCTGCAATTACGGCACTACGCGTGCCGTAAACTCGAATGACCTGCTTTCTCCGTGTTCCATTTCCTCCTTCATTGCATGAGGCTACAAAAAAAAACAAAGTGGACCAGCCAGAGGCTGCAGCAGGATGTGGGTTCGGGAAAGCGAACCAACATGGGGGGTGGTGGGGGGGAGGTGGCATTGAAATAGAAGTAGAAGTAGAAGGAAGCACAATGATGATCTCCCGTCACTCGTTATGCAGGTCGTGTCCTCAACATGAGGAGGGAGAGCTCGTGCAGCATCATTCATGGATAAAACGAAGGAAGACTCGATGCACGCTACCGTGCGTAGAAGCGGGAAAAAAGGAGGGGGGAAACGGGGGGGGGGGGGGGGATGGAAAGGGGGTCGCACGTAACACACAGAGGAATAATGCCAGTGGTTTTATTATGGTTGGCAAGGCATGTAATCTTGTGTGAAGGCAAATGCCTCGCACTTCCCGCCCCCCCCCCCCCCGCTCCTCCCCGCGTAATGTTGCGTTTCTATCGTGATAATCGTCGGGACGACAACACCTGTACACACGTGAATAGATTTACAGGAGTGCAGAGCACCCGCTCTTGATGTGATATACACCGTCACACATGAAATAGGTGTGTTGTGGACGCACTGGCATGCTCTTCAGCACACACAGACCCCAGGCCCGGCGGTGGGCGGTGACAGTGGTGCATTTGCAGCATCGACTGCACTCTGCTGGACAGACGCAGCTGCCGAGTCTTGCTCGCGGTTCAAATCCTTCACCAGCTTCGTGAGGTGCGACGCGGGGTTCTGCAGGAGCTCGCGTGGGGTGCCGGCCTCTGCAATGTGCCCCTCGCTCATCACAATCACCCTGTCGCTGTCGATGATGGTGTGCAAGCGGTGTGCGATTGTCACCACTGTGCAGTGCTTGAACTCGTCACGCACCACACGCTGCACAATGGCATCCGTCAGCGGGTCGATGCTGCTGGTCGGCTCGTCCATGATAATCACACGCACGTCGCGCAGCAGGGTCCGTGCCAGGGAGATCAGCTGCCTCTGCCCAGAGGACAACGTGTCTGCAGCGTCACCCACATGTGTCTCGAGCGACACGTCCTCCAGACCCACACGCTCCATCGCCGACATCACCGCCTTGTCGGTGTGCTCGTTGAAGGGGTCCAGGTTTTGGCGCACGGTCCCCACCATCAGCAGCGGCTCCTGCGGGATGACGCCGAGCGACTTGCGGAGGCGCTGCAGCCCCACAGTGCGCACATCCACACCGTCGACAAACACGGCACCGCCACTCGCATCGACAAGGCGGAACAGCAGGACGGCCAGGCTGCTCTTCCCTGCACCGGTCCGGCCGACAACACCCACCTTCTCGCCGTGCTTCACATCCAGGTTGATGCCTCGCAGGGCGGGTGGGAGCCCAGGCCTGTAGATCAGCTCGGCATCTTTGAAGGCGATCTTGCCCGTCTGCGGCCATGCGGCAGGAGGGTCTGTGGGGAGGTGCCAAGCGGGTTCCTGGTCCACCTCATCGCCCCCGTACTGCAGCAGGCGCTCGAGGGAGGTCATGTTGAGGCGCAGGATGGAGAACGTGACAGAGAAGAACAGCAGGAAGTACGGCAGCAGGAAGCAGTACGACAGGGCCAGCCCCAGCTCTGATGTGGAGAACTCCAGGGGCGACCACACCATGAAGACGGCAGTCGAGGTTGCAATCACAGCGGCAACTGTGGTGCACCACAGACTTTGCCAGGAGATCACAGCAGCAGACATGTAGTTGAACCGGTTCGTCTTGTCAACGTACTTCCCAAACTTGTCCTCGCTGTGGTCCACGAAGTTCATCGACCGGAGCAGAGTCCTCCCCTGCCCGTGGATCGTCTCCGACAGGCCGGTGAGCACTGCACCGTTCCTCGCGTTGGCGAGCCGCTTCAGATCACGGTTGGTCGCATCCGCGCCCTTGAGCTGCGCGACGTACACACAGGCTGCAAGGAAGAGAACCACCGCAACAGGAGGGACGACCAGGATCATGATGGTGAACAGCACCAACACCGTGCAGAAGAAGTTGAGGCAGTGCTCGAAGAAGTGCGACAGCGAAGTGTCAACAACACTGAGGTCTGATGAGAGTCGCGACAGAATCCGCCCTGAGGGTGTCTCCTGGAACCATGCGACTGGTGCGTGGAGGAGCCTCGTCATGACTGTGTCGTGCAGCGTCTTCGAAGCACGTGTGGTGCCCTTCCCGAGAAAATACGTCGATGCAACCATCAGCAGGACCATGGTGACACAGGAGCCACCGTAGACAGGGGCAAACAAACGCTCATTCGGTTCGCTCTTTGTCGCATCCAGCTGGGTCAGGGCCGGGTCTGCAGCAATCCTCTCCTGGTCACCCCTGTAGTCGTCCTGCCTCTGGATCCATTCCGAGAGCCACCTGTCGCCAAACCCCATCGTGACGTACGCCATCAGGCACAGGATGCTGCCCCACAGGCAGTTCAGCCCCATTGCCTTCAGGTAGCCGATGTAGATCGAGTCAGACATGGACCCCTTCTCCTGCTGCTCGTCGCGGATCAGCTTGCGCGACACTGAAGCTGCCGTTGCCTCCTCGCCATCCGCACCAGACGTGCCGTTGGGTGGCATCCCGTCAATCGTGATGACAGACTTCTCGCCGTTGGCCCCATCGATGATCCCTGCTGTGCCGTCTGTGTCGGGCTGAGCCTTCTCCGCCTCCACAAAGCGGACCAGAGGCCCGCCCTTCACAGGCGTGGCACTGTCGGCCTCCTGCTGCCCCTCAGTCCCAATCGGTTCGAACGTGGCGAGGCCTTTCGGGGAGGCGTCAGCAGGGGATGGCGTTGGCTCTGCAGCAGGCTCCTGATACGCGTTTGCCGACTCCAGGGTGTCGTGGCAGTCGCGCATCGACTTCTCCGACTCGACGATGAAGTCGCGCAGGCTGCGCCCCGACGGGGATGCAGGCGACAGGGCTGCGGCAGAGGTGTTGGACATCAGCTCGGTGTAGGTCCCGCTCTCGGCAATTCTCCCGCCACGGATCATGTAGACGTGGTCGGTGTAGGGGAGCAGGTGGAGCTGGTTCAGCACCATGAAGGTCGCCACGTTGTGCTTCTTGGTGTACGCCGTCACTGCGTTGAAGATCACCGACCCCACCGTGGAGTCCACCGCTGCAAGCGGGTCATCCAGCAGCAGCACCTTCGGGGGCGCGTACAGAGCACGTGCGATGGCAACACGCTGCTGCTGACCCCCGCTCAGAGTCACGCCACGCTCCCCGATGGCGGTCTGTGCCCCTGCAGGGAGCACCTCCAGGTCCCTGTCGAGGGCAGCGCCGCACACAGCCTCGTGGAACCTGTGCTTGTCGTAGGGGCGCCCCATCAAGATGTTCTCTTTGATGGTGCCGCACACGATGAACGCCCTCTGGGGGACGTAGGCCACGTCGGGGTCGGTCAGCACCTTCACACCCTCATCCCCGCCAGCGCCGTTGGGCGCAGCCGCAGCGACGTGCATGTCCCCGAGGATGGCGGAGATCAGGCTGGTCTTGCCGCTGCCGACCTGCCCCACCACAGCGGTGACGCACCGCTCCCGCAGGCCGAACTCCTCGATGAACAGCTCGTACGGCTTCGAGGTGGAGTCGGGCTGCGTGCTCTGCCTCTGCCAGCGGAACCGCGCGTTGCGGAGGTACACACGGTGGTCCGCTGGTGCCCCCTGGCAGACGTTGATGTCGTCGCGTGGCTCCACATCCGGAGTGCGGAGGTACTGCGTCACACGCTCCAAAGACACCAGCCACGTCATCAGCATCGTAAGACCCATCGGGACACACGTCAAGGCAAGCCGGAGCGACTGGAAGACGGTGAGGGCGGCAAAGACGTAAGCAGGGCGCAGGTCGTGCCCTGTGAAGTGCATCCCGAGGAATGTGGCACACGCCGACAGGATTGGGTTCGCACGACCCAGCTGGATGGAGGCCATGTGGAGGATGCGGTGCCGGCGCACGAAGTGGCACTCCAGCTCACGTGCCGCAAACACGATCTTCAGAAAGCTCTCCTCCCACGCAGTGTATTTGATCGCCTTGATGCCCTCGATGATCTGCCCCGTGATCCCGACCCTGGCGTCCGACGCGTTGCTGACATCCTCCTCGACCTGCTTCACGCTCTTCCCGAGGTAGAAGGAGATGGCCAGGATGGTGACAATCACACCCAGGCCGAACACGCACGGCCACCCCACCACGACGAAGAGCACAACCAACCCACTCAGCACAGAGGAGATTGCCATGGGCAGCAGGCACAGCTGCTTGAATGCCTCATATGCTTTGATCACATCGGTTCCCAGAAGGGCTTTCTCATTGGAGACAGAACCAGGTGCGATGCGGTGTGCCTTCGACTGCACCAACCCAGCGGTTGTGGCGAGGTATGCACTTGCGAAGGTGTCGGTGAAAGTCGACCTGGCGTTCCCTGTGCTGACACCCTCAACGAAGAGCGTCACAGACAGACCAATGACATAGCCTGCGACAGCCCACCCGCTGTGCCCGTCGTCGATGCGCCTGATGAGGAAGAGCAGGAGGAGGGGCTTCACCGCGGTGCTGACGATGCCCTGGAAGAATGCCCAGGCAAATCCGATGGTGATGTCGCGCTTCCACATCTCCCACAGCACACGGGCCAGGGAAGGGTCGCGCCCTGCGGCAGCGGCCTGTGCTTGCTCATCTGCCCACGCCTGTTTGGCACGCGGGAGGACAGTATGCATCTTGAGCCGATCGGGGAGGACAGGCGCGTCCACCCCGTCCCAACCGTCCCCCCTGGTGAGGCCACCGACAATCGTGGGGGTGAGCCACCAGAGGAGGAGGCGTGACGGGATGCTTGCCTCTTCGAGGTTCACACAGCTCCCACCCTCCGGCTCGTCCGACACAGAGTAGTGCTCCGCATCCGGCTCGCGGTCGCAGTCCGCCTGCCACTCCTCCACGTCCCCTGCTGGTGTTGCAGACCGGGGTGGGGTGGCTGTGGCGTCGCCCCCCTTCCCTGCAACCATCTCTTGCAGCTCCGCATCCTGCCCAGCCGACCCGGTTGGCGGCGGCGAGCTTCCATCGCACGCAGGCAGGTCGTCCTGCTGACCCATCGCAGCAGGTCACGTGTGTACGGCGTGTAGGGGGCCCGGGGGGTAAGGGCGGGGAGGGAGGTAGTGGTCTTGGTTGCCCGGACCCTGTCCCCCCCTCTCTGCCTCCTCCTCCCACCACGCGAAGCCCCCCCTTCTTTTGGGGTGCAGCAGGTCACACCAGCTGCTCTTGATGCGATCCCCGCGGTCCCAAAGGGGGTGCAGATGGGCTCCAGGGAGTGGTGCTGCACTCCGGGGTGGGGTGGGGTGGGGTCAGCGAGGTAGTGTAGAAGGGGAGTGATGCCTGTGCCCTCGAGGATGCGTGGGGGGGAGTCTTGCTCGGTCAGAGGATACAAAGGAGATAGGGGGAGGGGGAGGTCAGGTCATCCAGTTCTGCTTGTAGTGTCAGTTCGCGTGCGGAGGGGCTGGAGCGGGGAACAAAGAGACACAAATCCTGCTGTGAGTTGTGCGGTGCTCCCCCTCAGCCCCCCTTCCAACCTTGCGTATTGCAAGTGGTACAGGGCAAGTATGAAGCTAAATGTGGAGTCCAAATCCCGATTCAGGATTGCACTTTTTTTCTCCTTGGGTTTTTTAGGTAGGATTTTTTCCCCACAGGTTTTTCTGGGTGAAGTTTTTCGGGGGCAGGTGGTATTCTAGTGGGGGATGAGGATGAATCCTCCGGACACCCGCCCCTTTTTCGGTTTTTCCAGCCAAAACCCGGCGTTGTTCCCCAGTCAAGAGCCAGGCGTTCACTACCGTGGCCTCCGGCGGCTGGGGGGCTCCGCCCCCCAGACCCACCTGTATGTCGAGCAACCAAATCCTTGAGCTTGTGCCACTGGGGCATAGGAAGGGGTCGTTGCAATAACGACCCGAAAACCCATTTTTGGCTCCCCTTGCCTGGCATGTTGCTGTTGTGTTGCCACTATCTCTCATCACACAGGGCGTCCAATACACACACACCACACTCACACTGGTTGTGTGGTGGGTATGGGGGGATTTTCTTGCCCGCGAAGGGGATTGCGCGCCATTTCGACTCCCCTACGCACCTACGGTGCTCAAACAAGTGTAGTGTGCTGTGTGTGGTGTGTCGCAGGCCTGTCGCTAACTTTTCGATTTTGGAGATTTGGTGGGTTGACGCTCCTGTTTTGGGGGGGGATCAGGGGGGAAAACACTAGGGGTCAATTTTTCTCGCGCGCGCTTCGCGCGCGCTCGTGTTGTTGCCAAATTTTCCGATCGGTGGACCACTAGGTGGGCACGGTGTGAGGCGCTGGGTTCCTTCCGTGGTTCCTCTCCCGCTCGCGCCGTCGGGTGCCGGAGGAAACCAAAAAATGGCTTTCGGGACCATGATTTCGACGATGCCCCCTGATATGTCACGGCCGTCAAAGCGCAAGGACTTGGTTACTAGACGGGCACGCGAGATGGGGGGTCTGGGGGGCAGAGCCCCCCAGCCGCCGGAGGCCACGGTAGTGAGCATCTGTTCATTGTGGGCGTACAGATTCTGTGTGAGTTGGCTGCGTCCTCCTGAGGCTACTGGAGTGGTTGGATTCCCTGACCCGGTGGGAATCGAATGACTTGAGTACGAGACATACGCCACAGGGGGGTCTGGGGGGCGGAGCCCCCAGCCGCCGGAGGCCACGGTAGTGAGCATCTGTTCCTGCAAAACCATACTCTCTTCGACGTCGACCCAGTGAAAGTGGGTTGACGCTTGGTCGACGCTTGGTGAGCGTCGACCCAGTGTAACCGGGCCAACGCTAGGTTAGCGTCGACCCAGTGTAATAAATGGGTTGACGCTTGGTCCAGGCTTGAATGGCAACCCAGTTCCACGAGGTCGACGCTCCAAGCCTCGACCAAGCGTCCACCCAGTCCACTGGGTCGACGCTGGGTCGACGCTTTTTTATGGGGGGGGAAACCCAAAATCACTGGGTCGACGGTCGACGCTTAGCGACATGCCTGCGGTGTGTCGACACGTACCGGGGGGGGGGGGGGGGGGGCGGCATAGCTTCCGATAAGAGGGGGTCGGGGGTCGGGAGGGGGGGTCGGAGGGGGTCGCCTTTCTATTTCCTTAGGAAGGTGGCCTGAATGGGGACCGCCAATAAGGGGTGTTAATAGGCACCCCATGGCCAAAGTGACCCCACTGCGATCCGCACAAACTCCAAATATTCAAAAGAACGGGTTTTTGAAAACCCCGAGGAGGGGGTCGGGAGGGTCCCGCTGGGTGGGTGGGGTGGCGCGGTGTGCCTCCCGGTCACATCCTCCCAGGACAGTGCCTGGACCAGACCCATGTTTCGTCGTTGAAGCTTGGTCCCAAGACCTCCGAAATGACCCCACTACGATCCACACAAACTCCAAATAGTCAAAAGAACGGGGTTTTGAAACCCCCGTGTGGCGGGTCGGGAGGGAGGCACATTATAATCCCTAGTTTCTGACCCCCATTCTACGACCCCCGACAAAAACGCGGAAATTCCGACCCGAGTTTGACCACAGTTTCAGACCCCCCATCTTCCGGATCCTGACCTCCCAAGAATGGGGGGTCGGGGGTCGGATTCCGACCTCCCTTTTCTCAATGAACCACATCCGCATTTCAGAGGTGTTCTGTGGCACCTACACAACAAAGTGGCCCCACTACGATCCGCACGGAGCCCAAACAACGCACGAGAGGGGGGAACCCCCGAGGTTTCTTAGGAGGGGGGTAGTTTTGCTAAGGGGGGTCCAGGGGTCGGCTTCTTATCGGAAGCTATGCTCTAGGCTAGGGGGGGGGGGGGAGCAGGCTTCCTCACAAGCGACTACGACCCCTCATGAGACCCCCAACCCCGACCAGGGGTCATCTGTGGAGCAAGTGACTCGAGGGGACGAGGGTGGCAAGGTAAGGAGGTAAAGCTGCTCATATGCGACACTGCCGATCTGACAACACCACAGGCTCTGGAAGGGCTCGGTTGGTGTGGGTACATTGCAGTCGTCAGTACTGCGACGATGGAGACCCTGCAAGTAGTATGCAGTGCGCCTGAGAAACCACACGTGAACTACGGAACCCGCCTTTCGATCATCCAGACACAACAGGACTACGGGATGGATGGGTCAGCCACAGCAGGGTTGCCAGCGAGGTAGGGGGAGGGTGTGTTGTTCTAATGCAGCTCAGTGAAGGCGGCAGCAACGACGTCGCTGTCGCGGCGCAGCGGGGCAGAAGCGTGGATGAAGGCGTCTGGGTCGGCACGCACAGCCGCCAGCACCACCTCCTTGTCGCAGCACAGTGCTGTGGGGGTGTACTGAAGGGCACGTCCCTCCTGGCGCACAGCCGCCAGCACCACCTCACGCTTGTTCCACAGTGTGTGGTCGGCGAAGCGCAGCGCACTGCCGCAACTCGTCACGGCTGCGAGGACCACCTCCTCGTCACCACAGAACACAGGATCAGCGAACTGCAGAGCACCGCCGTGTGCACGAGCCGCTTGAAGCACAACCGACCTGTCGCTTCGCAGTGAAGGGTCAGCGTACTGCAGCGCCCTCCCGTCCTGCAACACGGCCGCCAGTTGAAGCTCCTTGTCACGGCACAGTGAAGCACTGGCGTAGCGAAGAGCGCACCCGCACTTCCGTACGGCTGCAAGCATGAAGTCTCTGCTGCTGAGGAATGAAGGGTCGGCGTAGCGAAGAGCATGCCCGTCAGTGTGTGTGGCTGTGAGCACCACCTCCTCGTCCTTCCGGAATGTCACGTCAGCACATCGCAGTACCCAATGTGAGGACTTCACCGCAGCAAGCACGATTATGTTTTGTTTTGAGACTGACTCATCCAGAGGATCCAGGGAGCCCGGCGCAATTGCCAGACCCCCCAGACGGCCAGAAGACGCCGGTCTTCGCCGGGGCGGACCCAGCTAAAAGCAAACAGCAAGAACAGCAATAAAAAGGGAGAGCGTGCTCCTATCTCTGTGGGCTGGCGGGAAAAGGCTAAAAGGTAGAAAGGAAGGAAGCAATGTGCAACAAAATACGATTAATGCACTCGTTTGTTTCCACCGCGCCGGTCGCATAAAGCTGCGGTCGGATGAACGATTGCGCGGTTCAACTCCAACCCAGTGGGCGTAAAAAGGAGAAGGCGTAGCAACGGCTGGTTGAACAGGCCAACGGACACTCACCACCACAGTGATTGCAGAGGCGTTCCTGGTCGCGGTCGGCTTGCCGACAACAGGTACGGACAGAAGATCGTGTTAAAAAGAACTAAAAGTAGAGAGGCGAAAGGAAGACAAAGCCGGGGGAGCCACGTGTGCGTTAAACTTGTCCCACGTGCGCGTGTGCGGTAAACTTGTCCCACGCGCCCCGGTGAAAAACACGTAACACGGTTGCCGCCCACAGTTACTTCTGGCCACGCGGCGCGCTTCATTAAGCGCCGTGTGCAGCCTGGCTGGTCTTAGCGGCCTAAGCGAAACACCGGTTCTCCAGAGGGATACGTCCGGCCCCCGACCACGCAATGCGCTACTGCGCTACCTTAAGCAAAGCGTGCGACATATGTGACGCATCATTACCTCAACGGTCTGTTCGCAAAGGCCCCCAGGGTTCACCACGTGGAGGTGCCAGCCGTAGTCGCCAGGTCCGCTACCCTGACGACCCATCACCCCTTCACAGCAGCAAGCACGACCTCACGATCCTTGCTCAGGTTGTCTGAAGCATACTGCAAAGCATCACCATTCTTCCGCACGGCTGTGAGGACCACATCTCTGTTGCTGCGGATCGACTCATCACAGAGCTCCAAGGCACACGGGTCCTGTGCCACCGCAGCAAGCTGCACCTCCCTGTCGCTCCGAACAGAGGGGTCGGCGAAATACAAGGCACATCCCTGCAGCTTGACACACTGCAGCATGAAGTCTCTGTTGGTGCGAAGCGAGGTGTCTGCTTCTTCGAAAACAAATAGGTCACGCCGGACGCCTGCGAGCACCACCTCCTCATCCTTCTTCAGGTGTGAGGGTGCACAGCCCAGTGTAGAGGAAGGACCCCGCTCTGCTCTGCTGTGCATCGCAGCGAGCACCACCTCCCTGTCGCCCTGCAGGGAAGGGTCAGCGTGTTCGAGTGCAGCAGGGTAGGTCTCGACTGCTGCAAGGATAAGGTCTCGGTCTTGGTGAAGTGGCACATCTGAGCACGGCTCCTCCGACTTGGGGATGATCCCCAAAACCGTACCGTGCCACAGCACGGCCTCGCGTTGGAACTCCGTGTCGTGGCGCAGTGCGGATGATGCGTTTCCGAAGTTGCTTCCCCACTGACGCACGGCAGTCAGCATCACCTCCCTGTCGTCACAGAGGACTTCGGAACTCTCAACCTCGTAACCTAACCGTATGGCACGTAGAACAAGCTCCTTGTCGTGGCGCAGTGCAGCACTTGCGTGCTTCAAGCCCTCGCCTGCCGCCATGACCACCTGCCTGTCGTTGCGGAGGGACTCACAGGCGTACTGGAGTGCGTTGCCGTTGCCTTGGACTGCCGCCATGACGACCTCCCTGTCGTCCTGCGGCGCTGTATCGACATGCTCGAGTGCATCACCCCAGCGTTGCACAAGAGTGAGGACGAAGGGTTTGTTGCTGAGCAGTGCAGGTGATGCATGCATCAGGGAACGAAATGCCTCGAACTCGATCTCGACAGCTTGCAGGACGATGCCCTCATCCTCACGCAGATCTTCGGAAGCGTGTTGAAGTGCATCACAGTTGCTCCGCACCGCTGCAGTGACGATGTGTTTGTCACTGCGGAATGACTCATCGAGGTGCTCCAACGCCATGCCGTCACACTGCACCATCGCAAGCGCCACATCACGCAGACCCCGTGCCCAGGCAGGTATGGTGTCGATGTCAAAGTCATCCCAACTCTGCTTGTCCAACACCTCCACGAAGCGAGCACCCGTGAGGGCGACGTCGATGGAGCACCCCTGTGAGACAGGTGCGGCACCGGACAGAGGGGTGCTGTCGTCGAGCACCACCCCATCCACCGAGAGCTCCACGTCCTCGGGAAGCGCGTCGGGAGGGGACCCGAGCACCACGTCGAGTGCGTTTGCCTTGAGATGAACCGGGGTGTCGCCCTCCCCGATGTGCACCGCATGCTGCTCCCCACACAGCCTGTCCTTCAGGAACACCTCCATTCCTTCTCCTGACCTCCCTTCGTCTTCCCTGTGTGTTTGGTGGGCAGTGCGGTGTGTGGCAAAGTCACGGGGCGATGCGACCACTGCAATCCCAAGAGCCAAATCTGGGCAAAACACAAGCAACACCGCAGCCTGCTGACGAGTGCGTCGTTGCTGTGTCTGGTGGGTTGTGTCGGCACGTGCCGGAGCGGCGCGTGGGGAAGGCAGGGAGTGGCACGCTGGGGATATGGTTGTCCAGACCATCCTTTGTTTTGGAATCGACAATCACAACAGGAAGCTTGATCCCATTGACGCCCCATTCCCTGCAAGCAGGTTCGAGGGGCAAACACTAGCTCCCTTTTTTGTGGATATTTTACAGATCCACAACACCAGGCGTGATGCACAGGGGAAGCTCGCCTGGGGGAGTGGGTGTGAAGCCGACACAACACAGTGTCCAGAGCTGCGGGCCAACAGAATTTGCCGCAAGAAAGAGTGAGCGTTGAGAGGTGGGTGGGGGGAACGCGCTTCCATCACATGCGATTATGGCACCAGACCCCGCCAACCCCACCAGGGGTCCGCTATGAGGGCGGGTGCCTCTAGGGGACGAGGGTGGCAAGGGCGGTGCAGAGGCAACACCAGAGTTGCGACCCGTTACAGCCACGGTAGTCCACTACACTACCGTCAAAAGCTGATAGGGCAGATACTCCTGCGGGCTTGCACCAGATCAAGTCTGTGTGCTATCGCTCGGTTGACCTGTTTCATCCAAAGAACCACTGATATTGCTAGCGTTGGTTTTCGTTTCGGTCAACTGCATCCCCTTCAGCCCAATAGGGTTTCCCCCATTGAGTGGAATCTGAGTGGGATTTTTCGGACAGGTATTAGCAATGGAGTTACCATTGTTATCCCACTGGACGCCAAAGGCACCTTTCCCGCGTGGATGGGTCCGGCGTATAATCAATCCCTTGGGAGTCTTCGCCGTCGTCGTCATTCTTCGTTATTCTTTGTCAATTTTTACCTAGTTTCCATGGTTTTCAACAGATCTTTACGAAGATGTTGGCTGGAAAACGGCTTTTTTAAAGATCTTTGTAAAATTTTCAATTTTCCTAAGATCTTGGTATTTTTTACTAAGATCTTAGCTAAGATCTTAGTTTTTCCCCCATATTCCTTGTTGACTGACTGGAGATACACTCCCTGACGAGGCCCAGGACGATTTTTCCTGCCAGCAGCGTACGACACAATGCACGGCGTCAGCAAACATATACTGACTGAGAGCGGTTGCGGCTGAACGGTGTTGTGACTGCATTTCATAGCTTACCTTCTCCCCCACAAATCCCTCCTGATCGCAATCTGTGCCTGTTCCTGAGTGTGTCTTGCTGTCGCCGATGAGCTGCTTGCCGCAAACCCCACCCCAACATGCCTCGCCACAATCATCATCCACAAAGCCAGGGCCATCATGAGTGGGGCAGGTGATCATGACGTGGAAATGGACAGCCTGCCCCCGGCGGACCCCGCGCAGCCGGAGCCTGAACCCCAGCCTGCCCCCGCGGACGAGGAGCAGGAGGAGGAGCCAGCAGGGCCGCCCGCTCAGGCGGAGCCGCCTGCTCTGGTGGACACGCCTCTAACGCAAGCGGTGGACACGCTGTCCAAGCAGCTGGGGAAGAAGCGCAAGCCGGCGCTTGTCGACGAGGCTGTGGAGCTGGGCATCTACACGAAGCTTGCGAATGGGGAAGTGCAAGAAGAGGGCAGAAAGCTGAAGCGGTCAAAGGGGGAGGTGGCGGAGGCTGTGGCGAAGTTCCGGATCCGCAATCGACAGCAGGGGCCTGGGAGTGACACAGTGCCACAGACGCAGGGACGGCAGCCCCTTCCCTCCACAGTTGAGAGGCGTGCGGCATCGGCACGGATCGCTGAGAAGGGGGCTGCCGCCAACATTCCGGAGCAGGCGAAGGTGAAGGCCTACGACCTTTCTGCACCTCTGATAGATGTGATCGACGAGTTCGACACCTGCTCACAGGTGGAGCTCGGCAAGGCACCCGCAGGTTTCATCAACAGAGCGTCCCTTCTGAGGATGTTTGAAGAGGGGCAGATGGTTCCCGCCTGTCAGACGTGCTCCCGCCTGTGGAACCCCGGGTCCCAGGCCCTTGATGTGCGGGGCCACTTCACGGGGGGGAAGCACCTAGACAAGGTGGCGAAGGCGGCTGCCCAGGATGAGGCAGCGCAGAAGACCATCCCTGGGTTGGCTTCACGTCACACGTCTTGCTTCGAACTCAAGGCGACAAAGGCTGCGCTCTACGCAGGCATCACCCCCGCTGCGCTGCACACCGCCCTTGAGGTTCTCAATGGCATCACCATCCCGCGGTACGTTCCACACCTTGGGCCCGTCGTGACGAGGAATAGTCCCAAGGTGATGGAGGAAAGTCGTGCGGCCATCACAGACCGACTCAAGGGGCGGAGGTGGTCAGTGCTGCACGACTGTGGATCGCTGCTGGGAACGCAGCTGATCTCGATGGTATGTTCAGCACGGAGCTTCAGTGCTGTGCTGGTGGTGCCCCTCACTGATGCGCCTGTAGCAACGTAGACTGGTAACCCCTAGGCTAGGACGCATGCGGCAAAAAATAAAGTGTCCCGTAGACCCCCAAAACCACCCCAGAACACCTTTTTGGGGTGTTTTGGGGGTGTTCTGAACTATCCGGAACTGTCCGGTTGCGCAGAAATGCGTTATTTCACGGTTTTTCACCTATTTTGCCTTGGTGGTGTGGGTTTGGTGTGACATTGGTGTGACAATACTCAGATTGGTGTGACATTCCGCTGATAAGTGGCTCAAGAAGCAGAAACTCGAGTTCTTGGCAAGAGTCGAACTTGGGGATTTCACAGACCCCGCCAGTGGTGTGCTGTCATACGTGCTCGTATCCCTGCTGGATGCCCTGTTTTCAGGGGAGGACTGCAAGAACAGGGCGCGTCGCTACGTTGAAGCGCAGCAGAAGGTGTTGGAGCCTGCCGGAGCTGACGTGCTGGCAGAACTGGTGGAGCGGATGAGCGGGATGGCTGCCGTCGCGAAGCCGCGGGAGAAGGAGGCGCTGTTTGCTGTCTACCGCAGCGAGGTCCCCCCGGGGCTGGCGGCCCTCACAGAGGCAGCGGACTTCGACGGGTTGCTCGCCGCCGCACGGGGTAAGCTACAGGAGAAGATCCCCGAGAGCGCACCCCCCTGTGTCAGATGCCCCCTGCTCAGCGACACGCGGTACGAAGCGAGCCTGAAGTGCTACCTGCACTGCCGTGACAGGCTGGCGGCCCTCCACAGCTTCGCGGCTTTGAAGCTCAAGAACACGCAGAAGCCATGCAGCAGCTTAAATGTTCTGCGAAGCCTGCTGGACCGCTACAGCACTGCCACCCTCCACGCCGACCTGAAGATGATGTGTGACAACACGGCACCCCTGCTGCGCGTCTTTCGAAAGTACTCCGACCCCTCTGCCGAGCCGCATGCGCACCAGGTTTGGGGGGACATAGAGGACTGCATCCACGACCTCGACGAGGCCGGCGGGATAGCCAGGGGTGAGGCCGAAGAGGCCTACCTCCAGAGAGTCAACACCCACCCCGACCTCTCCGAGAGTGCTTCACCGGTGGCTGTCCTGCTGAGCGAGTCACTCAAGCGCCTCTGGTGGGGAAATAAAGGAGAGAGCGGGTACTGGTTCTGGCGTGGCGTGCGACATTTGTGCCCACAGCAGGCCCTGCTGATGCAGACATGCAAAACCCTCCTTCCTTTTGAGCACCTGCAACTTGCCCTCCCTCAGTTCTCAGCTGTTGTCACCGTGGAGGCATGGAGCACATACCTGGCTGGACTCGGAAAATTCGCGAAAGGCAAACCCACCGGCAAGGACAAGGCCTCAGCTGTCGGCTTCTGGGAGAAGTACACGTCTGCTGGCGAGGGGCTCCGGTGCCTTTCCCTGGACCTGCTGGCGGTGCCTGCAGCTACCACCGGCTGCGACTCGGTGTTCAGCGTAGGGAAAGATGCTCTTCCTGCCAACCGCAGCGCCGCAAAGCCTGACGTGATGGCAAGTATCGTGTTTCATCACTGCAACCAGGACCTGGCGGTCAGATACCCACAGAGCCATCTCAGGCATTCCTTCCCCAAGGTGAGGAACAACGGTGGTTGCCAGGAAGTTGACCTGTCGTGATGATCTCAGAAACGTCCTCAGTCCTGGGGTTTTCAACTCCGGGGATGGGTGTGTGTGTGTGTGTGGTTATAAAGTTTTAAGGCGGTGTCGCCCTGCACGGGCAGTAGCACCTCCCCTTCAGTATCGCACTCCCGAAGGATTCCCCAACACGACGTGACACCGGTTTCGACGCGTACTCTTCGTACCCCTCCCCCCGGCCGCGTCTCTTCAGCGAAGAACCGGGGATAATCGGACCAGGGCTAGCTAAACCCTGGTGGTGTCACGGGTGGGGTTGGAGAGGGAGAAAAGGAAGAAATGAAGTTGCGAAAAAGTCAAACACTGACACGTGAAATCAATAAAAAAGCGGTATATATCGCCCCCTTGCTGCGACAAAGACACTAAATAGTCAGGCCGCTCCAAGAGTCTTGAGGGCTTGAAGGAAGAAACAGGTTGCTGATGAGTCTCAGGAGCAGGCACCTTTTGTCCGCCCACATGACCTTCGCCCGAAGGCGAACCTCGTCCAGCTTGGCTCGATCGCCACAGAGAAGGGGATCATTCTCCGCTGTGGTGAACATCTTAAAAACCGAGGGTGCAGAGGTGGGGCAGCCCACTGGTGCGACAGCAGACCGCCCCCGGATAGCTATAACTAGTGCATAGGAAGAATACGACGGCACACGCAACAGATGCCGAAGGCACAACGGCGGGTCACTTTTAACCACCAGAGGAGTGGCACTCCCGAGGGGTGGGGTAGGGGGGAAGTCACAACACTTTCGAAGGAAGAAAAGGGGCAAATGGGATGTTTTGTGCAAGGTAGAAAGGAAGTCACAACATGAGGCAGGGGGGATTGCTCATCAGGCCTGGGGGAATAGAGGGTTTGTGTGTGGTTACAAAGTTTTAAGGCGGTGTCGCCCTGCACGGGCAGTAGCACCTCCCCTTCAGTATCGCACTCCCGAAGGATTCCCCAACACGACGTGACACCGGTTTCGACGCGTACTCTTCGTACCCCTCCCCCCGGCCGCGTCTCTTCAGCGAAGAACCGGGGATAATCGGACCAGGGCTAGCTAAACCCTGGTGGTGTCACGGGTGGGGTTGGAGAGGGAGAAAAGGAAGAAATGAAGTTGCGAAAAAGTCAAACACTGACACGTGAAATCAATAAAAAGGGTGGTATATATCGCCCCCTTGCTGCGACGAAGACACTAAATAGTCAGGCCGCTTCAAGAGTCTTGAGGGCTTGTGTGTGTGTGTGTGGTTATGAAGTTTTAAGGCGGTGTCGCCCTGCACGGGCAGTAGCACCTCCCCTTCAGTATCGCACTCCCGAAGGATTCCCCAACACGACGTGACACCGGTTTCGACGCGTACTCTTCGTACCCCTCCCCCCGGCCGCGTCTCTTCAGCGAAGAACCGGGGATAATCGGACCAGGGCTAGCTAAACCCTGGTGGTGTCACGGGTGGGGTTGGAGAGGGAGAAAAGGAAGAAATGAAGTTGCGAAAAAGTCAAACACTGACACGTGAAATCAATAAAAAAGCGGTATATATCGCCCCCTTGCTGCGACAAAGACACTAAATAGTCAGGCCGCTCCAAGAGTCTTGAGGGCTTGAAGGGAGAAACAGGTTGCTGATGAGTCTCAGGAGCAGGCACCTTTTGTCCGCCCACATGACCTTCGCCCGAAGGCGAACCTCGTCCAGCTTGGCTCGATCGCCACAGAGAAGGGGATCATTCTCCGCTGTGGTGAACATCTTAAAAACCGAGGGTGCAGAGGTGGGGCAGCCCACTGGTGCGACAGCAGACCGCCCCCGGATAGCTATAACTAGTGCATAGGAAGCATACGACGGCACACGCAACAGATGCCGAAGGCACAACGGCGGGTCACTTTTAACCACCAGAGGAGTGGCACTCCCGAGGGGTGGGGAAGGGGGGGTAGTCACAACACTTTCGAAGGAAGAAAAGGGGCAAATGGGATGTTTTGTGCAAGGTAGAAAGGAAGTCACAACATGAGGCAGGGGGGATTGCTCATCAGGCCTGGGGGAATAGAGGGTTTGTGTGTGGTTATAAAGTTTTAAGGCGGTGTCGCCCTGCACGGGCAGTAGCACCTCCCCTTCAGTATCGCACTCCCGAAGGATTCCCCAACAGTGTGTGTGTGTGTGTGTGGTTATGAAGTTTTAAGGCGGTGTCGCCCTGCACGGGCAGTAGCACCTCCCCTTCAGTATCGCACTCCCGAAGGATTCCCCAACACGACGTGACACCGGTTTCGACGCGTACTCTTCGTACCCCTCCCCCCGGCCGCGCTGGCCCGACGCGCTGGCACGGGCTGAACCGGTTCTGGAACCGGTTCGGCGGAACCGGTTCACCGGCGAACCGGTTCGGTGGAACCGGTTCCAGAACCGGTTCGGACGAACCGGTTCACCGGTGAACCGGTTCCGCCGAACCGGTTCACCGGTAAACCGGTTCCGCCGGTGAACCGGTTCCAGAACCGACATTTGCGAACCGGGCAAAGTGGGTCCCGACCGGTTGGCCGTGTACCGGTCGGTGGACCGGTATACGGACCTGACCCGCACTGAGTCATCTCAGACCTATGGGTTTCAGTCCCAGTGTCAGATTCAGACCTACTGATCCAGAACCGCACCCTCTCCTTCCACACCAATTGTATCCGCTGCTCATGGGTCCGAGTGACGACGATAGCAATGACGATGGCTCCATAGCAAAGATGGCTACCACTGTCAAAGCTCATCTGGAACAGAAACTGTCCCAGATGGAAGTCTCCTGTATAAATACAGGGTTCGGGTTTCCCACGAGTGTAACGCAGATACGTGCAGGTGTGTCAAGAGAGTGTGCAGCTCACAGCAGTTCCTCATCCTTGGTTCTGAACCCCACAGTTCTTCGAATCACAGTGACAACAGGGAGGCCAGATCCAAAGATCAGGCTTTCCCAGACGCGGTTCAACTGGTGACGACCGTTGTTGAGAGACCGGAGCGGAGGTCGACGTCGGCTTATCTCATGCTACGGCAGGGGTGAGGACTCAGCCGCCACCCCGGGTGGTTTGCAGGTTGAACAGGTTGTGTGGTTCCATTGATCAACATAGGTCGGCCTGTCTGATAAGACTCAGCCACCCTGCGGGTCAATTTATTCTAAAAAGGCGCCTTTTTGACCAAAAGGCAAAATTTCCTCCCATCATGCTCCCGTACCACAGAGGCCTGCCTCTGTGTATGTGTACGTTTTGCGATGACGGGGTGTGGAACCTGGCGTAGACCGAGCTACAACACAGGCGCCGTGGGTCAATTTTTTTTAGAAAAGGCCTTGACCAAAGGCATCCCCCTAACACTTAATTGCTCTGCTTCAACCTGAACCGACCCTCTAGGCAGCGTGAGGTGGCTACGTCGAGCCACTTCGTGGACAGCTGCAGTACCCTTCCCTTGTGTTCCTCTGTCAGGGGAACAACACAATAGCAGCATACGTATTGTTTCATTTCAGTCAGCCAAGGAAAGTCGAGGAGTTCGAGCCGTTGAACAGTAACCAGAGGATGACAAGCAGGTTGAATATGCAAGCAGTGATCTCCTGTGTACCGGGCATTGCGGTTTGCCGTTGTGATTTCAACCGGTTCCCAAACCGGTTCCCAAGGAACCGGTTACTGTTTTCAAACCGGTTCAGGAGATTTCTGCCAGCGCGTCGTGTAGAAGCACGGTGGGATCTTGTAAATTTTACATGTATAACTACAAGTATAATACATGTATTATACATGTATAATACTTGCATGTCAACTATTATACATGTATAATACATGTATATGCCTGAAATATACATGTAAAATACATGTATATCAAGTAAAAATACAAGTATAATACTTGCATGTCAACTATTATACATGTATTTTTACTTGATATACATGTATTTTACATGTATAATACTTGTCATGCAAGTATTATACATGTAAAATACTTGCATGACAAGTAAAATACTTGCATGCAAGTAAAATACATGTATTTTACTTGCATGCAAGTATTTTACTTGTCATGCAAGTATTATACATGGATTTTACTTGTCATGCAAGTATTTTACATGTATAATACTTGCATGACAAGTATTATACATGTAAAATACATGTAAATGCCTGAAATATACATGTAAAATACATGTATATCAAGTAAAAATACAAGTATAATACACGGATGACGTACGAATCGTAATATCGTATCATATCGTAAATACGATATGTATCGTATTTTTTAAGGCGATATCGCAATATATCGCAATATATCGTATTTATATCGTGTTTAGTCAGCTTTGATATCGTATGCGATATGCCCATATCGCACTATTACTACAGGCTTCTGAGGGAGGCAATGGGATGGCTAGGTGGCCACATGAGACAACACCACAAGGATGGGATACGGCTAAGTGGTGGTACGCCCCAAGACGTCCCGCCACCTCTCTTCCGACGCCTCCAGCACTTCATCAGCAATCACCTCCTGGGCAACTGCTTCCGGGTCCATCACCTCCATGAGTTTAAAGAACTCTCTTGAGGAAAACGTGTCCCACAGCTCTTTGAGAAGTTGTTGTTCCTCGTTGGTGACGTGTTGGATGCTCTTCCATACTTCCCCCACGACAAAGCAGGACTTCTGATCGCTGGGGGGGTTGCTTATCCAGAGGAAGAACTGTAGGAGGCTCTGTGCATCGTCTGGATCTCCGAGAGCATGTCCCCCCACCCATCCCCTCCGATCAAATGTGCTAACTCTCGGACACTTTGCGGTTTGTTGCAAGCAGGTCGGTCCGGGGTGCCACATGCTCAACGACGTGAAACAGCGCTGACCACCTCGTTTCTGAGGTGGTGCGCGGCGCCTGTGAGAAGAAGGTCACGAACTGGATGGCGAGGGGGAAGCGCTTCGTGTAGAAGTCTTTGCAACATTTGTTGGCGTGATGCCCCAAACACCACACCGACAGACGCCCTGTGAGCTTGATGAGGCGCTGGTTTGTCGCGCATCTGTCCATGTTGACAGACGCGATCGTAAACGAGTAGTCGCATTCGAGCCGCTGCAGCACATCTTCAAGCATCACTGCGTCAGGGCTCACCCCAGCCTGAACACCTCAACGCACACCAGCAGCGGTTGTTGCCCAACATATGCAGTCACAGCGAGGTACGAGGTGTGGATCGATGCTGCTGTAGTTCCGTCGATGCCAATAGGCACGGTGCGACCTTTGAGAGCATCTTTCAGCGCCTTCAGAAGTGCATCCGTGTGGCTGCTGTGTTTCTGCAAGAGGGCGCGTCCGCTGGGCATGTTCGGGTACAGGTGTTTCCGAATCGCCAACACCACAAGCTCCGCCTGGCTGGCCGTGGTATTGCCGACGCAAAGTGAATACGACAGGTCACTCACGAATTCCGGTGCTGGATTGGCTCCGTGCGCCTTCTGCTGCCCCCCTTGCCTGTCGCCGTTCTTGTCTTCACCGCCCGACTGCTTCTTCTTCTGGCGCTCGACCGCACGGGCGGGTGATGGCGAGTTTTGATCCGGAAAAAGGGGTGCTAAAAAAAATTGCTCGCGCGCTTCGCGCGCGAGCACCTCATGCAATGCACGCGTATATCCGCAACAACATTCGTTCTGATCGATACGCTTTGCAATGTGCGGTGTGAGTGGACAACGAGGAAGTCGTACAGACTTCGTTGTGCAGGGATGGTAGTCTGCACGTACTCCGTCTTCACTCACGACCATGTCGCACTCCTGGTGTTGTGCCGTTTCCCACTTGCCATGGTACACCAAATGGTACATGCACACTCGACAGGTGCACAGCACAGGGGTTTAGGGGGCGGAGCCCCCCAGCCGCCGGAGGCCACGGTAGCGAACATCTGGCCTTCTCCTTCGCGTTCTGGGACTCTTTGGATCAATTGCGGTTCGTAGTGGGGCACGAACCCAGGGACGCTCGTTGTTGGGAAGTTGTGCAGGTCGATGAGTGGGAAACTGTCTGAAACCTGTGAAAAATTCCACCCCCAAAAAAATGCCGAAACTCGCCGTCGGGTTTTCGGGGGAAAAATACAAATGGAGAATTTCGCCCCCAAACTCGCCATCGGGAGAACACTGGGGTTTGCGGGTTTGCAGAGACGCGACATCCTTGACGGCGTACACGTCTTTGGCATCGCCTTGCAGCTTATCATGACGTGTTTTCGCTGTCACGTAGCTCACTCGCGCCCCTGCTTTCTGCTTCGCCAGCTGCTCTTTGAGAGCCTTTGGCTTCGGAGTGGGTGACTCATCT
Organism: Rhynchopus euleeides; assembly: GCA_963210315.1. Taxonomy (NCBI): domain Eukaryota; phylum Euglenozoa; class Diplonemea; order Diplonemida; family Diplonemidae; genus Rhynchopus; species Rhynchopus euleeides. The sequence goes on along the minus strand of OY723242.1, from coordinate 1,121,658 downwards.
GGGGTGGTGGTGGTAGTCTCGCCGCCCCTCGTTGGTGTGCTGGGTGCCTTTTTCCCCGGTGCCCACCCCGTGTGGCCATGCATCATCCTAAACGATTCGTAATATCGCATAATATCGCATTTTATATCGTAATCGTATACGATATAATGCGATATAAAATACGATATGCACGATTCGTATTTCACCATTACGATTCGTACGTCATCCGTGATAATAGTTGACATGCAAGTATTATACTTGTATTTTTACTTGATATACATGTATTTTACATGTATATTTCAGGCATATACATGTATTATACATGTATAATAGTTGACATGCAAGTATTATACATGTATAATACATGTATATACTTGTAGTTATACATGTAAAATTTACAAGATCCCACCGTGAGAGTGTGGGGGGGGGGGGGTAGGGGTGGTCTACACGGTGGGATCTTGTAAATTTTACATGTATAACTACAAGTATATACATGTATTATACATGTATAATACTTGCATGTCAACTATTATACATGTATAATACATGTATATGCCTGAAATATACATGTAAAATACATATATATCAAGTAAAAATACAAGTATAATACTTGCATGTCAACTATTATACATGTATTTTTACTTGATATACATGTATTTTACATGTATATTTCAGGCATTTACATGTATTTTACATGTATAATACTTGTCATGCAAGTACACGGTGGACTCCAGCGGCCCTAGCGGGAGTCTGGGAGCGGGAGTCTGAGCGGGTGTCAAAGACTCCCGCTAGCGGGAGTCCAGACTCCCGCTAGGGGGAGTCTGACTCCCCCTAGCGGGAGTCTTTTCACCTATTTTCATCCATTTTTCCCATGATATAGTTACAGTCTACTGGCGTGGGGGGTAAAATCATGGTGGAAGAGGGATGGGGAGGGGCTTGTTTTGCTTCTGTCAGTTTCCCCGGACTCTGGACTACCTACCTATCCTCCTGGTAGCGGCTGCACCTGCGGAGGTGAGCGGTTAGAATTTGAGGTGTCAAAGTGCGGCCATCGCCTGTCGTAGTTGTGTTACACCTTGGGCAAGACAAGCCATCCTGCAGGCCTCATCTTCTTCGTCAGAACTGTCATCCCCCTCCTGCTGTGCGCGTTGGTCAAGCGTGCTCAAAGTCGCCTCGGATGACACGAATGGTGTGAAAGTCGCCCCCAGCGGGATTGGCATTTTGCACAAGCAGAGCGATAATTTGCGGTGTCCTTCGGGGAACCGGGACAGGAAGTAGGGCGCGCTGATGGGTTCAACGAAGTCCTGTGTGTTGCAGTGCACAAACCCCTTCTGCAGCTGTGTCAACTGTGTGCAAAGAACATACACAGCCAATCTATGAGCGTGTCGGGTGTGCAGACACGGACACAGAATGACTTCTCTATACCCGAGGATCCCGTCCTGCGACAGGTGCGCAACCTTCCAAGGCATGCCCGATGCGCGCCGCTTCTCTTCTGCCATCGCAAGATCTCTCTCGTAAGTTGCGGAGCTGGCGATTGTAACGGCATCTTTCTTGCGATGTCCGTTCTCTGCTTCTTCAAATTCGTCGTTGTTCTGCAGAGGCACTGCATCTTCTGGAGCCCACCAATGATGGAGACTGTGTACGTAGGCATTGCGCGTTGATCCCTTTTCGGCATGCTCCATCAACCAGTGAAATATATGCCCTGAGATCCGAGCACGCAAGAAGGGAATCCGGGCTGACTCATCCTTGCATCCCCAGAAGTGCCAGGGGATGTCTGCATACCGGAAATGCATGAGGTCTGCAAGGGAGACAAAGAGGTAGCGGAACAAGCCCTTGTAGGTGTGTCCTGTGACAGGCAAGCACGACCTTCCGGAACTGAGCACCTGTCCCATTCTGCGACACATTCAGTGCAAGGTTTGTACAGGTCTTGTCGAATATTTTTTTGTTGTCTCATCCAGTACCCTGATCAGCCGCATGGCGAGCCCCTTGCAGTCATGGAGTGCTGGGGTGACGTAGCGGGCATTGGGAGGCACACCTGCCAAGAGGGAGGGGTAGCCAGCCTCTTTTATCTCAGAGAGAGTCAGGTGCGGGTATCGATGCACCTGTTGATACCAGCGTTCTTCTGGGATGTCGCACAGTGAGCATCGGTGCCCTCGCCCCCCGCATCGCCTCATTGTTGCCCACTGCTGATCTATACTCCCGCTAGCGGGAGTTGGACTCCCCCTAGTTGAGACTCCCGAAAAGGGTTAAACCCGGTAGTGGTACCCTACCCCCGCTGGAGTCCACCGTGCAAGGCCGGATCAGCCCACGGGTGGGTTTGAGGAAGAAATCTGGGGGGGCAAATTTTGCTGCGACTTCCGGTTTCACCCGGCCGAACTCCAGCATCTATCCAGACCCACGGTGCCAAGCCGTTCGCCCGTGTCGCGATCATTCGCGGCTTCAGGCTGCCCCCGACGACACGTTTGTATCCTGCACCTTGCCATACTTCGCCTCCACCTTGTATATGACGGAGAGCGCCCTCCTTCCGCATCGTTGCGACTTCCCTGACAGCGAACTTATCCATGTCAGGGAAGACATGGCGATGATTGCGTTGGCCACCTGGGTGCTGTGCTTGTGGAGCTCCTTGCTCAACACCGTTGCTAGGAGCCTTCTAATGGATCCCAGTGTCAGCACACTGCCCCCTTTTTTAACAGGGAAGGCCGTGCAAAAATCATGCACAATGTTCGTCGCCTCCGCAGCCTCGGGACTCTCTGCGCTCTTCTTCTTCTTAATCGACTTTGCCGCCGGCTTCGCTGCCGGCTTCGTTGTCGTCTTCCCCATTTTTGTGAATCAGGTCTGCGAGCTGGGATGGGTGGAAACGTCCGTTTCGTTTGGTGTGGCTGTACTTCAGTGACGAGTGCCACATTGCATAGGTATCATGGGAAAAATGAGTGAAAATAGGTGAAAAGACTCCCGCTAGGGGGAGTCAGACTCCCGCTAGCGGGAGTATAGACTCCCGCTAGCGGGAGTTGGACTCCCCCTAGTTGAGACTCCCGAAAAGGGTTACCCTACCCCCGCTGGAGTCCACCGTGTATTATACATGTAAAATACTTGCATGACAAGTAAAATACATGTATAATACTTGCATGACAAGTAAAATACTTGCATGCAAGTAAAATACATGTATTATACATGTATAATACTTGCATGTCAACTATTATACATGTATTTTACTTGTCATGCAAGTATTTTACATGTATAATACTTGCATGACAAGTATTATACATGTAAAATACATGTAAATGCCTGAAATATACATGTAAAATACATGTATATCAAGTAAAAATACATGTATAATAGTTGACATGCAAGTATTATACTTGTATTTTTACTTGATATACATGTATTTTACATGTATATTTCAGGCATATACATGTATTATACATGTATAATAGTTGACATGCAAGTATTATACATGTATAATACATGTATTATACTTGTAGTTATACATGTAAAATTTACAAGATCCCACCGTGTAAAGCCCCCAAAAAGCGTAAATTTTGCATTTTTTTGCACAACACCCCAGAGGCCCCCAAAAACCGTGAAACCCACCCAGAACCGGTCCGGAACCCCAAAAAAATGGTGTGTAGGGGTGTTTGGAGGTGTTTGGTGGGCTTTTTTGACCATATTTTTGGGGTGGCCACCTTCCCGTACCTGGGGGTGGCCAGGAGAGAGACACATTATCCCCTGGGCACGGAAACATCACTGAAACACGACTTCTGAGCGCCAGGAGGGTACGGGGACACATAATGGCTGACCCGAGGCACTCTGTAAGCTCCTGTTTGAGCAGCCCCTCATGATTGGCGCCAAATGGTGGGTGGTTTCGTGGCCCCAGTGGTGCCGTGCCATTTGGTGGTATACAGGGAAGGAGGTGCACAGAAGTTTCTCACCGACTTGAGCCAGCCCTGCAGGTCGTTGTACACCCCTCCCGATGATCCGGTGAGACACTGCCCTGCCATGCGCAGGTTTAATATAGTGACCACGTTTCATGTGCTGCATTGCTGCTGAAAAGAAAGAATAGCAGACGGGAGCGGCACGCGGTGTACTTCTGGGGTCGAGCAGCACATCGAGGGCTGTGCTCTCGGGGCTGTGCAAGTCCCCGTCTTCAACAGCTAGGAAATCATCTAGCCATTCCTCGTACGTTCGACGCTGACTGCAGAATCCAGGCATACTTGCCTGACTTGTGCCTCACCTGACCTTCGCACCCGGGCTGAGGACCCCCCGAGACTGCGCACAGAGCTTAGCTTGTACTTAGATACCGGTGAAAGTGGTGGACACTGTGGCGGATGATAGGGCCTTGTGCAGTGATGCAATCGCATCAGCATCTCCTCACCGAGTATTGAAGCAGCAGCTTCTGTCGTGTGCTTCTACTTCTGTGGAGCACATCTATCTGCTACAGACAGGCCAGCTTGGTGTACTGCAGTAATTGCTGACGATTCGTGGTCAGCAGTTGTAATGCTTACCGAGGCAAGCCCTTTTTCCTCCATCTGGCACGGTGAGGATACCGCCTGTGCTCACAATTCAGGCACCAGACAAACCTGCGCTGTCCACCACCTGCCGCTCCCTGATAGACCAGGCACGGCCTTGCCCAGGGCCAGCAGAAACGCCCTTCTGGGGGTTGGGATGCAGCCGCTGTACTGCGAGCAATTTTGGAGCAGGCAACTGCCTCCCACCTTGCAAATGACCGTCTTCAGCCCCAGAAAAAGCACCACGAAGAACTGTACTTCCTGCTGGACCACCTGCCCATCCGGCGTTGTGCACGGCATCTGTGTGTGTTCAAGGCCCCAAAGGTGGCCAGGCCCAGGTACGGGAAGGTGGCCACCTTTTCACCTTTTGGTATAGTGCCAAAAAATCAAGCCCAACACATGCGAAACACCCCAAAAACACGTTTCCGGAGGGTTTTGGGTCGGTTTGTGGGGTTTTTATGCACTTTTGGGGTATTCTGGGGGTACCTCAAAAATACGTTTTTAAACAGCTTTAGACCACCCCTAGGCATAGGGTGCGGGCGATTCGGTTATCGCCCAAATCGCAAAAATTATCGCCCTCATTATCGCCCATTCTGTCAAGTCAGTGTTTAAGATACTGTTATGAAAAACGGGGCTTAGCCCCGGTTTTTGAGATTTTGCCCCGAAAAACCGGGGGTGCCTCTTTTTTTTTTTCCACCGGGATTTTTCTGAGATTCTGTCCGGGTACTATTCCAGGGTACTTTTTGGCCAGAGGAGGCCGGGGCCAAGAGCACAGTGCCCTGCCCCAGGGTTAGCCCGATGAACCTGTTGAGCACAAGGTGCACGTTGACTACATGCGGCGTGCGACTCTGGAGCAGAATCAGCTGTTCGCTACCGTGGCCTCCGGCGGCTGGGGGGCTCCGCCCCCCAGACCCCCCTGTGCCGTCTGCCTGTCTTATATCCAACACCCTTTGGGGTCAATTGGGGATGGAATACAGACCACCCCGGGAGGATGCAGGCAGCTCACAGAATCGTACGGTTACAAGGAACAGATGCTCACTACCGTGGCCTCCGGCGGCTGGGGGGCTCCGCCCCCCAGACCCCCCATGTGGCCTGTGCCTGTCCAGAACCTAGTCTGCAAGGGCAACCTGCGGTGCTTTCAACACCACCGCGCTCTCCCGAACGCCTTTCTCATCGACTGGCTCCTTCGCGTTGGCGCCAAGAAGGAGCGCGCTCCTCTCGGACCTGGCAGCGGCCCCCGCAGAGGAGCCACCCTGCCCATCCCAGTTGAGTGGCGTGGGGTGGGGTGGGGTTGTGGGAAGGGAAAGCCCTTCCAGTTGGGGAAATGGCTGAAATTTTACCCCCGATTACCCCCGGTTTTCGGCGCGCAGCCCGGAACCCTATCTTTTACCCTGGATAAGTGGGCGATAATTTTTCCGTCGTATTTTTGGGGGCAAAATGGCCCGGCCAGGGACGTCAGATCACTGCTGAGGTGGTGAGTGGGTCATTGCCTCAGTGAAGACCCGGTTCCTGACCTAGATCAAGCCCTCTGCTCCAGTGTTCTCAGTGGGTGATGACTCTGTGACCAGGGTCAGAACCGCCACAGGTCTCACATCAGCCGTGAAGCTTCCTGTGGGCTATGCAATGAGTCATCTCAAACGTACAGAGTGCATCTCCTCCCATTCAGACCGACTACACTAGAACCACGCATCTCCTTCAACACTAAGGTGTACCCGCTTCATGTTCACGAGTGCTCCTAGTAACGGCGAGTGAACAGGTCCTGAGCGAGGTCAGGATCTGGGCCAATGCCCAGTTCCTCACGTGGGTTTTGACCGAGGAAATGACCCACCCGCATGACGTCAGTGGTCAGAAGCTGATTTCTGATGCAGAGTCCTAGGTCTTGGCCCAGTTGTTGACGAGGTCACAGGGCCCTGTGGGACCCAGGGTCAGTAGAGCGGTAACCCACTCACCACTAGCTGAAAACCCCTTCAGAAAGTGTGAAAGAAAACGGGCGATACTGGGCGATAATTTGGCGATAATCGGGCGATAATGGGCGATAAGGCGATTCGATACGCGATAATCGGGGCTCGAACCCGGTTGGGCGAATATAGGGCGATAGGCGAATCGCCCGCACCCTATGCCTAGGGGGGGGGGGGGGCGGTCAGTTGCATGTATCAGAAATGTTCCAAGTCATGGGACGGGGTTTCAACCCCGGGGTTGGGTGAGGCTGCTTAGCGAATGAAGGGGGGAAATGAGGTTTCTAACCCTGTTGGTGAAACAGGAATGGGGTTTTCAACTCCTCCTGTACTGTTTGACGTGATCTATTTGTGCACCCCAAACGCTCTCCGTTCACGGGACAGCGAAGCCTGCACTCCTGACTGGGATGTGCCGTGTGTCTGTAGTATTCCAGCAAGAATACGAAAGGATATTTGCAAAAAAACTAAGATCTTACCTAAGATCTTCGAAAAAAATACTAAGATCTTAATTTTTGTGCTTTTTTTCACTAAGATCTTAACAGAAAAAAATTACGACGACGAAGACATGCTCGACGGGTTTCGGGAAGAAAAGGGGGTAAGATCTGTTGATAACCATGAGTTTCCTTCGGAAATACACCAAAATGCACTGACGATCACCCCGTCGCGAAGACCCCCCTGTCTTCTTCTGATGTCGGTATGCGCTCTGTCTTCACATAGCGGAGGGCGTCTCTGAGCATTGTACTTTCTTGCTGATTTGGGCTGGCTCACGGGGCGAGCAGTGTGCATCACGAGGCCACCATCACCTTCTCCGATGCCGCGGTCTGGGCAGAGGGTCAGAGGCGGCGTCTTTTGTTCTGATGGAGCTCAGGGAAGGCGGCAGCAACGACGTCGCTGTCGCGGCGCAGCGGGGCAGAAGCGTAGATGAAGGCGTTTGGGTTGGCACGCACAGCTGCCAGCACCACCTCCTTGTCGCAGCACAGTGCTGTGGGGGCGTACTGAAGGGCACGTCCCTCCTGGCGCACAGCCGCCAGCACCACCTCACGCTTGTTCCACAGTGTGTGGTCGGCGAAGCGCAGCGCACTGCCGCAACTCGTCACGGCTGCGAGGACCACCTCCTCGTCACCACAGAGCACAGGATCGGCGAACTGCAGAGCATCGCTGTCTGTACGAACCGCTTGAAGCACAACCGACCTGTCGCTCCGCAGTGAAGAGTCAGCGTACTGCAGCGCCCTCCCGTCCTGCAACACGGCCGCCAGTTGAAGCTCCTTGTCACGGCACAGTGAAACACTGGCGTAGCGAAGAGCGTACCCGCACTTGCGTACGGCTGCAAGCATGAAGTCTCTGTTGCAGAGGAATGAAGGGTCGGCGTATTGAAGAGCATTCCCGTCAGTGTGTGTGGCTGCGAGCACCACCTCCTCGTCTTTGCGCAATGTCACGTCAGCATATGCGAGTGCCGTCTCTGACACAGCCACATCGGATGCTTGCACAGCGGCCAGCACGACGTCACGATCCTTGCGCAGGTTGTCTGAAGCAAGCACCAAGTCACTCCCATCCTTCCGCACGGCTGTGAGGACCACATCTCTGTTGCTGCGGAGCGACTCATCACAGTCCTGTAAGGATATCGGCCTCTTCTCCACCAGCGCAAGCTGCAGCATCCCCTTCTCAGAGGGGAACTGCAAGGGCCAGCCTTCCAAGGCCCTTGGGTTCTGTGCCACCGCAGCAAGCTGCACCTCCCTGTCGCTGGACACAGAGGGGTCGGCGTGCTGCAAGGCACGTCCCTGCAGCTTGACACACTGCAGCACGAAGTCTCTGTTGGTGCGAAGCGAGGTGTCTGCTTCGTCGAGCACCGCTGGGTCACGTCGCACACCCGCCAGCACCACCTCCTCGTCCTTCTTCAGGTGTGAGGGTGCACAGCGCAGTGCAACGTCCTGACCCCACGTTCTGCTGTGCATCGCAGCGAGCACCACCTCCCTGTCGCCCTGCAGGGAAGGGTGGGCGTGTTCGAGTGCAGCGGGGGAGGTCTCGACTGCTGCAAGGATAAGGTCTCGGTCTTGGTGAAGCGGCACATCTGAGCACGGCAGCACCGTCTTGGGGATGTCCTCCAACACATTACCGTTCCACAGTACAGTCTCGCGTTGGAACTCCGTGTCGTGGCGCAGTGCGTAAGATGCAAATTTGAAGTTTCTTCCTGAGAGACGCACTGCATGCAACGCAACCTCCTTGTTGTCGTACAGTGGTGACGAAAGACTCCAAGTCTGATCCATCCGTACGGCACGGAGAGCAATCTCGTTGTTGCTGCGCAGTGCAGCACTTGCGTGCCTCAAGCCACCACCTGCCGCCATGACCACCTGCCTGTCGTTCCGGAGGGACTCACAGGCGTACTGGAGTGCGTTGCCGTCGTTTTGGACTGCCGCCATGACGACCTCCCTGTCGGCTTGCAGCGCTGCATCGACATGCTTGAGATGACAACCTCTGTGCTGCACAAGAGTGAGGACGAAGGGTTTGTTGCTGAGCAGTGAAGGTGGTATAACCTCTACCCGGCCGCTCTCAAGGACCACCCGCAACACCAAGTCCTCATCCTCACGCAGGTCTGCGGAAGCGTGTTGAAGTGCATTGCGGTTCATCCGCACCGCTGCGATGACGATGTGTTTGTCACTGCGGAATGACTCATCAAGTTGCTGCAACGCATCGCAGCCACACTGGACCATCGCAAGCGCCACATCACGCATCCCCCGTGCCCAGGCAGGTATGGTGTCGATGTCAACGTCAGACCCATACGGCTCATCCCAACTCTGCTTGTCCAGCACCGTCACGAAGCGAGCACCTGTGAGGGCGACGTCGATGGAGCACCCGTGGGAGACAGGTGCGGCACCGGACAGAGGGGTGCTGTCGTCGAGCACCACCCCATCCACCGAGAGCTCCACGTCCTCGGGAAGCGCGTCGGGAGGGGACTCGAGCACCACGTCGAGTGCGTTTGCCTTGAGATGAACCGGGGTGTCGCCCTCCCTGATGTGCACCGCATGCTCGTCCCCAGTCAGGCTGTCCTTCAGGAACACCTCCATTCCTTCTCCTGACATCCTTCGTCTTCCTGTGTGTATGGTGGTGGTGGTGCGGTGCGTGGCTTCACTTCTTGACAACGTGTCGCGGCATCACCAGGAACACCACATGCACCACTCTGATGCCGCCCGTTTCGAACCTACGATGCTCCATCCTCCCTCCGCCGCTTCCCTCAGGCATAAACGGGATCAAGGCACCTGGAGGAGTGATTCCAGGCAGACGACACCAGGGGGAGTTTGTTTGTGCAACAACCGGAGTGGGGTGGGGTGGGATGTGGGGGGGGAGGCAGCCGGTCAGGGGAAGGTGCAGACAGAGCCCTCCACTCAAGTGCGCTGTTGGTTCTGTTTCCTTTTCTGCGTTTGTGATTCCACACCCACACCCGTGCTGCTGATGGTGTCGTGAGTGAGGAGCACTAGGGCACGAACAAAGCCCATAAAAAAATCCACCCACGTTGAAGTCTTCGGAAGAAAGAAAATGCAGGACTTCGTCAATTCGGCCAATACGGAATCTGGATCCTGCAGAAAGCGTTACTTCAGTTCTGTCGATCTTCCTCTGTACTTCGTTGTTGTGTTTCGTTTGGTGACTTGACGTTTCTACACTGACAAACCCACTTGCCTGACGAAGGGGGTGGTGCGAAGAGCACGGTTGGCAGAGCTGAAGGACACTTTCAGCCCGAAACGCAGCCACAATACACGCGAACCCGTCGTGGAAAGTGCCAGGGGCGGTACGTCGGGAGGTGGGTGGGGTGGTGTGGGCGAGACAGGCCAGCAGCCACAGCCCTTCAGACGCAGGAGCAAAGCACGCCATGTGATTCTGCGTCTCTGTTTTGCAGGAGTCCTTTTGCACGGCATCCCAAGTGTCCCCAGCCCCTCACGTGCTGTGGCAGAGACATGCACGCAAGGGTGTGTGAGAAGGAGGGGGTGACCGTCCCAGATGTGCATGTTGGCACATGAGGCAGGGCAAGGGGGGGCAAGGACACGTGAATCTGTTTGCAGCAGTGTAGACCGCACCGAGCGAGCTGTGCTCTTGATGCGGTCTACTGGAGCACAACACGCACAAGCAAGCAAAGTGGAGGTCAATCACCTAACTCAGATAATGTAATCAACACGCACAAGAAAAACAGGCCGTGGCCCACAGGGGGTCAAGTAACCCCCCCAAACAGGGTGATGTGCTGTGATGTGTTCATTCTATTTAGCACGGCAGTCATGCTGAGTGCACCGCCAGCGCTCCTCAAGGATCCCAAGGAACAGACGCACGCAAAAAAACTATAATTATGTCCCCTCCTGGATACAGCAAAACATGACAACAAACCAAGAGCTGCTTACAGCTGTTGTGTTTGAACGCAGACACCCCGCTCTTTGCGCACACCGCTCCCCAGTCTGATGAAGTGGTGCAAGTGGTGTGCAAGCGGGTGTTGCAAGATCCAGCAAAAGGGGGAGAAAGCTCCCCCAGCTGGGGATGAACCAAGCCCTCAAAAGACAGTGGTAGTGGCGGCGGCGGGCTAACGTCTGTGAGGGCAGCACCCACAGCAAGCTGAGGGCGGAGACAGGCACAGACAGTGCGCCACGATGACAACGCACACGACACACCCTAAGTAGCACAGATGGGACAAACTCAAAACATCGAGACATCAAACCCGCACCTTGCCGCCACGCAGGCATTTCTTTGGGGACTTTAGGGTCGATACGTGCCCACCCCTCCCTCAGGCCTTGCCCCGCTGGATAGTGAACAACTGGCAGGGATGAACACTTTCGACACATGTCACTCAACACGGGGAACTGGGGGAGGGGTGGGAGAGAGAGGGAGAGAGGTTGTGATGACGCACACAAAACGGCCCTAACTACGAAGCGACATGAAGTGTCACTTCAGTTTCTTCCCGATATTCCTCGACTGCTGTACTTCGTTTGATACGTTGACGCTTTCACACATATGCATCAAGGATTTGTGACCAAGTCGCAGCAAGAAAATAATGACATAACAACAACAAAACCAACGTATGCCCAGTATCTCATCCACCCCAAACACTGCCTTCGGTTTGTGCGCACCCTGTGCATGTATGGGTATCACACGAAATGCGCTGTCAAAATCTTCTCGGCGCAACCTGGGACAGAATATAGCAAAGAAGATTTTGGCTGCCGCATCACTGCTCACAAAAAGGCAAAAAAGGCAAAAAAAAATACAAAACAAAATCACCACGGGGCGCAAGGCATCTTCTCACTCAAGCCGGTTCAGACTCAGTAGGCGTGGATGACAAAAGGGCAGATGGTCTTGAGATACTAACAAGGCGCGACAAAATCGGTGCCTGAAAGGGATGCTCTGGCGGGTGCCCTACACCCACCAGAACACCTGATTTCAGGCACCCATTCGCCCGGCTAAAGTCAACCGTGTGGTAGAAGGAGGCGGGTGGTGGGGGGGGATGGCAGTAGAGTAGAGAACAGTAAGATGCAGAGCCGCCCACCCTCCACACGCCCTGCAGGTTGCATGCACTCTGCTTCAGCGGGAGAGGGAGGCAGAGACAGAGGCAGAGGCAGAGGCAGAGGAGGGGGCAGAGGAGAGGGAGGGGGCACGTCAGCAGTGCCGAGCAGCACAGGCGGCACACGGCAACCTTTTGCTGTGGTTCGTGTCGGGCGCACCGAGCAGGCTCTGATGCAACCTCCACTGCCACAGCACTCGCAGTCTGTGTTGGGGAGTGCCAGGGGCAGGAGGAGGGTGGGGTGGTGTGGGCGAGACAGGCCAGCAGCCACAGCCCTTCAGACGCAGGAGCAAAGCACGCCATGTGCTTCTGCGTCTCTGTTTTGCAGGAGTCCTTTTGCACGGCATCCCAAGTGTCCCCAGCCCCTCACGTGCTGTGGCAGAGACATGCACGCAAGGGTGTGTGAGGGAGGGGGGTGACCGTCCCAGATGTGCATGTTGGCACGTGGGGCAGGGCAAGGGAATGTCAGGAAGACCCGTTTGATTCTTTTGATCAAGAGCGCTCTGAAATCAAGAGCGAAAATGTCAAATTCGTCAGCTTCACATGGCGAGGTTCGCTAAATCCCTGAGGGTCAGAGGTGGTGCACTGTCCAACTATCTAGGTGCAAGGGGGAAGGGGGGCAAGGACACGCGAATCTGATTGCAGCAGTGTAGACCGCACCGAGCGAGCTGTGCTCTTGATGCGGTCCACTGGAGCACAACAAGAAAGAGTGCACCGCCAGCGCTCCTCAAGGATGCCAAGGAACAGACGCACGCAGAAAATAGACAACAAACCAACAAACCAAGGGCTGCTTACAGCTGTTGTGTTGGAACCAGACACCCGCTCTTTGTGCACACCGCTCCCCAGTCTGATGAAGTGGTGCAAGTGGTGTGCAAGCGGGTGTCGCAATGCGTAGAGTGGCCACGTCCTCAAAACATGGTTTGACATAAGACTTACTTATTTTTACGCTTATTCCGTAAGATTTGTAAGTCTTATAAGACTTACGGAAATCTTACGGAAATCTTATAAGACTTATAAGAATCTTACGGATTCTTATAAGTCTTATAAGAATCTTACGGATTCTTATCAGGCTTACGGAAAATCTTATAAGATTTTTTTATCTTACCAAAAATCTTATAAGACTTACAAATCTTATCGGAAAAATCCGTAAGTCTTATAAGACTTACGGAAAATCTTATAAGTCTTACACGGTGGACTCCAGCGGCCCTAGCGGGAGTCTGGGAGCGGGAGTCTGAGCGGGTGTCAAAGACTCCCGCTAGCGGGAGTCTATACTCCCGCTAGGGGGAGTCTGACTCCCCCTAGCGGGAGTCTTTTCACCTATTTTCATCCATTTTTCCCATGATATAGTTACAGTCTACTGGCGTGGGGGGTAAAATCATGGTGGAAGAGGGATGGGGAGGGGCTTGTTTTGCTTCTGTCAGTTTCCCCGGACTCTGGACTACCTACCTATCCTCCTGGTAGCGGCTGCACCTGCGGAGGTGAGCGGTTAGAATTTGAGGTGTCAAAGTGCGGCCATCGCCTGTCGTAGTTGTGTTACACCTTGGGCAAGACAAGCCATCCTGCAGGCCTCATCTTCTTCGTCAGAACTGTCATCCCCCTCCTGCTGTGCGCGTTGGTCAAGCGTGCTCAAAGTCGCCTCGGATGACACGAATGGTGTGAAAGTCGCCCCCAGCGGGATTGGCATTTTGCACAAGCAGAGCGATAATTTGCGGTGTCCTTCGGGGAACCGGGACAGGAAGTAGGGCGCGCTGATGGGTTCAACGAAGTCCTGTGTGTTGCAGTGCACAAACCCCTTCTGCAGCTGTGTCAACTGTGTGCAAAGAACATACACAGCCAATCTATGAGCGTGTCGGGTGTGCAGACACGGACACAGAATGACTTCTCTATACCCGAGGATCCCGTCCTGCGACAGGTGCGCAACCTTCCAAGGCATGCCCGATGCGCGCCGCTTCTCTTCTGCCATCGCAAGATCTCTCTCGTAAGTTGCGGAGCTGGCGATTGTAACGGCATCTTTCTTGCGATGTCCGTTCTCTGCTTCTTCAAATTCGTCGTTGTTCTGCAGAGGCACTGCATCTTCTGGAGCCCACCAATGATGGAGACTGTGTACGTAGGCATTGCGCGTTGATCCCTTTTCGGCATGCTCCATCAACCAGTGAAATATATGCCCTGAGATCCGAGCACGCAAGAAGGGAATCCGGGCTGACTCATCCTTGCATCCCCAGAAGTGCCAGGGGATGTCTGCATACCGGAAATGCATGAGGTCTGCAAGGGAGACAAAGAGGTAGCGGAACAAGCCCTTGTAGGTGTGTCCTGTGACAGGCAAGCACGACCTTCCGGAACTGAGCACCTGTCCCATTCTGCGACACATTCAGTGCAAGGTTTGTACAGGTCTTGTCGAATATTTTTTTGTTGTCTCATCCAGTACCCTGATCAGCCGCATGGCGAGCCCCTTGCAGTCATGGAGTGCTGGGGTGACGTAGCGGGCATTGGGAGGCACACCTGCCAAGAGGGAGGGGTAGCCAGCCTCTTTTATCTCAGAGAGAGTCAGGTGCGGGTATCGATGCACCTGTTGATACCAGCGTTCTTCTGGGATGTCGCACAGTGAGCATCGGTGCCCTCGCCCCCCGCATCGCCTCATTGTTGCCCACTGCTGATCTATACTCCCGCTAGCGGGAGTTGGACTCCCCCTAGTTGAGACTCCCGAAAAGGGTTAAACCCGGTAGTGGTACCCTACCCCCGCTGGAGTCCACCGTGCAAGGCCGGATCAGCCCACGGGTGGGTTTGAGGAAGAAATCTGGGGGGGCAAATTTTGCTGCGACTTCCGGTTTCACCCGGCCGAACTCCAGCATCTATCCAGACCCACGGTGCCAAGCCGTTCGCCCGTGTCGCGATCATTCGCGGCTTCAGGCTGCCCCCGACGACACGTTTGTATCCTGCACCTTGCCATACTTCGCATCCACCTTGTATATGACGGAGAGCGCCCTCCTTCCGCATCGTTGCGACTTCCCTGACAGCGAACTTATCCATGTCAGGGAAGACATGGCGATGATTGCGTTGGCCACCTGGGTGCTGTGCTGGTGGAGCTCCTTGCTCAACACCGTTGCTAGGAGCCTTCTAATGGATCCCAGTGTCAGCACACTGCCCCCTTTTTTAACAGGGAAGGCCGTGCAAAAATCATGCACAATGTTCGTCGCCTCCGCAGCCTCGGGACTCTCTGCGCTCTTCTTCTTCTTAATCGACTTTGCCGCCGGCTTCGCTGCCGGCTTCGTTGTCGTCTTCCCCATTTTTGTGAATCAGGTCTGCGAGCTGGGATGGGTGGAAACGTCCGTTTCGTTTGGTGTGGCTGTACTTCAGTGACGAGTGCCACATTGCATAGGTATCATGGGAAAAATGAGTGAAAATAGGTGAAAAGACTCCCGCTAGGGGGAGTCAGACTCCCGCTAGCGGGAGTCTATACTCCCGCTAGCGGGAGTTGGACTCCCCCTAGTTGAGACTCCCGAAAAGGGTTACCCTACCCCCGCTGGAGTCCACCGTGTATAAGATTTTCCGCAAGTCTTATAAGACTTATCGGATTTCTGGCAAGAATTTTCCGGAATCTTACAAGAATCTTATGAGATTTTCCCAAAATCTTATAAGACTTTCTCAGATTCTTACAAGTCTTATAAGATTTGACGGCTTATCGTAAGAATTCTTGGCTTTTTTTCGTAAGTGTTCGGAGCCAATAAGCGTAAGAATCCATAAGAATCCAACAAGATTCTTAAGCGGCTTGTCAAACCATGTCAAAATAATATTGGCAAGGCATTGCAATGGGTGGTGGCGGCGGCGGGCTAACGTCTGTGAGGGCGGCACCCACAGCAAGCTGAGGGCGGAGACAGGCACAGACAGTGCGCCACGACGACAACGCACACTACACACACCCTGACACACCAAATGGTGTGGACGGGACGCATACATTAAATGGACCTCAGTGGTTGCGCCACCCGACGCCCACACGAGTTGATCCGTTGCTCCACTGCTTGACAACGTCTTGCATCATGAACAGCGCAAACACCGCGTGGGTCGTTGCTTGGGCCTCCGGGGGCGATACGTGCCCCACCCCCCCACGGCCGATCCATACCCCGTCACCGACTCTGCTGAATCGTCAAAACGTGGCAAAAAAAGTGAAAGCGGCAACAATGTCACTTCAGGCATGCTGCTCTCCTGGACAACTCGTACTGCACTCGGATCAACCCAGGCTGGGGTGCGAACCGACTCACAGAATCTGTGGGGGTTCGCACTGGTACTGCGTTGGACTGCGTGCACCTTGTGAAGTAGCTCCACTTCAAAACCGACTTGTCACTACACTGCAGGGTTTGCAGCATCGACTGCACTCTGCTGGACAGACGCAGCTGCCGAGTCTTGCTCGCGGTTCAAATCCTTCACCAGCTTCGTGAGGTGCGACGCGGGGTTCTGCAGGAGCTCACGTGGGGTGCCGGCCTCTGCAATGTGCCCCTCGCTCATCACAATCACCCTGTCGCTGTCGATGATGGTGTGCAAGCGGTGTGCGATTGTCACCACTGTGCAGTGCTTGAACTCGTCACGCACCACACGCTGCACAATGGCATCCGTCAGCGGGTCGATGCTGCTGGTCGGCTCGTCCATGATAATCACACGCACGTCGCGCAGCAGGGTCCGTGCCAGGGAGATCAGCTGCCTCTGCCCAGAGGACAACGTGTCTGCAGCGTCACCCACATGCGTCTCGAGCGACACGTCCTCCAGACCCACACGCTCCATCGCCGACATCACCGCCTTGTCGGTGTGCTCGTTGAAGGGGTCCAGGTTTTGGCGCACGGTCCCCACCATCAGCAGCGGCTCCTGCGGGATGACGCCGAGCGACTTGCGGAGGCGCTGCAGCCCCACAGTGCGCACATCCACACCGTCGACAAACACGGCACCGCCACTGGCGTCGACAAGGCGGAACAGCAGGACGGCCAGGCTGCTCTTCCCTGCACCGGTCCGGCCGACAACACCCACCTTCTCGCCGTGCTTCACATCCAGGTTGATGCCTCGCAGGGCGGGTGGGAGCCCAGGCCTGTAGATCAGCTCGGCATCTTTGAAGGCGATCTTGCCCGTCTGCGGCCATGCGGCAGGAGGGTCTGTGGGGAGGTGCCAAGCGGGTTCCTGGTCCACCTCATCGCCCCCGTACTGCAGCAGGCGCTCGAGGGAGGTCATGTTGAGGCGCAGGATGGAGAACGTGACAGAGAAGAACAGCAGGAAGTACGGCAGCAGGAAGCAGTACGACAGGGCCAGCCCCAGCTCTGATGTGGAGAACTCGAGGGGCGACCACACCATGAAGACGGCAGTCGAGGTTGCAATCACAGCGGCAACTGTGGTGCACCACAGACTTTGCCAGGAGATGACAGCAGCAGACATGTAGTTGAACCGGTTCGTCTTGTCAACGTACTTCCCAAACTTGTCCTCGCTGTGGCCCACGAAGTTCATCGACCGAAGCAGAGTCCTCCCCTGCCCGTGGATCGTCTCCGACAGGCCGGTGAGCACTGCACCGTTCCTCGCGTTGGCGAGCCGCTTCAGATCACGGTTGGTCGCATCCACGCCCTTGAGCTGCGCGACGTACACAAAGGCAGCGAGGACTAGAACCACCGCAACAGGAGGGACGACCAGGATCATGATGGTGAACAGCACCAACACCGTGCAGAAGAAGTTGAGGCAGTGCTCGAAGAAGTGCGACAGTGAGGTATCAATCACGCTGAGGTCTGACGAGAGTCGCGACAGAATCCGCCCTGAGGGTGTCTCCTGGAACCATGCGACTGGTGCGTGGAGGAGCCTCGTCATGACTGTGTCGTGCAGCGTCTTCGAAGCACGTGTGGTGCCCTTCCCCATGAAATATGTCGACGCGACCATCAGCAGGACCATGGTGACACAGGAGCCACCGTAGACAGGGGCAAACAAACGTTCATTCGGTTCGCTCTTTGTCGCATCCAGCTGGGTCAGGGCCGGGTCTGCAGCAATCCTCTCCTGGTCACCCCTGTAGTCGTCCTGCCTCTGGATCCATTCCGAGAGCCACCTGTCGCCAAACCCCATCGTGACGTACGCCATCAGGCACAGGATGCTGCCCCACAGGCAGTTCAGCCCCATTGCCTTCAGGTAGCCGATGTAGATCGAGTCAGACATGGACCCCTTCTCCTGGTGCTCGTCGCGGATCAGCTTGCGCGACACTGAAGCTGCCGTTGCCTCCTCGCCATCCGCACCAGACGTGCCGTTGGGTGGCATCCCGTCAATCGTGATGACAGACTTCTCGCCGTTGGCCCCATCGATGATCCCTGCTGTGCCGTCTGTGTCGGGCTGAGCCTTCTCCGCCTCCACAAAGCGGACCAGAGGCCCGCCCTTCACAGGCGTGGCACTGTCGGCCTCCTGCTGCCCCTCAGTCCCAATCGGTTCGAACGTGGCGAGGCCTTTCGGGGAGGCGTCAGCAGGGGATGGCGTTGGCTCTGCAGCAGGCTCCTGATACGCGTTTGCCGACTCCAGGGTGTCGCGGCAGTCGCGCATCGACTTCTCCGACTCGACGATGAAGTCGCGCAGGCTGCGCCCCGACGGGGATGCAGGCGACAGGGCTGCGGCAGAGGTGTTGGACATCAGCTCGGTGTAGGTCCCGCTCTCGGCAATTCTCCCGCCACGGATCATGTAGACGTGGTCGGTGTAGGGGAGCAGGTGGAGCTGGTTCAGCACCATGAAGGTCGCCACGTTGTGCTTCTTGGTGTACGCCGTCACTGCGTTGAAGATCACCGACCCCACCGTGGAGTCCACCGCTGCAAGCGGGTCATCCAGCAGCAGCACCTTCGGGGGCGCGTACAGAGCACGTGCGATGGCAACACGCTGCTGCTGACCCCCGCTCAGAGTCACGCCACGCTCCCCGATGGCGGTCTGTGCCCCTGCAGGGAGCACCTCCAGGTCCCTGTCGAGGGCAGCGCCGCACACAGCCTCGTGGAACCTGTGCTTGTCGTAGGGGCGCCCCATCAAGATGTTCTCTTTGATGGTGCCGCACACGATGAACGCCCTCTGGGGGACGTAGGCCACGTCGGGGTCGGTCAGCACCTTCACACCCTCATCCCCGCCAGCGCCGTTGGGCGCAGCCGCAGCGACGTGCATGTCCCCGAGGATGGCGGAGATCAGGCTGGTCTTGCCGCTGCCGACCTGCCCCACCACAGCGGTGACGCACCGCTCCCGCAGGCCGAACTCCTCGATGAACAGCTCGTACGGCTTCGAGGTGGAGTCGGGCTGCGTGCTCTGCCTCTGCCAGCGGAACCGCGCGTTGCGGAGGTACACACGGTGGTCCGCTGGTGCCCCCTGGCAGACGTTGATGTCGTCGCGTGGCTCCACATCCGGAGTGCGGAGGTACTGCGTCACACGCTCCAAAGACACCAACCACGTCATCAGCATCGTAAGACCCATCGGGATGCAGGTCAACGCCAGGCGCAGCGACTGGAAGACGGTGAGGGCGGCAAACACATCTGCAGGGCGCAGGTCGTGCCCTGTGAAGTGCATCCCGAGGAATGTGGCACACGCCGACAGGATTGGGTTCGCGCGCCCCAGCTGGATGGAGGCCATGTGGAGGATGCGGTGCCGGCGCACGAAGTGGCACTCCAGCTCACGTGCCGCAAACACGATCTTCAGAAAGCTCTCCTCCCACGCAGTGTATTTGATCGCCTTGATGCCCTCGATGATCTGCCCCGTGATCCCGACCCTGGCGTCCGACGCGTTGCTGACATCCTCTTCGACCTGCTTCACGCTCTTCCCGAGGTAGAAGGAGATGGCCAGGATGGTGACAATCACACCCAGGCCGAACACGCACGGCCACCCCACCACGACGAAGAGCACAACCAACCCACTCAGCACAGAGGAGATTGCCATGGGCATCAGGCACAGCTGCTTGAATGCATCATATGCTTTGATCACATCGGTTCCCAGAAGGGCTTTCTCATTGGAGACAGAACCAGGTGCGATACGGTGTGCCTTCGACTGGAGCAACCCAGCGGTTGTCGCGAGGTATGCACTTGCGAAGGTGTCGGCGAAAGTCGACCTGGCGTTCCCTGTGCTCACCGCGTCGAGGAAGAGCGTCACAGACAGACCAATGACATAGCCTGCGACAGCCCACCCGCTGTGCCCGTCGTCGATGCGCCTGATGAGGAAGAGCAGGAGGAGGGGCTTCACCGCAGTGCTGACGATGCCCTGGAAGAATGCCCAGGCAAACCCGATGGTGATGTCGCGCTTCCACATCTCCCACAGCACACGGGCCAGGGAAGGGTCGCGCCCTGCGGCAGCGGCCTGTGCTTGCTCGTCTGCCCACGCCTGTTTGGCACGCGGGAGGACAGTATGCATCTTGAGCCGATCGGGGAGGACAGGCGCGTCCACCCCGTCCCAACCGTCCCCCCTGGTGAGGCCACCGACAATCGTGGGGGTGAGCCACCAGAGGAGGAGGCGTGACGGGATGCTTGCCTCTTCGAGGTTCACACAGCTCCCACCCTCCGGCTCGTCCGACACAGAGTAGTGCTCCGCATCCGGCTCGCGGTCGCAGTCCGCCTGCCACTCCTCCACGTCCCCTGCTGGTGTTGCAGACCGGGGTGGGGTGGCTGTGGCGTCGCCCCCCTTCCCTGCAACCATCTCTTGCAGCTCCGCATCCTGCCCAGCCGACCCGGTTGGAGGGGGAGTGCTTCCATCGCATGCAGGCAGGTCGTCCTGCTGACCCATCGCAGCAGGTCACACCGCCGCTGCTCTTGATTCAGTCCCCGCAGTCCCAAAGGGGGTGCTCCAGGGAGTGGTGCTGCACTCCGGGGTGGGGTGGGGTGGGGTGGGGTGGGGTCAGCGAGGTAGTGTAGAAGGGGAGTGATGCCTGTGCCCTCGAGGATGCGTGGGTGTGCTGTGTGTGGTGGTGTGGCACTCTGTCGGCACGCAGCGGGGGCGATGGCAGAGAGTGGCACGCTGGGGATGTGATTGGGCGGTGTCACAGCTTCAAAAGGCAGTCGCAAAAGTCCAGAGTGGTGGGGCTGGGGGTGGGGGTGGGAGTGGGGGGCTGCTCTGTGTGTGTGTGGAAGGGGGTCTCAGCACACGCCGGGGCTTCCCGCGCTCCAAAAAAAGGTTCGGGTTTCTTTTTCTCTTCTCCTTCTTTTATTCTTTTTCTTTTCCATCTTCTGCGTTTTTTTTTGTTCTTTCCATCCGGCTTTTTCCTTCCTCTTCTCTCTCGTTTTTGTTCTGTGACAAACGCACCGCGCCCACGGAAAGGTTGCAGTGGTCCCAATGATTTGTTCACCTACACTCCACGCCCCAACGTGACAGGTGACCAGAAGGTTGCACAAACAAACAAAACAAAAGAACCCCGGCAATCCTTGTTGCCTCCCTGCGCTCTTTGCTCCCCCCCCTTCCTCTATCGGCATTGATGTTGCTGCCGGACGGCGAGCCTGGCCTGATTTGGAGGGGGATCAGCAACAGGTCGGCAAAGCGGACCAACAACCAGCTGTGTGGAAGGGCGCAGTAGGCGCAGCCGGCAGCCGCGCCAAAGCATTTCAATGAAAAGGGGGCGTATTTGTTTAGCCCTTCTGATTTTAACTCCTCCCATTAGTGGAGGGGAGCCCCGACGATCTACGATCATCGATATGAGTGTCGTAGAGCCCGATCAGCCTTCTTCTCCACCCCCATCGTTCTCAAGGCAGTTCCCCGAGCAACCCACGCCGATGCCAGAAGGCATCCGTTGGGTAAAGATTCAACAGGGGCATCCGCTCAGAAGTGTGAGAAAACTGGTTGTAAAGTGACACATTTTGACACACAGAGCAAAGACACGCCAGCCAGAGTGAGAAGGCCCGCGCGAATACAACAAGTGGTTTGGGAACATATTGGAGTGCCTGTGTCTCTGAACGATTTCTTTTTTGGCGAGGCCTTTTTTCTTCTTCTTGACAGACCCTCGTGAAGGGGGGTGCGGGGAGTGGGGTGTGGTGGGGGGCGGGGAGAATATGACACTCCCTCGTTGGGCCTTGTTGGTCTCTGCCCCGGAGAGGCCGTGGCGCACACAAGCAAAACATTCATCCCACACGCACAGGCGCCATGGCTTTGACTCACCACTCGTTTTCCGGCCCTGGCAACAGGTGCGCGGCAGCTGGGGAGGGGGCGCAGGGGGGCAGGGGGACCAGCTAAGACAACCGAGCGAACCACAATTGAAGAGGATCAACGACAGTTGGGTGTTTCTTCAAACGTTGAACACCTCCACATGCGTGTGAAAAGTGTTCACAAAGGGTCCGGCGCCGGTGAAAAAAGCTTCCTGAGGTTGGGCAACGCCGAACACCGGCAAAAAAAAGAGAAAAAAAACACAAAAAAAAAGATGAGGCTGTTGTCTGTGCGCCAAATCCGGGAAAAATAAAACGGCAGATGGAGGCTGGCTGGCTGGCTGGCTTGGGAGCGGCGATTGTTTGTCTCAGAATCATGCTGCTGAGGGCGCTCCTCCTTCCCACCCCCCCCCCCCCACCCGTTCACCACCTCCCTTAAGTCATGTTGGGTTCAGCGGAGGCACCGAACAGAAGGTCTACGAAAAGACGAAAAGACCGTTGCCCAAAGAGCCAGACACGCTACCCACTGCCATGTGCGTTTACGCCACGCAATAAACCCACGGACCACGGGAAAATGGTGGGCAGGGCGTGTGTGAGGGGGGAAAGGAGGGGCGGGGGGGCGCAAAGCCATTTCCCCCCCCCCCCCAAAAAAAAATGAAACCAAAAAATAACAAAAAAAAGAGGGGGGGGGGAAGAGCAGGGGGGTATAAAAATGGGAAGAGGAGAGGGAGAGGGGAGGGGGGAGATTGGAGAGGGGGAAGGGGAGGGGTAAGGGGGAGGGTAGAGAGGGGGGCTGTGCGGGTGGGGTCCTTTTTTTTCCCGGTTTAAGTTCAGGGGATAAGATAGGTCTGGTTTTCCGGTTTTCAAAACCAGGGTTTCCCGGTTCCCGGTTTTCTGGAAAAAAAAAAAAAGGTCGATCTCATTTTTGGCGGTTTTTTTGTGACTTTGGGACAGTAAAACAGTCAGAAAAAACGCCATAAAAAAATAGAAAGTGACCCCATCGTGATCCGCACAGAGCTCAAATAGTCCAAAGAAGGCAGAGAAGCGGAGAAGAAAAAATGGACCTAGCGGGTGGCCCGGTGGGGCCCGGTGGGTGGTGATGCCCTCGTCATGCAGGCCTCTTCTGTTTTGAAGGTGCACACATGGTGGACTCCAGCCACCCTAGCGAGTGTCTAAGAGGGAGTCTAAGACTGCAGTCTGTACTGGAGACGGGAGTCTATTTTCCAGCTAATTTACGACTCCCGCTAGTTGAGACTCATGGGAGACACACGGTGTACTCCAGCGGAGGTAGGGTAACCTCCGCTGGAGTTCACCGTGTCGTCTGCCTCTGTGCAGCGTCACTCGGTGCCATCGAATACATGGCGACAGCCCACCAACTCGAGACAGATCTGCTTGTCTGGAGGGCTGAGACGAGAACACGAACGACTTTCAAGCAATCTTGAAGGTCGCCAAGCCTATTGGGGGCAACTAACAGATGAGATTTGTTTGTTGCCTGTCGTCACAGCTAGGTGCCCATTTCCTCGATAACGGAATGTGTGCAGAGATCTCGTGGACCCTTTGGCCATTCTGTCGTGCACCCACTCCACCCACAACGCACACCTGTCACGAGTGGTCGCTCCCCCGTCCTCCTCCACCCTGAAGGTTGAACCCTCAAGGACCAGTGATCTCCTGCTGGCCGGGCTGCGATACAGCGAAGCCTTCCTACTTACAAGCGAATCCAGACTGTAGGGAACAGATGATCACTACCGTGGCCTCCGGCGGCTGGGGGGCTCCGCCCCCCAGACCCCCCTGCGTAAAAAAATTGCACCAGACCGGTTTTTTGGCCGAGAGTCCAAACTTTCAAAGCAGCTGCTGCGCCTGCCCCACCAAGCAGCCTCAGTACGACAGGACGCGCGCAGGCACCGGGCCCTCTCAGATTCTGGGAGGGTTTGCGCGGGTCGCGCGCGCCAAAGGCGCGCGCGAAAAATTTTCAAAACCAGAAAAACCGGAAAACGGCGCCAGAAAAAAAGTCTATCTTATACCCTGGTTTAAGTTCAAGACAAAAAAAAAGAATAAGGCGTTGCTTGTGGCGCCAAAAAACCCGGGCAAAAAAATACACCCACCCACCCCCCTCCCCCCTCCCCTTTTTGTTTGATTTTTCTGGTCATTTTCGAGCATGCCCACCGGACTCCAGCCGTTTCAAGTCCATCACCCCGCCCCCCCCACTCTCTCATTGCAGACACTGTGCCGCTGGGCGTGCTGCCCCCCCCCTGAAGCTCCAGTCAACGCAAGCGTCAACCAAAACAAAACGGCACACGTCTCACACTTTCAAACACTCTCGCACTCAGAGGAGATCCCTTTTTTTCTTTTGGTGTCGACAATCACAGGCACTGCGAGAGCTAGGCTACTAACACAGACCCGTTCTCTCCCATTGACGCCTCCTTGAGTGATTTTTGGGAAGGCCAATACAGGGAGGGATATGCTGGTTGCGTATTCCTTTTTTTTCCTGGCAGCATCCCCCACAACCCCTCGTGTTCGGGCCGCCAGCTGGGAGGGGATGCCATGCGGAGCAGTCAGATTGATTGCGCCGACAACCCCTCGCCCCTCCTTCCTCCCACCCTCCTTGAGTTGCATACGGTGCCCCTCAGGAGCAGGGGTAACAGGAACCCTCGGGTCTCATCCCTGGGTCACACAGAGTTGCTGCTCCCCTGCTCATCCTGTGTCGCGCGGAACTGCCAGAACGCAGCTGTGAGTGGCTGACGCGTCGCACCGCAGAGAGAGACGTGTCTGCCAATCCCAGCGCCGCTCTGGAGGATCCAGTACTTCCCCCCCACACACAAAAAAAAACCCCCCCACCCATCCCTCCCAGAATACGTTTCTGTTTGTTTCCCTCGTGCGGCCAAGTATGCTGGCCGAGTTGATTCCGTTTTGGCTAAAAAAATTGAATCGCAGGAAAAAAAAGAGAGAGGAGGGTATTCTTCCCAGTGTTGTGTTCCATTTTCTTTCCAGCCACCTTCTTGTTCTTTTTTGTTGTCCCGCGCCCTCCCACATTTCCTTTTTTGTGTGAATCAAAAACCATGAAATATATTATCGTCGGTTCGCTGCCGTTCATTGCACGAAAAAAATGCCTTCCGGCCGTAATGGCAATGACTCGATTGATTAACCACGTCTGTCTCGACATCTGGTTTATGGTACACGGCAAGGGCTGAATGGGGCACGAACACGACGACGTCAGGCAACGCGTGAGCTTGTCTCCCGAAACAGTGGTTGGGGCAACGCGCTGTCCCTCGGAGAACAGGGGTAAAGAAGGGAACGGTTTTGAAATGCACTTGCATGAATTGAGCACGAGGCCAACAAATACGGGAAGGGGGGCGGGGCGAGGGTGGTGGTGAGAGCTCCCGCAACGCTTGGCAGGCCTGCATTTTCCCTCTCTTGTGCGGTTGAAATTGCCAAGGCTGTGGTACACCGAAACTGCCAGGCGCCGGGAGACAATCAGCGCAGTGACATAGTGACGCACACAAAGTGCTCTGAACCTCGCACGTTCTTTATTCTGAAACACGGATGGCGTTTCACAGGCCCCCGTAATGTAGCTTAGGATAGCGAACCCCTGGCATCGCGCAGTGTACCCTCCTCGAGGGACACAACGCGAGAACCGAACCGGGCCCGCTATCCGACTCCCACTCGCAGGATTCCGTTGTATTTTCGGTGCACAGCTCGGATATACACAAACGTGATCACCATATTCTCAGCTGTTCAGCAGATCACAGTCTCTGCACACGTGTTACTGCAGTGAGTGATGAATGGTTCGTACCATAGGGGCGATTGCGACAAGCGCTGGAGCGTGGCTGCCAAACTCAAGGCAGCCGTCGGAACACAATAGACGTAGAAGAGAACCTCCCGATCGCAAAAAAAAAAGCCAATCGATCTGGGTTTTCTAACTCCAGAGCTGAATCTGGGGGGGTGGGGGTGGGGGGTGGGGGGGGATGGGGGTTTTCACGGTGGGATCTTGTAAATTTTACATGTATAACTACAAGTATATACATGTATTATACATGTATAATACTTGCATGTCAACTATTATACATGTATAATACATGTATATGCCTGAAATATACATGTAAACTACATGTATATCAAGTAAAAATACATGTATAATACTTGCATGTCAACTATTATACATGTATCTTTACTTGATATACCGTAAACGGAAATATTGTGGACCGTAATAAAGGTGAACCGTACTATAGGTGGACCGTAAAAAAGATGGAACAAATGGGATTTTTCCGGAACTTGGAACATTTTTACGGTCCACCTATTTTACGGTTGGGATAGTGGACTTGGCGGTTTTTTTTACGAATTCCTTCGACGAAGTCGCGAAGGAACCAAGGAAATCGCACGACTGAAGCTGCAGGATTAACACCACAGGGCCTCAACACAGAGTGTGCGCTCACCATCGTCCGGGAACTGTTCTCCCACAGTTACTGCAGGGTGTACTACACTAAAGGAGTACGATTTCCCTGAATTTTCCGGGCACTGATTCACGAATTTACATCCGGAGGGAGCCCGGTGGTCTCAGCTTCTGTCTGCGCGCCCTGCCGTACTGTGGCTGCTTTTGTGGGCTCGTGCAGCAGGTTCTACTTTTACTTCTACCGGAACGCTCCTTGCATGGTACTACACTTCTCGAGGTGTGGTGGTGGGTGAGTCTCGAGGTGAGTGGTGGTGATCGTGCCCTTTCCACACGCAGGGAGGACTTGCTTCTCTTGCTGGTGTTGGTTGCGGTGGTGGAGGGAGGGTCCAAAGCTGGGAGGTCGGGAGGCCTACGTGCGGGAGTCTGCGGCGTGGAGGCCGCAGTCCGCGCCCCGCAACCCACCAGCCCGCGGGCGAAAATCGCATTGTCTTTTCCATATGCAGTCCCAATAAATGGTGGACCGTAAAAAAGATGGAACGTTTGGCCTTTTTTTGGGAACTTGGAACATTTTTACGGTCCACCCTTTTTCCGCATGTATTTTACTTGCATGCAAGTATTTTACTTGTCATGCAAGTATTTTACATGTATAATACTTGCATGACAAGTATTATACATGTAAAATACATGTAAATGCATGAAATACCGTAAACGGAAAAAGGGTGGACCGTAAAAATGTTCCAAGTTCCCAAAAAAAGGCCAAACGTTCCATCTTTTTTACGGTCCACCATTTATTGGGACTGCATATGGAAAAGACAATGCGATTTTCGCCCGCGGGCTGGTGGGTTGCGGGGCGCGGACTGCGGCCTCCACGCCGCAGACTCCCGCACGTAGGCCTCCCGACCTCCCAGCTTTGGACCCTCCCTCCACCACCGCAACCAACACCAGCAAGAGAAGCAAGTCCTCCCTGCGTGTGGAAAGGGCACGATCACCACCACTCACCTCGAGACTCACCCACCACCACACCTCGAGAAGTGTAGTACCATGCAAGGAGCGTTCCGGTAGAAGTAAAAGTAGAACCTGATGCACGAGCCCACAAAAGCAGCCACAGTACGGCAGGGCGCGCAGACAGAAGCTGAGACCACCGGGCTCCCTCCAGATGTAAATTCGTGAATCAGTGCCCGGAAAATTCAGGGAAATCGTACTCCTTTAGTGCAGTACACCCTGCAGTAACTGTGGGAGAACAGTTCCCGGACGATGGTGAGCGCACACTCTGTGCTGAGGCCCTGTGGTGTTAATCCTGCAGCTTCAGTCGTACGATTTCCTTGGTTCCTTCGCGACTTCGTCACGAAGGAACTCGTAAAAAAACCGCCAAGTCCACTATCCCAACCGTAAAATAGGTGGACCGTAAAAATGTTCCAAGTTCCGGAAAAATCCCATTTGTTCCATCTTTTTTACGGTCCACCTATAGTACGGTTCACCTTTATTACGGTCCACAATATTTCCGTTTACGGTATACATGTAAAATACATGTATATCAAGTAAAGATACATGTATAATAGTTGACATGCAAGTATTATACATGTATTTTTACTTGATATACATGTATTTTACATGTATATTTCAGGCATATACATGTATTATACATGTATAATAGTTGACATGCAAGTATTATACATGTATAATACATGTATATACTTGTAGTTATACATGTAAAATTTACAAGATCCCACCGTGTTGGGCGTCTGGAGTTTGGAAGTTTTGAAACCCCGGAATTCCGTAATTTTCGGCATTTCCCTCTCCCCTCCCCCCCCCCCCATCTTCAACACAACGGGATGGGGTCAGGCCTGTCGCTACACGGTGGACTCCAGCCACCCTAGCGGGAGTCTGGGAGCGGGAGTCTGAGAGGGTGTCTTTTTCTGCAGTATGTACTGGAGACTCCCGCTAGCGGGAGTCTATTTTCCAGCTAATTTAGGCTAAAGACTCCCGCTAGCGGGAGTCCGAGACTCCCGCTAGTTGAGACTCCCGAAAAGGGTTACCCTACCCCCGCTGGAGTCCACCGTGTAACTTTTCGATTTTGGAGATTTGGTGGGTTGACGCTCCTGTTTTGGGGGGGGGGGGGGGGTCAGGGGGGAAAACACTAGGGGCAAATTTTTCTCGCGCGCGCTTCGCGCGCGCTCGTGTTGTTGCCTCATTTCCCCATCGGTGGACCACTAGGTGGGCACGGTGTAAGGCGCTGGGTTCCTTCCGTGGTTCCTCTCCCGCTCGCGCCACTCGGGTGCCGGAGGAAACCCACAAAATGGTTTCGGGACCATGATTTCGACGCTACCCCCTGATATGCCACGGCCGTTGAAGCGCAAGGACTTGGTTACGAGACGGACACGCGAGATGGGGGGTCTGGGGGGCAGAGCCCCCCAGCCGCCGGAGGCCACGGTAGTGAACATCTGTTCATTGTGGGCAGATTCTGTGTGAGTTGGCTGCGTCCCTGAGGCTATTGGAGTGGTTGGATTCCCTGACCTGGTGGGAATCGAATGACTTGAGTACGAGACATACGCCACAGGGGGTCTGGGGGGCGGAGCCCCCCAGCCGCCGGAGGCCACGGTAGTGAGCATCTGTTCCTGCAAAACCATACTCTCTTCGACGTCGACCCAGTGAAAGTAGGTTGACGCTTGGTCGACGCTTGGTGAGCGTCGACCCAGTGTAACCGGGTCAACGCTAGGTTAGCGTCGACCCAGCGTAATAAATGGGTTGACGCTTGGTCCAGGCTTGAATGGCAACCCAGTTCCACTGGGTCGACGCTCCAAGCCTCGACCAAGCGTCAACCCAGTTCCACTGGGTCGACGCTGGGTCGACGCTTTTTTATGGGGGGGGAAACCCAAAATCACTGGGTCGACGGTCGACGCTTAGCGACATGCCTGGGATGGGGTGGGGTGGGGTGGGGGGGGGGGGGGGGGGCGGTGGGGAAATCCGACAAACGAAATATCAGCAAGGCCACGGTTCCTTGGACAACCCTTGATCCTAGAATCGGTTCCTTCGCGATTCAGAACTGTTGTACATTGGAAAGAGAGGGGGGTGGGGGATGGGGAAGTGAGCGGGATCGGATGGGCTGTGTTGGCAACGGTTTGTAGCAACACGGAGAAGGGTGCCCACCCGAGGGGGTGGAACGCGGGACGAGACCGGCACCCATCGAATGAAGTCGGTCAATTCAAAAAGAGAAAAGACGACAACATCACGTGTGTGCGGGGGGGGAGCTTGTGGTGTCCACAGTGGACCCTGGCATTGCACGAGTCGGTATTTCGTATCTCCGGATCGACATGGTTACCACTCATGCAAAACTCCCATGTAATATATTGTGGTTGTTGCGTGAGGGGTCCACATCCCGCGTGCACATCACGGCATGCAGTTGCCGAGATGCACATGACAAGCCTTATTCGCAAACCAGTTTCCCTTGATAGTCAAGCAGAACCACCTTGATTGCGCGGCCTTTGCTTGGCATCGACCACAGCCAACCTGGCGTGCGGTACGGCGGCTTATGGTGTTCGTCTGGCTTCTTGACATCTTTTTTTTCTTTTGGCGGCGACACTCACGAAACGAAGCTTGATCTGTCCTGTCGACGCCCCAAGCAGAATAAAATAAGCCCAGCCCTTTCCCCCCCCCTCCCGTCGTGTCTGTTCGTCTTTGATTCGGGGCCAGACCAGGGATGATGAGATAGTCCTGTGGCTGCCGTGCCTGGTGGACACGGAGGCACCACACAACCACCTTCCCCCTTTTGACAAGAGCAAAACAGAGTAAAGAGCTTCAAAACCAGGCTTTTGCCTGCGACCCCCCGGGCTGCCAATTTTGACAACATATCTCCTTCTTCGTCAAACGGCGTCACCCCTGCGCAGGGGGTGGGCGCACTGAGTGCCGCGTGAGACGAACACAAAATGAAAAAAGAGGACAAATGCGTCGCAGGGTGTGTGTGTGTGTGGGGGGGGGGGGGATGGGCGAGGCGCCATCTGGCTTCCAAGCACACGGCGTATATTGCATAATAAAATACAGAAAGATGAGCAGAGAAGAAGGCGACAAATTTGGGCGATTGTTTGTTCCCCCCCACCCCCCCCCCCCGCAACCTTGGCGGAGTAGCTCTTGGCGAGACGAGTTTAGGTTACTGGCGGTGATCTGATTTGGCTAAACGGCGTGGGTTTAGAGAAATAGTCTAGAATAAAACGATGTAGGTTTGCAAACAGGCCCAGACGGGCGCGTGCCCATGCACGCCGTATCGGCGCACATGCATGCAGGTTTTCTCTGCCATGTCAAACAACACGTCCTAATAGGTAGGGGTGTCATTTCGGTTTTGATCTCTGATCCTAGTGGTTCAATCGGGGGTGTAGGGTGAGTCAAGCAGCCGAGCAGCCAAGATACAAAAGCCATGGAAGGACATTGCCACCCCGACTGTGCCCCACACCTCGCCCCTTCCTCTCCTCTGAACAAGATCAAAGGAGAGGCGGCCAATGAAAAGAAGGCAGTAAGAGATGGGGGGGGGGGGGTTTAATTTCTCGCTGCAGAGTATATTCACACTTTAAGCATGCGAGAGTGGAAGAGCGCGTGTGTGTGTGTGTGTGTGTGTGCGGGGATAACTTTGTTGTTTTCTGTTGCGTGAGGCCTGACGCCTCAACGATATCTCCAAAGAGAGGGGCTTGACTTGAAGAAGAAAAACGGTGAAAGACCGAAAGAAGAGAGGAAAGAGATGTTACGAAAAGCTTCCTTTTTTTGCGGTTTCTTTTTTTTTTGTTTGCTTTTCTTTTGTTGCCCATAACCCAAAACAAAAACGTCATTTCAGAAACATCGCCACTCCCCAGAGAGCGGAGTGGCCTGCTGTGTGAAAGGAGAGGTTCCATTAGTTTACCTTATTTTTCTTTCCAGAAGTTGCTCTGCGCAGTGGCATCATCCACTGCACTATCAGGCTCTCTTTACGGGTATTCATGGCGTCCAAGCCACGACAGGCGGATTGACAAGCTGTTGACCAGCTGGTATGGATTTTTGCATTATTGAACTGTTTCTCTGATGTTTCTCCGTGCCCCACACATTCTTCTTCCACAGATCTCACCATACGTCGCCGAGATGACTTACAGACGCCTTCTGTCAATGTATCGTTCCGGACAGTGTCGCTGATCACCAGAGCTCGGTGACGGGAGAGGGTTGAAGGTTCCTTCATTTTGGCTAGCTCGCCTGAACAGAAACAGAGTAGATTTTACGTCTGAAGGAACGGTTTGAGGATGTGATTTGATGTGATGTGATGCGTTTTCTCTTTCCATTTTTGAAGGGGGGGGGGGGGGGGTGGGGAGAACGAGAAGGAGAAGGGGGTGGGGGAGTGGGGTGGAGACGGGTTCCCCTGTGGCAAACTGTGTTAGCTGGCCCACACAAAACAATGTGATCTGGTCTAGTCACTTTATTCTGCACATCAGGGTAAAGCCCACCCCAGTGCCCCCCCCCCCTCCTCACCCGTTTCATCTGGCTTTTGAATTGCCAGGGATAGACGGCATGCAAACCCGAAGGTTGAGGGTACTATATTTTCGGAATTTCAGGACTCTTCTGATAAACCTCTTGGTAGAGGAGGGGGGGGGGGGGAGCCCCGGGAATCCAGATGCACCCTCGCCCTTTAACTATCTGCCAGTTTTATTGCATTCACCCTATCACAGCTCTGAGGCAACAGAGATCGTCCTTTTGAAGGGTTTTTAACGGGGGGGGGGGGGGTATTTTTCCAGCGCCGACGACCCAGGATGGCGGGAAACAAGGCAAGCGTGATTCTCGGCGCGCCACAACATGCCACCGGGATCTGTGATCTGTAAAGATTTTGCGGGAGGTTGAAATTTGACAGCCGAAGCTCCACCAGTGGAGAAAACGCGCGAAAGATAAAAAAATCGGGGGTCGGAGGGATGGAGGGAGGGTACATTAAACAGCAGCACAGAAGACAGCAGTCGGTGCTGTTGGATCGTATCTTCTATAACGAGGGAGCGGGGGGGGGGGGGGTGTGTGGGTGACATGACGAACGCCGTTTTTGGGACCCGTCCTTCCAAAATGGATTGAAAGGGTAATTCATTTTCTTTGGGGCCCGGCAAAAGACAACAAGGATCGGCAATTCGGGGGGGGGGGGCGGGGGGAGCCTCTGCAGGTGGGGACGAAACCCCCACCCTGCAAAAAAAATCGAAAAGCGACCAGCCGAGGCGGCTGAACTGTGGGGAAGGGGGGGGGGGGGGTCGCGAATCCAGCAAGTCGCAGAGAAAAGGGATGGACTGGTGTGGATACTCTTGAACGAAATATCGATCCTTTTTTTTGGCAGCCGTGTCTCCCTCTGACACCCCTCACCCTGCGAGAGGGGCCGCTGTCCCAAGTTCGCCTGGCCACACGACGACACGTTTTTTTTTGCGGGGATAATCACACTCACAGTGTACGAGAAAGGGAGAAAGGAATAGGGAAGAGGGAAGGCCTTCGCTATCGGCATTTTTGAACGATTTGGACGGGTTTTTTTCCGGTGAATAGTTTGGCGTTTCTATCCTATGAATAGGGGGAAGTGCACCGGGGAAGAACGCGCCATTTTCGCCACCGTAACGAAGACCCACCCTCCAGAGTAATTCATACGGAAAAACACCACAAGATCCAAAAAACCCCCTGTGTGCGGAGCAGGGACAGCAGCTCTCAACTCCGTCCCTCTCTTCTTCGCGACTGTATACCGTTGCCCTCCTCCCATGGCTCTGTCTGCAAAAAAAAATTCCACCGGCCCTGGTGCCCCTGACGACCCCATATTGCGTAGTTTGTGCGTAGTGAAAAGGGGGGGGGGGGGGGTCTCATTTTTTGATTTACTCAGCCATTCTCTGTCTCTATGCCGGGACCCCAAACTCAAGGAGTTCTTGCTGTTCCGGGGTCAGTGAGGGTGCAGGCGCTTCAGGTGCTGCAGGTTCTTCAGGTGCTGCAGCGCTGGCAGCCTTCGGTGCGGGTTTCGACGCAGTCTTTGCAGGTCTCTTTGGGGGTGCCCTTTGGCGCGGTGCCTGCTTCAGCTCGTCGGGTGGAAGCATCAACGCATCATTAAGTCTCCTGGACGTTGTCAGCGGAGGTTGCCTGTGTGGCGGTGACCTCCGTATACCCCGCGGGATCCAGTGCCAGTAGCGCCTTCTTCAGCTTTTCGTCGACCCCTCGGCCGACGCTCTCCTTGATGTCAAGGGCCACCTTCAGGGTGGCACCTCGCATCGCCCTGAAGGCTGTGATCGTATCATCATTCACAATCTCGAGGGTGTTCTACGCGGCTCCTGGAACTCACTTCCTTCTCAGGTGTTTCTGGGCATGGGGCAACCTTGCCCAGGTGTTTCTGGAGTCCCGCCCCACATGTCGTGCGTTCTTTCGTACGGTGTATAGTGAGTTCTGGCAATAATTTTTTGCTCGGTCAGCGCAGTGCCTCCAGTCCTGTCTCAGTAGCCACACAGAAAGGGGGACCAAAAAAAACTGGGGGGGGGACCAAAAAGCGAGACCCCCCCCCCAGATTGCGTAGTTTGTGCGTAGTGAAAAAGGGGTAAATCAGGCACGGTGGACTCCAGCGGGGGTAGGGTAACCCTTTTCGGGAGTCTCAACTAGGGGGAGTCCAACTCCCGCTAGCGGGAGTATAGACTCCCGCTAGCGGGAGTCTGACTCCCCCTAGCGGGAGTCTTTTCACCTATTTTCACTCATTTTTCCCATGATACCTATGCAATGTGGCACTCGTCACTGAAGTACAGCCACACCAAACGAAACGGACGTTTCCACCCATCCCAGCTCGCAGACCTGATTCACAAAAATGGGGAAGACGACAACGAAGCCGGCAGCGAAGCCGGCGGCAAAGTCGATTAAGAAGAAGAAGAGCGCAGAGAGTCCCGAGGCTGCGGAGGCGACGAACATTGTGCATAATTTTTGCACGGCCTTCCCTGTTAAAAAAGGGGGCAGTGTGCTGACACTGGGATCCATTAGAAGGCTCCTAGCAACGGTGTTGAGCAAGGAGCTCCACAAGCACAGCACCCAGGTGGCCAACGCAATCATCGCCATGTCTTCCCTGACATGGATAAGTTCGCTGTCAGGGAAGTCGCAACGATGCGGAAGGAGGGCGCTCTCCGTCATATACAAGGTGGAGGCGAAGTATGGCAAGGTGCAGGATACAAACGTGTCGTCGGGGGCAGCCTGAAGCCGCGAATGATCGCGACACGGGCGAACGGCTTGGCACCGTGGGTCTGGATAGATGCTGGAGTTCGGCCGGGTGAAACCGGAAGTCGCAGCAAAATTTGCCCCCCCAGATTTCTTCCTCAAACCCACCCGTGGGCTGATCCGGCCTTGCACGGTGGACTCCAGCGGGGGTAGGGTACCACTACCGGGTTTAACCCTTTTCGGGAGTCTCAACTAGGGGGAGTCCAACTCCCGCTAGCGGGAGTATAGATCAGCAGTGGGCAACAATGAGGCGATGCGGGGGGCGAGGGCACCGATGCTCACTGTGCGACATCCCAGAAGAACGCTGGTATCAACAGGTGCATCGATACCCGCACCTGACTCTCTCTGAGATAAAAGAGGCTGGCTACCCCTCCCTCTTGGCAGGTGTGCCTCCCAATGCCCGCTACGTCACCCCAGCACTCCATGACTGCAAGGGGCTCGCCATGCGGCTGATCAGGGTACTGGATGAGACAACAAAAAAATATTCGACAAGACCTGTACAAACCTTGCACTGAATGTGTCGCAGAATGGGACAGGTGCTCAGTTCCGGAAGGTCGTGCTTGCCTGTCACAGGACACACCTACAAGGGCTTGTTCCGCTACCTCTTTGTCTCCCTTGCAGACCTCATGCATTTCCGGTATGCAGACATCCCCTGGCACTTCTGGGGATGCAAGGATGAGTCAGCCCGGATTCCCTTCTTGCGTGCTCGGATCTCAGGGCATATATTTCACTGGTTGATGGAGCATGCCGAAAAGGGATCAACGCGCAATGCCTACGTACACAGTCTCCATCATTGGTGGGCTCCAGAAGATGCAGTGCCTCTGCAGAACAACGACGAATTTGAAGAAGCAGAGAACGGACATCGCAAGAAAGATGCCGTTACAATCGCCAGCTCCGCAACTTACGAGAGAGATCTTGCGATGGCAGAAGAGAAGCGGCGCGCATCGGGCATGCCTTGGAAGGTTGCGCACCTGTCGCAGGACGGGATCCTCGGGTATAGAGAAGTCATTCTGTGTCCGTGTCTGCACACCCGACACGCTCATAGATTGGCTGTGTATGTTCTTTGCACACAGTTGACACAGCTGCAGAAGGGGTTTGTGCACTGCAACACACAGGACTTCGTTGAACCCATCAGCGCGCCCTACTTCCTGTCCCGGTTCCCCGAAGGACACCGCAAATTATCGCTCTGCTTGTGCAAAATGCCAATCCCGCTGGGGGCGACTTTCACACCATTCGTGTCATCCGAGGCGACTTTGAGCACGCTTGACCAACGCGCACAGCAGGAGGGGGATGACAGTTCTGACGAAGAAGATGAGGCCTGCAGGATGGCTTGTCTTGCCCAAGGTGTAACACAACTACGACAGGCGATGGCCGCACTTTGACACCTCAAATTCTAACCGCTCACCTCCGCAGGTGTAGCCGCTACCAGGAGGATAGGTAGGTAGTCCAGAGTCCGGGGAAACTGACAGAAGCAAAACAAGCCCCTCCCCATCCCTCTTCCACCATGATTTTACCCCCCACGCCAGTAGACTGTAACTATATCATGGGAAAAATGGATGAAAATAGGTGAAAAGACTCCCGCTAGGGGGAGTCAGACTCCCCCTAGCGGGAGTCTTTGACACCCGCTCAGACTCCCGCTCCCAGACTCCCGCTAGGGCCGCTGGAGTCCACCGTGGGGGCACCAGCCACCAATATTTTTTTTTGCAGCTTGGGGCTAGCGAACTGGCATCGCACATATTACATAATTCCATGAGAAAAACCGGTATCCCACGAACTGCCCACAACCACAATCGGTATTTCCTCATTAGTCCGTGCTGCGTAGTAAGTTCTATCAGAAGGGGGGTAGGATGGAGTGAGTGGGGAGTAGGAGGGTGAGCATTGCTTTGGTTCGATGCCACACTCTCTTCTGGCTGTTCCAGATCGCACGTGCTTTTTTTTTGGGCGTCGACAATCAAGCAAGCTTGATCTGTCGCAAGGATAGCCTCACACCCCCCTCCCCTCGTCCCCGAACAGTTTCCGACCCCAAGAGAAATGCCTCTGAGAGGGACTGTTGATGCATACGAAAGAGACAGAGTGGAGTATGTTTGGCCCGAGTTGACGGGGATGGATATATGGAAGCAACATGGGCATAAATTCACACGGAATGAAGTTCTGCCAGGGGGTGGGGTCGGGGGGTGGGGGGGGTGTGGGAGGCAGGAGCCGTTTCAGTGCACTGCAACTGCAGAGCGCGCACCGACTCCATCGCCTTGTCCCACTCCCCCCCCCTCTGACCCCGGGGGTGGATTCCCCTTCCCCACTGGCTTCGCATTAATAAGCGGGGCAAGGTTGTGGTGTTTCTAAACAAATCAGGAGAAAGGCTGAGCGGGAAGAGTGAAGAAGCAGAAGCTTGCATGTACTGAAAAAGATAAGGCGTTGTTTGTGCGCCAAACCAGGGGATAAGATAGGTCTGGTTTTCCGGTTTTCAAAACCAGGGTTTCCCGGTTCCCGGTTTTCTGAAAAAAAAAAAAGGTCGATCTCATTTTCGGCGTTTTTTTTGTGACTTTGGGACAGTAAAACAGTCAGAAAAAACGCCATAAAAAAATAGAAAGTGACCCCATCGTGATCCGCACAGAGCTCAAATAGTCCAAAGAAGGCAGAGAAGCGGAGAAGAAAAAATGGACCTAGCGGGTGGCCCGGTGGGTGGTGATGCCCTCGTCATGCAGGTCTCTTCTGTTTTGAAGGTGCACACATGGTGGACTCCAGCCACCATGTCTAAGAGGGAGTCTAAGACTGCAGTCTGTACTGGATACGGGAGTCTATTTTCCAGCTAATTTACGCTAAGACTCCCGCTAGTTGAGACTCATGGGAGACACACGGTGTACTCCAGCGGAGGTAGGGTAACCTCCGCTGGAGTTCACCGTGTCGTCTGCCTCTGTGCAGCGTCACTCGGTGCCATCGAATACATGGCGACAGCCCACCAACTCGAGACAGATCTGCTTGTCTGGAGGGCTGAGACGAGAACACGAACGACTTTCAAGCAGTCTTGAAGGTCGCCAAGCCTATTGGGGGCAACTAACAGATGAGATTTGTTTGTTGCCTGTCGTCACAGCTAGGTGCCCATCTCCTCGACAACGGAATGTGTGCAGAGATCTCGTGGACCCTTTGGCCATTCTGTCGTGCACCCACTCCACCCACAACGCACACCTATCACGAGTGGTCGCTCCCCCGTCCTCCTCCACCCTGAAGGTTGAACCCTCAAGGACCAGTGATCTCCTGCTGGCCGGGCTGCGATACAGCGAAGCCTTCCTACTTACAAGCGAATCCAGACTGTAGGGAACAGATGATCACTACCGTGGCCTCCGGCGGCTGGGGGGCTCCGCCCCCCAGACCCCCCCTGCGTAAAAACATTGCACCAGACCTTTTTTGGCCGAGAGTCCAAACTTTCAAAGCAGCTGCTGCGCCTGCCCCACCAAGCAGCCTCAGTACGACAGGACGCGCGCAGGCACCGGGCCCTCTCAGATTCTGGGAGGGTTTGCGCGGGTCGCGCGCGCCGAAGGCGCGCGCGAAAAATTTTCAAAACCAGAAAAACCGGAAAACGGCGCCAGAAAAAAAGTCTATCTTATACCCTGGCCAAACCCGGGCAAAAGAAAAAGAAGCATTGAACAGACAGTAGGGCGATGGAGGGTCAATCTGCCTTCCTATCCCCAAAGGCTTCGCCTTGCACTGAGGCGCGCGTGGGAATTGAACATTTTTTTTTGGCCGTGA
The DNA here is from genome assembly GCA_963210315.1 of Rhynchopus euleeides. Classification (NCBI taxonomy): domain Eukaryota; phylum Euglenozoa; class Diplonemea; order Diplonemida; family Diplonemidae; genus Rhynchopus; species Rhynchopus euleeides. Next base: position 1,083,265 of record OY723242.1, on the reverse strand, counting down.
TTTTGACAGCCCTGGCGAAGTCATAAAAGAAGGGTATTCGACAAGCCGTTTATTTCTTTGGCAAACAAAAATTTCGGCAAGATTCCTCACACAAAAAAAACGGGTGAAAGTCGCGCCAAAAACAAAACGCGACCGTTTCCGTCGTGAAGAACCCACTGAGAGGCCACTATTTCTTTTGGCAGTTTCTACAAATCGCAATCGAGGAGTGGGTGGGAATACCCTTTTCGTTTTTGGGCAGTAATAGCTGTCTTGTGCCAAGCTGCGCCGGAGCGACGGCACCAACGTGGATCGGAGGCATGCCAGGATGCACGTTGAAGCGGAGCACCCGCCACCACCCATGCCATGTCACTATGCAGGGACCGCTGATATCTATAATAATGTGATTTGGTGATCAACATCTGCCAAAGGCTAAACGCACGGTATTGGCCAAGCTGAGGGCCACTCGAATATGGGAGGGGGGGGACGTGGGTGATGTACGGGAAGGCAGATCACAGAGTTGACATCATGATTTCACTCAAATTGCTGAGAGCGTCTGAGTGAAAGTGAGACGGGGATGTGAAACGTGTTGTGTTGTACTTTGAAGTATATTAGCTTTTTTGTGTCGGAAGGCGGCGAGAGGTGAACGACAGCCTCTCAGGATGAAGGGCCCCACACGGCACGGAAGAATTGAATCGATGAAATTAAGAACTCGGAAAAAATAGACAGAAAAAATATTACAACACGCGGACTCTCTGGGACGGAAAACCATCCTCGGGTTCTCTTTCACGACAACTTCGGTGGTGTCACATTCATTTTTCGGAGGATTTTTTTCTTCTTTTTTTTGCGTTGAATCCTTTCAATCATCCACAACGTGGTGCAGTACACCCAACATCAACATCACGTTATTTTATTTTGAACGATTGTGAAAACATTTCTTGATCTATTTGTCTCGCACACGGGGAGAATGCAGCTTGCTATTCTTTTTTAGTCTGTTGTGTGGTCAGGAGAGGGGAGAGGATGACACGCGGGGGTCTGAGGAGTTGGGAACTAGGCAAAACCGGGGCCCAGAAAGGCAGGTGTTTTTTTTGTATAATTATCCAGAAAGGGGAGCAGAGTGGATAGATCAGCACTATGGGGGGAGAGAGAGAGAGAGAGATTCAGCCTTACCCGTTCACCCTTGAACGATTTGAACGGTTTGAACGGGGATTTTTTTTAAGCACACTCGTGTGAGCGGAAAGCGCCCCACCACAGCTGCAACCAAACGTGCTCTATACACTAACCCCACCCTTCATCAGGCTCAGGGTGTGATCAGTTCAGGGTTTTGTGTGTAGAAGCGTCAACGCATCAAACTATCAAGCAGGCGAGAGAATCAAGAGGGGAGCAAGAGTGACAGAAGCGGACAGAGTACGCCGAGCTGCGTGTATAGGAGAGGAACAGAACGGGCTGAGGGAGTACGCCGAGCTGCGTGTATAGGAGAGGAACAGAAACTACGCCGAGCTGCGTGTATAGGAGAGAAACAGAAACTACGCCGAGCTGCGTGAATAGGAGAGGAACAGAAACTACGCCGAGCTGCGTGAATAGGAGAGGAACAGTAACTACGCCGAGCTGCGTAACAGAGAAGATGGCCACTCTGGATTGGGACACCCTGAGGGTTCCCGACCCCGCCCACCCCGACAACGAGCCAGCAGAGCGTCGCCCCGAGTGCATATTCGAAACGTGCAATACTACACACACAGCCAGGACCGCATTCAGCTGCCACGACTGCGGTGGGACCACGGTCAGGACGTGCTTGAGAGAGCACATCCCGGCGCACGTCGTCCCCGAATGGCTCGAGGGCGCAGGGGACAGGGGCTGGGTGTGCCCCGAGTGCGCATGGGTCCGGCAGGCAGTCGACGAGGAGACCGCGGCGGACCTGGCAGCAGCGACGGGCGAGCTAGGCGAGGACGGGGAGTACAGCGAGGCGGACAGCCAGAGTGGCACGGGCCTCCAGCACAGGGACGCACACCACCCCGCCGACTCGAACACCGATCTCCGCGTGGCGAACTCGCTGGAGTACCTGCTGAAATTGACAGGCCGGCTGGAGAAGGAACAGAAGGAGCTGAAGAAGACCGTGGAGACGCAGGCGAAGCAGATCGCCACCCTGCAGAAGGCGCTGCAGCGGACGGAGGCCGAGCTGCCCGCCGATTTCTCCGCCCACATCGTGTCGACCTGGGGATCGTCGATCGCCACTGTCCCCGGACGCAGGTTGGTGAAAGCTGAGGTATCCCGGGTTTTCCGACAGGCGGAGCTCAGCGATGCCCCGAGCTCACCAGACTGGCAACACCAGCTCATCCAGGCCTTCGACGCTCTGTTTCAGACAATGGGACTGATCCGCGACGACGATGATCCGGATCGCTTTACCGAGGCCCTCCACAAGACAATCGTCGTTATGAACTCGCACTTTCTCCTGAAGGGGCGCGCGGGCGCCCGCCTCTACCTGGCAAAGGCGAAGATTATGGACCCAGCGAAGTACGATGCGGTGACACACGGGCGCCTACTCCGGGAGGGGCGGGCCACGCAGGACGACACACAGGAGAGGCGGGCCGCGTTTCAGGAGCGGTTCCTGCAGGAGCGTAACACGCAGGACCGCCCCGCGCCCTACTCGGGAAAGGGCCATCACAAAGGACGGGGGGGAAAGGCAAGCGACAGTGACTCCCCGACACCAGCAGGGGACGCCCGCGGGCCACGACCCTCCCCCCCGCCGCGGTAGTGTATGTGAAGGCAGTACCATCTGCCCCCCCGTCAACAAGAGGACGCCCCCGCAAGACCGAGACGAGCGTGACCCCGGAGGAAGCAACCACCATTCGCCAGGAACTGCAACACACCCTGGCCCAAGCCCTCGCACCCACATACTGGGGGGCCCTCCGCCGCACATACGACAGGTACTCGCAGTTCCGGGAAGGGTGGATGAAAGCGGAGAGGCGAACACTGCCACACGACGAAGGGGCGGTGCTGTGGGTCACGAAGCAACGGAAGGACGGGCTATCAGTGCAGTCCGCCCTCCAGTACCTCAACAACCTTGCAGCAGCACTCAGACGCTTCGCAGCGTTCCCCCTCGACGGAAAACAAATTGTGGCGGACTACAGGCGGGCGCTGAAACGGGGAGGAGCACTACGACCACTGAAGCAAGCAGAACCAGCAACAGCCCACAACATCCGGGAGGCGCTAGCGAAGGAGCCACGTCCCCTCGTGAAACTGCTGCTCGGCATCATGTGGGGGGGTGCGGCAAGGGCCTCGGACGCACTGCGCTTGGATGTGAAGGACGTCACAGCGGAAAAGCGCAGCGAGCCGATATACGTGCGCTGGACCCAGTCGAAGGCGGACCCCTTCCACATGGGTCACATCACAGGGATCTCCCTGCCGAAGGACCTACACCGTATCCTCCGACACCGCCTCCGCAGGGCGCGCAGAGCAGGAGAGACGAGACTGTTCCCGGCGGACGTCACCTACCGGACCGTGGTAAAAGCCGTCAAGCGGGCACGGAGGGGGCTCACGGCACACTCTCTGCGGAGGGGGGCACTCACACAGCTTGCGCGAAAGAACGTTCCACTGGAGGAGGTGCGCCTCCTCTCGAGACACGCGACGGTCGACGGTGTGATGCGTTACGTATCAGCGGCGGAAAACGCACACGCGCGCGAGACAGCACAGGTGTCGGCGAAGATCGAGTGGTGAAGAAAAAACGACAGCAAGGGGGGACGACGCGCACACAGCCAAAACCCCTGACAGCAACCCACTTCCCGGGGACCACGAGGCTGTTCGCAGCGCGCCGCTACTACGAAGATGCCACATCCGACGAAGCCGCGTCCGACCCACCACCCAGTGATGAGGAAGCGTGGAGCGAGGTGGATAGCGCAGAGTCGTACGGTCCGGGTGTCGAGGACCTCTACGGGGAGGACTTGGGTGTGTGCACGGGGGGGAAGGTGATACGGCCAGCCAACGCGAAGACGGAGCTGTCGGAGGAAGAGGACTACATCGCGGAGATCTGCACCTCGCGCCTCAATCTCAAGGAACTGCGACGGTTGGACAGCGAGGGTGAACTGACGGGGGTCTTGGACCTCATCACCAAGCCAGCCGCTTTCGCTGACGCACTGCTTCCCGAGGCCCGCCAAGAACTACGTAAAACGGGGAGGAAGGTATCACGCCACATGTTGCACCACCTGGACACCTTGGTTGAGTATGGCGTCCTGACGGAGGCGGATGCACACCCGTACCTCACGCTGCCAGCGTTCACCGTGTCCAAGAAGTCTGGGGGCCAACGTTTCATCGTCGACGCAAGGCGGCTAAATGCACTGATGACACGCCCACCGGACATGCGTTTGCAGGACATCACGGAGGTGACACAGCGAGTGGCCGCGGCGAGCTGGGTGGTGATGGCAGATGCACGCAGCTGGTTCTACCAGTTCCCCGTACACAAGGAGATCCAACGCTATTTCGAAGTGCGCCTAGGCGGGGAGAGAAAGACATTCGTGAAGACCTTCCTGACTGTCATGTGCATGGGGTGGTCACATTCCCCGGCAATCGCGAACCGCAGCGCACGCGTGCTGCTCCCGCCAGAGCACGGAATAGTCTGGATTGACAACTTCATCGCTGTCGGAGACTCCCTACCAGAGGCACAGGCGAGGTACGCCGACTTCATCAGCCGCTGCGAGAAGGTGGGGGCCGCCCTGAACTTCGACGACACACAACACGGCGTGCCGCTGCAGGACTTCACAGTGTTCGGGATCCACTTCGACCTGACGCGACACCGTTTCCACATGGACACAGCCTGGGTGCAAAAAGTCCTCGGACGGGAAGAGTACAAGGAAGTCGTCAACGGCCACACGACACCACGCAGGGCGTTCAGAGTATTCGGGTCTTTCGTCTGGCAGTCGTATGTGATGCGGACACCGATGTGTTACATGCCAGCCGTGTTGTCCTTCGTGCGGCGCATCGCGAAGCAGACGCACTCAAACAACGCCCGATGGGACTCCAGGGTCGCAGTACCTCCGTCGGTGCAGGCGGAGACAGTGGCGCGGGCACGCCTCATCGAGGACAACGAGTGGTATACGCCGCAGAACCCGCCACCGACCATTGAGCTCTGGACAGACGCGTCATCCACGGCGTGGGCGGCGGTGCTCGTGCTGCCGGGAGGGGAGTCAGTGTCCCAAGGGGCGTTCGAAGGGAGCGACGCGGACACGAACATCTTCCTGAAGGAAGCGTATGCAGTGTGGCAGGGGGTGCGCATGATGCAGCGTGTGAGGGAGGCAAGCGTAACCTGCCACATAGACAACCTCGGCCTGGTGTTCGCGCTCCGGAAGGGCCACTGCGCCAACTACCGAGGCAACCTCCTGCTGCAGGAGATATACACAACAGCGCGCCGCCAGCAGATACGACTTATTCCACACTGGGTTGCGACCCACGACCAACGCGCAGACGCGTACACGCGAGGGACGCAGGCCACACACCCCGTGGAGTTGCCACCAGTGTCGATGCCACCTACACTTTTACCAGCGCGCCCGCCTCGTTGAGAACGAGACGGACACGTCCCTCCGGATGAGGGTCCTGGTGTAGAAGCGTCAACGCAACAAACAAAAGGAAATTCATCAGAGCGGTTGTAGCTGTGAAGTGATAGGGCGCTTTTTAAGCACACTCGTGTGAGCGGAAAGCGCCCCACCACAGCTGCAACCAAACGTGCTCTATACACTAACCCCACCCTTCATCAGGCTCAGGGTGTGATCAGTTCAGGGTTTTGTGTGTAGAAGCGTCAACGCAACAAACAAAAGGAAATTCATCAGAGCGGTTGTAGCTGTGAAGTGATAGGGCGCTTTTGGCTATTGCCCTTTCCAGCCTCAGTGAGAGGCGGCTCCTATTCCAAGTTCACCTGGCCATGATGCAGGTCGTGAGGCCTTCTCTTGGAGAAAGTGCAGCAACGTGAGGAGAAGCGAGTCGCTTCACACAACACTGGCTGCAAAGCGACACAGTTTGGTCCACCATATGGCACAGAGTGAAGTCCCCTCCCCCAGTGCCTTTTGAACGATTTTTTAAAAGCTGTGCCCATCATAATATGCATCTGGCGAAAGCCGTCAACCTTGTCACAGTGTATAGGGGTGGGGGAAGAGATGTCTTCTTGGATCTGTGTCAGACCGTGCCGAGCCTGCGGGCACGCGGAGGGGTGACGGGTGACGGGTGGGGTGAGAGGTTGATGTTTTGCTTGTTGCTGGGCCATATGGGGCACCTGCAGCTGAGCCAAGTGGATGTGAAGGTATTTTGGCACTTCACTTCGCGCAATCACGCGGCCCAGCCATGATACGGCAAAGTACAATACATTATTGATTTATGTTTGGCGGGATCGAAAAATCCCCTTCGCCTTGGGGGAAGAAGCACAGAAATGGCTGGAAGGCCAGTTTTCCTTTTCGATCCTACCAGATATAGGCTTCATTGATGTGCTTTGGTATATTCTTAATATCGCATGGCAAAGCTTCACTGCACCACGGCGCCTGCAGTTTCGACTGCAGAACAGGGGGAGAGGGGGGTGGGGAGGGGGAAGAGAAGGGCTCCGGAAGGGGAGGGGGGCAGGTCTTGGGCAAGCGCCAGAGAAGACTGGAAAAGGCTCACCCCACCTCCCACACCCCCCCCCCTCCACCTCCCCCCCCCCCCCCCCCCAGCCCCAGCCCCTCCCCCCAGGCATGTCGCTAAGCGTCGACCGTCGACCCAGTGATTTTGGGTTTCCCCCCCCATAAAAAAGCGTCGACCCAGCGTCGACCCAGTGGACTGGGTTGACGCTTGGTCGAGGCTTGGAGCGTCGACCTAGTGGAACTGGGTTGCCATTCAAGCCTGGACCAAGCGTCAACCCATTTATTACACTGGGTCGACGCTAACCTAGCGTTGGCCCGGTTACACTGGGTCGACGCTCACCAAGCGTCGACCAAGCGTCAACCCACTTTCACTGGGTCGACGTCGAAGAGAGTATGGTTTTGCAGGAACAGATGCTCACTACCGTGGCCTCCGGCGGCTGGGGGGCTCCGCCCCCCAGACCCCCCTGTGGCGTATGTCTCGTACTCAAGTCATTCGATTCCCACCGGGTCAGGGAATCCACCCACTCCAGTAGCCTCAGGAGGACGCAGCCAACTCACACAGAATCTGTACGCCCACAGTGAACAGATGCTCACTACCGTGGCCTCCGGCGGCTGGGGGGCCCTGCCCCCCAGACCCCCCATCTCGCGTGCCCGTCTAGTAACCAAGTCCTTGCGCTTTGACGGCCGTGACATATCAGGGGGCAGCGTCGAAATCATGGTCCCGAAAGCCATTTTTTGGTTTCCTCCGGCACCCGACGGCGCGAGCGGGAGAGGAACCACGGAAGGAACCCAGCGCCTCACACCGTGCCCACCTAGTGGTCCACCGATGGGAAAAATTGGCAACAACACGAGCGCGCGCGAAGCGCGCGCGAGAAAAATTGACCCCTAGTGTTTTCCCCCCTGATCCCCCCCCAAAACAGGAGCGTCAACCCACCAAATCTCCAAAATCGAAAAGTTAGCGACAGGCCTGCCCTCCCCCCCTCCCCCAACCCATCGAGGCAGGGGATTGCGGCCAAGAGCGGAAAAGATCGAGATCGGCAGCGGGATATAATTCTCATTATAAAAAACAATGAATGTGGGAGGGGGGGGGGGAGGGGGTGGTGTGTGTGCACATCTTTTCGCCTCGTTGTCACAAGCATCGGCCAGCGGGGCGCATGGAATTTCTTGGATTGGAAATGGAGAGGGTTGCGCAGCCGATACCCCAACTGCACAGGTTCTGTATCGTTCTGGCCAGTTGAATTGTTTTGTTGGTCTGGCGGTGTTCGAGGGCGAAAGAGCTGTGCGTCCACAGCATTTTTTTTGTCGGTGTCGATCATCACGGTTGACTCGCACATTCGTTTCGGATATAGCGTGTGTCGACGTCGGGGAGGGGGTGTGGGTTTGGTTCGTTCTGAAGGGGAGGGAGGGAGGGAGGGAGGGAGGGGGAGAACGCGTTCTCAAATAGATCACCCGTTGTTTGCTCATTCCATTGGGGTAGTGGCGCGTCTTCGCTGCGCGGTTCAGAAAAGTGCAAAAAAAAATGTTGCATTTTCAGGGGCCCGGTGCCTGCGCGCATCCTGTCGGACTGTAGCTGCTTGGGGCTAGCGCAGCAGGTTTCTCCTTTGATTTGGGTTTCTTCTCACGGGCTCGGAGCACAATACATATGTAGATGTTGGCCGGAAAAAAAACAACGAAGCGAAGACAAACGCCCCCTACCCCGAATCCACCCCTGGAATGAGAAATAAAATAGCGTGGAATGAAGTAAAACGGCGGGAAAACAAGTAAATCGCACCCGCTTTGTGTGGCCTGTGGCAATGGAGGGCAGATCTCCCACAATGGGGATACCGTGCAAAGGAAAAAAATAGGATGGAGGAGGGGGTGGGGAATTCGGGTTGGAAAAATAAAATAGCACACTTGTTCTTTTTGGACTGGCTGCAAATTATCTCGCTGGTTGCCCACCCCCCCCCCCCATTTTCTAAAACACATGCAACGTCATCAACCGTCACTGCAAAAGAAGAAAAAACGGGTGATGAACACAAACAATTCGAGGGGGGGAAATCCGGCGTTGGAAGCTGCCGCAGTCCCCATCAGAGCAATAGAAACCTCTTCCATCCCCCCTCCCCCAACCTCTCTCGGGACTACCGCCGATGGCCTCCAACCTCTCCACCTTCAACCCTAATCCACATACACAGCGCGCATCGGGGACCCAGGGAAAGAGCGAAGACATTGAATACGACTGTGGGGAGATGATGGCGGTGTTGTTGTTTGTGCAGGATAATTCATGGAGAACACAAAATATACGGGGGGGGAGGGGGGGCAATAAATGTGCGTATGTGTATGTGTGTGGAGGGTATTTTGAAAACTCAGGTATCCACCCCCACCACACCCCATTATTTTTGTTGTTCGCACGAATCACGGGATTATTAATTTTTTTACGCACACGACTTTCGCGCGGAAAGTGTCATTCAGCTCTGCCAAACGTGCTCTACACACCACCCCCTTCATCAGGCAAGTGGGTTTGTAAGTGTGTGTGGAAGCGTCAACGCACATTTATTTTTAGTGAGAAGAGTCAGAAGCAGCGAAAAGGGACGAGCGGAGCCGCCAAAGCGCGTGAACAAAAGCAGCGGGGACGCGTGTGTTTTACAGGACCGCCAAAGCGCGTGAACAAAAGCAGCGGGGACGCGTGTGTTTTACAGGAGCAGCGGGGTGAAGGAACAGCGGTGGTGAAGGACAGCAGAGCGGGTGTGTTTTGAAGGGCCGCCAAAGCGCGTGAACAAAAGCAGCGGGGACGCGTGTGTTTTACAGGAGCAGCGGGGTGAAGGAACAGCGGTGGTGAAGGACAGCAGAGCGGGTGTGTTTTGAAGGGCCGCCAAAGCGCGTGAACAAAAGCAGCGGGGACGCGTGTGTTTTACAGGACCGCCAAAGCGCGTGAACAAACGCAGCGGGGACGCGTGTGTTTTACAGGAGCAGCGGGGTGAAGGACCAGCGGTGGTGACGGACAGCAGAGCGTGTGTGTTTTACAGGGGCGCCAAAGCGCGTGAACAAAAGCAGCGGGGTGAAGGATCAGCGGGTGTGAAGGACAGCTAGAGGCGTACGACAAGCAGAGTAGTGAGGAAAGATGGACGTCGACTGGGCTTTGGTCGAGGTGCCGGCCCTCTCTATGGAGCCCGCAGCGGAGCCGATGCAGCACTGCGTGTTCCCCACATGCGCCACCGTCCATGAGGGCGGAACGGCGCACGCATGCAACGCCTGCGGACAAGCCACGACGAGGACATGTGTGCGGGCGCATCTGCACCCGAAGGCGGTGGCGGACGCCTTCGTCGCCCACATGGGCAGCGCCGGATGGGTATGCCCAATGTGCGCGTGGACGAAGATGCAGGCAGGCGGCGCGGCAGCAGCGGAGGAGGCCGCTGAAGAGGAGGACGGGCTGGGGGCGCTGCCCCAACTGGGAGCCGGTGAAGGGCTCAACATGGAGGCGCGCATGACTCGGCTGGAGGCGAAGGTGGAGGAGCAGGCCGAGACCATCGCCGATCTGCAGAGGCAGCTGCAGGAGGCTGACGAGGGGTTGCCGGACGACTTCTCGCCATACGCGGTCGCGACGTGGCGCCCTGGCATATGGAAGGGCGCGGTGCGGCGGCAGATCCGGGCAGAGGTGTCCCGCGTGTTCCGGGAGGCGAGCCTGCCAGCGTCGGGCACAGATGCGGGGGAATGGATGCACAGCCTCCGCAAATGCTTCGAGCACTTCGACGGCGTGCTAAAGCTCATGAAGATGAACACGGAGGAGGAACCCAGCCTGCTGCCCCTGCACCGCATCGTGTGCGAAATGTCGGCTCTGGCCTGCCTCACGGGGTATGTGGCACGTGCCTACTACGAGCACAAGGCGAAGAACATCCCACCCCTCACGTTCTCGGCGTCTCTGCACCAGCGGCTGGTGGGAGAGGCGAATGATGCGCAGGCGAAGGCGAACCCGCGCCGTTTGGTACCACCGCGTGTGCAACAGGGGGCTGACCCGCGCTACACGCCGTACCCCACCGGGAAGACGGGAAAGGGGGCGGATCAGAGGGCAGTGGGAAAGGGGTCGAAAGGGCCCCGCGGGGGACAGTGACTCCAGCAGACCACCCACCCAGGAACCAGCCCAACGCCGCCCACACCATCCCCATACGAGTTCATCCTGAAAGAAAAGAAGCAAACCAACAAGGGCCGCCCCCGCATCAAGCAACAACCACTGTCGAGCGAGATGAGGCTGATCATCATGGAGGCCACGCAGGAGGCTTTGGGGAACGCACTGTCGAGTTCGTACTGGACGGCTCTGCGCAGGAGCTACGAGAGGTACCGCGAGTTCAGAGAGGAGTGGTGCAGGGGGGAGGGCCGCACACTACGACACGAGGAGGGGATCACCCTGTGGATCACACACCTGCGGCTCAACGGACTGTCCGCCCCATCGGCGCTGCAATACCTGGGCAACATCATCGCGAGCCTGCGCCGCTTCGAGTCGTGGGAACAGGAAGGACACGTGCTACGGGACTTCAAGCGAAGCTTGTGCCGCAGCGGGGCATTGAAGCCAGCACAACAGGCGCACCCCGCGACTCAAGAACAGGCAGCACAGGCAGTGGCTCAGGAACCGCGGCCGCTGGTGCGTCTGGCCGTCGCAATGATGTGGCACGGGGCGGCGAGAGCGTCGGATGTGCAACGATTGTCAACGCGGGACATCCAGACGGAAGCAAAGTCAGACCAGATCACCATCGTGTGGACCACCACGAAGTCGGACCCCTTCCAGCTGGGGAAGACAACGGGTATGTCACTGCCACCGGAGATGCTGAAGATCCTGCGGAGCCGTATGAAAGAGCTAAAGACAGAAGGGAGCCTGTTTCCCCCGAGCGTGACATACCGATGCATCGCGGCGGCGGTGAAAAGGGTGGATGCCCGATTGACGCCGCACTCCCTCCGGAGGGGGGCCCTCCACCATCTGGCACGCAACGGGGTGCCAGTCGAGAAGCTGATGATGCTGTCGCGACATGCGACCCCCGACGCGGTGTTTCGATACATACCAGCAGCAACGACACAGCGTGTGGCAGACACAGCGGCACTGTCCAAAGAACTGGCCAAGAACGCGTGAGACACAGGGGACCAGAGTTTAGCACACATTTCCCGTACAAAAGGAGGCGAGACATCACACGTGAACTACGACGGTATGACTACCCGACAGGGGGCGGCGCAGCAGGGGTCGGTGGAGGAAAGGACGGTACCGGCGCGGGGCCCGGGCCGACTCACAACGATGACCCGACACGCGCAGGGGATCCAGCCGCACAGCCGAGAGAGCGCCCAAAGACATACCACAGGCCTCAGCTCTCCATCCAAGTATACCAACCTCCTGAAGAAAACGACAGCTCCGACGACACGGCGGACACCGACTCAGAACACGGACCGGGCATAGACGCCGATCTCTACGGGGAGAGTGTCGGCGTGCACCACAAAGGACATATCGTGCGACCTGCCCATGAAAGGCAAGACCCATCTGAAGACGACCGCCTTGCTCCGATCTGCGACACGCGCCTCAACCTGGCGCGACTCCGCGAGCTGGACTCCAACGAGGAACTGCGAGACGTGTTGGACCTCATTACAGACCCCGAAGCCTTCAGAAATGCGTTGCTCCCCGGAGCACGCGACCACTTCAGGAACAAGTGGAGGATGATATCACGCCATACATTGAAACATGTCGACGACCTCATCGCCTACGGCGTTATCGCTATAGCCTGTACTCATGCGATACTCACCTTACCAGCCTTTACCGTGCCGAAGAAGTCAGGGGGGACACGCTTCATCGTCGACGCACGTACTCTGAACTCGTACATGGCGCGACCGCCAGACATGAGATTGGACGACATCCTGGAGGTGACGCGCCGCATCGCTGAGTCAACTTGGGTTGTGCTCGCTGACGCGAGGAGCTGGTTCTACCAGTTTCCGGTGGAGGAGGAGATCCAGCGCTACTTCGGAATCCGCTTCGGGGACAAGCGGGACGAATTTGTGCCAGCGTTTCTGTCGGTGATGTGCATGGGGTGGTCACACTCACCAGCAATTGCCAACCGGAGTGCGAGGGTGCTCCTCCCTCCAAGAGACGGCATCGTCTGGATAGACAATTTTGTGGTCACAGCCGAGACACTGGACGAGGTGCAGGCGAAGTACAGGGTCTTCCGCGAAAGGTGCGACTACGTCAACGCGACCCTGAACCTCGACGATGCCGACCACGGGATGCCGACGCAACGTTTCTGCACGTTCGGGATCCAGTTTTGACCTGGTGGAGCACAGATTCCGCATGGACCCTGCATGGGTGGCGAAGGTGGCACAGCGGGAGGAGCTGGCGGAGACGTTGGAGGGAACAACAACGCCGCGGAGGGCCTTCCGCATCTTCGGATCCATCGTCTGGCAGTCATACGTCATGCGCGCGCCACTGTGTTTCGCTCCCGCAATCCTCTCTTTCGTCCGGCGCCTAGGACGCCGGGCGCACGACAACAACGCGGCGTGGGATGTCAACACACGAGTGCCGAACTCAGTGATCCGGGAGACAGCAGCACGGATGGAGTTCATGCGCGATAACAATTGGCACCACCAGGCAGACCCAACATCGCGGGCAACGCTGTGGTCCGACGCGTCATCGACGGAGTGGGCGGCGATACTCGAACTGGGAGAGGAGACGGTCACACAAGGGGTGTTCACCGGGGCAGATCGGGATGCGCACATCTTCCTGAAGGAGGCCTTCGCCGTGTGGCAAGGGCTACGCATCATCAACTCACAGGACATCGCTGTGACGTGCAACATCGACAACCTCCCCCTAGTATTTTGCATGCGGCGAGGGCACTGCGCGAACCACAGAGGCAACCTGCTACTGCAGCGCATATTCCTCGTGGCACGGACGAAGCGACTGCGGCTCAACCCCCAGTGGGTGCCAACCGACGAGCAGCGGGCTGACACCTACACGCGCGGAACACGAGCCGAACGGGCAATCCGCCTCGAGCCAGCACATATACCAACACGCAGCACCACGTAACCCGCACTCGGCACCGTATGATTACATGACCAACCGGTGCGCGAGCACGTCCCTCCGGAAGAGGGTCCTGGGTGTGGAAGCGTCAACGCATCAAACGAAGTATCAACAGTAGAGAAAGAGCGGCAGAGTTGAAGTGACACTTTTTACGCACACGACTTTCGCGCGGAAAGTGTCATTCAGCTCTGCCAAACGTGCTCTACACACCACCCCCTTCATCAGGCAAGTGGGTTTGTAAGTGTGTGTGGAAGCGTCAACGCATCAAACGAAGTATCAACAGTAGAGAAAGAGCGGCAGAGTTGAAGTGACACTTTTCCCTCACACACACATACTCTCTCTCTGGCAGAGCAATCGCAAAACCAGACTCGCGGCTTCAAAAGAGAAAAAAATTGGACCCTTTTTTTTTGCGCGCAAATATGCACGCTACAAGATGGGAGTGACACCCCCCTGCTTGTATCACAGGCTACAGGTTGCAACCTATATTCATCAGGTTGCAACCTATATTGTTAGGCAGCTCACTTCTCTGCACTGTCGAGCGAAGGCCCACCTGATGGACTCCAGCTACCCTACTGCAAAGGCAAGACTCCCAGCAGTTGGTGTGGCCGAAGCCCCTATACTTCGTACTTCGTTCGTAGCCGAAAAAATATCCCCTCCTTCGGCTACACCACCTAGCGGGAGTCTTTTTTTTCACGACGCCAACCACTGGGGGTCTTCGCGACGGGGTGATCGTCAGTGCATTTTGGTGCATTTCCTCAGGAAACTCGGTGAAAACTGACGAAGAATATCGAAGCAAAACGACCAGCGAAGACCCCCCCCCCCCCCCCTCCCCTGAAAGGTATTGAGAAGACCTGCAAAAAAATGCAAAAAAAATGCAACGGGATGGAGGGGACGGGGGCGGGGGTGCAAGGCAAACCAGGTCGCAATGAAAGAGGCACATTTTTGTTTGCTCTGCCCCCCCCCCTCCCCTCCGGGGAGGATGTTCCGGGGGAGTGGGTTAGTGAAGCAGAAGCAGAAGGAAGCAACACAAGGCCGATACCCCTTCACTCGTTAAGCAGGGGGAGGGGAGGGGGGGGGGGCGGGCAGTGACGCAGAGAAGAGCAAGGTAGACAGACGCCATCTCTCCCCACTCTCTAGCACTTCCCAGGGGGCAGGGGGTGGGGAGAGGAAGAACCACCGCTGTGATTGGGGAAAAAAGATAATGCTGTTGTTTTGTGCGCCAAATCCGGGCAAAAACAAAAGCAACTCCGCAGCCTGATGAGGAGGTTGAATTTGTTGCCCAAGCGTATCTTTTTGACACTGACAGGTTCCCCGTTGTGGTAAAAAAAAAATAGGCTAGAGGTGTCCCCTTGGAATTTGCTCGAGGACAGGGGTGGGGAAGGGGGAGGGGAGTCTGCAGTGCTGTCAAGAAAAGAGGACTTGCGTTCTGCAACGTTTTTTTTTTTTGCCGCAGTTTTTCTTTCCCCCTGCTGTTCTATTGTTATTTTTATTTTGCTCTGGACGAACAGCTCCTGCGAGTGCATTGTGCGCATGACATCGAACGGTGTCACGAGTCTGTATTTTTTTTGGCATGTTCTGTTTGAAAACCTCAAAACGACAATAGGGCCTCGAAATGCAAGGATATGGAGAGCGGGAGATGGGGAATGTGCTCCCAGAAAAAGGAATGTGCATGTGGCAGGGCCGCACGATATTGAACGAGTTGAATGGCATATATTTTTTTCCGCCGTGCCTTTTCGCAGCCTCGGTGAGAGGCGTAGGAGCGGTGTGCATCGGGAAACTCCCAGGGTATGTTTGTCATACGACATATCTATCCGCAAGCAACAAAGACATGCGAGCGGGCTGTCCGGTGGGGATTTAACTAATTCTGCAGCTCAACAAAGATTGGGACATCACGGTTGTGTTGCGGGCGGATTAAACATGAACAGGACCGAGTGGCTGGTCACGGTGGCATCGACAAATCGCAGAGTTCCCAAAGGTGCCGAAAAAACCGTTTCGCAGGAAAATATCTCCAGCGAAAAACGGCGAGTGGTCCGAATCGGAAGGGGGTAGGGGGGGTGAGAGGAGAACTCGAAGGGTGGTTCGTAGAATCGCAAGAACAGCCTCTCGCCGTGGCGATGTGTTCTGCAGAGGATTTGCACTGGCACAGTTTCCTGTGCTGTGAGTGCAACTCTCGATCGCACATATAAAGCATGCTCGGCATTTGGTTCGCAGTTGCCACAGCTTTGCCTGTGTGAGTGGGCCCGTGCCCAGCAATCGGAACAACCAGACCCCGTTCCGCTTCCTTTGATGCCGACAATCATGTCCAGACCGTGAAGCGATGTGAAGTAGTCCTCAAGGGCACAGCCGTACGATTGGTTCATTTCTTTGTTTCTATCAAGAGGGAGTACAGCGGCGCAGAGATCGGACGGTACGGTGGCCGTTGAAACTCTGCAGAAAACACAACAGGTGCCGTGTGGGGGTATAGGCCTGGCTTCCTGGTGACAAGCCCTTCACAGAGCGGACCCTTGCGAAGGCTTCGCATGAAAAAAAACAGGACATTTCGTTTCGGAGAGGACCACAATCTTCGCATGTCAAGTGCGGGCTCTTTATTTAGTTCTTTGTTTGGCCCCGTTGACGTTCCCGCCCCTATATTTTTTTTGGTTCGAATGTGATGGGGCCAATTGTGATTTGTCTCACAAAGTAGTACACGACGGTTGCTCTGCCAACCCGCAAATAATTAACGCACACACATACATCGCCCACGACGAAGGGAACCCCAACTCGGGGATGCAACGATGGGGAGAACAGAAAGTCAGGTAGACCGCCTCTCACACCCTTCATGCATGCAGCTCCCTCCCGAAATTTTCCATAGGCGATGCACCACAAACCACCGTTTGGCATCTGAAAAAGCATTGCCAAATACGAGAATGATTGAAAGAGGTAGGTGGGTGGGAAAAACAGCAGCGGTACGCTGCCAAACACTTGAGAGAGAAAGAGAGAGGGATATGCTGTCAGCTGGGCATGTGTTTGTGCCGGATCGCCACAATTTACCGAAAGGCGGGATGAAGGACGCAGAGAAGTGGGCAGCGTTCTTCTCTCGTTTGGTGCCAACGGCTACCCCAACCTGATGTGCAATTGTTGTTTCCAGCGATCCAAAGAGACTAAATGCAATATAAATAAACACTTCCGGCCACTGATTCATCCACGTGGGGCGTGCTTTGGAGCGCACAGACACCAGTGTGGAAGCGGCACTCATGGGGGAAAACGCAGGATAGTGGTGATGGCGGGCGGGAGGGAGGGGGGGTCACATAGCTTTGTTGCGGGATCCCCCGCACAGGGAAGCCACAAATATCGCAAAAGAAAGGAAATGTCAGGTACCACGGGGCCAACGCGGGCCCCTCCCCCAATACCAACCCACTTCACATGAAGACCGTCCAGGAAACAGCGGCTCTTCCCCCACCCCAACAGAATGTGCAGTCTCTAACGTCAGTAGGGAGGTGTTGCGATCAGCTATCAGCTTTTGGAAAAGGGTGGCGTTTTCCTGATAAAAAGAGAGGCGGAATCATGGCATGCGCCATATTATTTTTTGGCACCGGAGTGAAGACCTCTGCACGCCATGCTTTTATTTGGCGAGCTGTTTCGAGGTCTGCTCGTAACTTTGAACGGTTTTGTTTTGAACGAATTTTGTGAAGAGAAAATACTGGGGAGAAAAACACACAAACACAACACACCCCCTCGTCATTTGCAAGAGTCTCAAGTGGCGGTGTGTGTGCATGTCAGAAGCAAGGCCCCTGCTGTGAATAACCGGAAGAAAGGGATAAGGAATGAACCAGCCGGGGGGCGGTCGTATCTGATTTTTTTGTGACGGATTTTTTCTTCTTCTTTGGCCGTGATCTCAGCAGCTCTCCTGTCAGGGCTGCTGAGGGTTTTTTCGCGGCCAGCACTTCCTCGTCGCCACCTTGGCTGCCTAAGGGCCCGGGCGGTCAGGGTTAGGGCTGACGCAGAGTGTCAGAATTCTGAGAAAGCGGGTTTGTTTTCAGTGCACGTTCTTAAAACATGCCTGACCCGCCCAACTGACAGCCTCCAAGTCGGCAGGCAGTGCATCCCCAAGGCCATCAACACACCCTTTGCGGGGCTTCATGGAGAGATTTTTTTGGGATATTTTGGAGTGGGGTGAGAGGGGGGTTCTGGAAATAAAAGATGGGGCGAGACAAAGGGAGGCCGGGCAGCAGGCACTTTGTGTTTGCTGGGGGTATGGAAAAGTCGGTGAAAAAAAATGAGAAAAAATGAGAAAAAATCGGCCGAAATTTGCTGTTTTTCGCTTAAAAAAGAGTGTGGGGAGTTGGGTCCAGTTTAGCAAAGTGAGCTTATTTTTCGAAAATTGAAAAATTGGGGACACCAAAAGTCCCCAAACAAGTCTTCGACTTGGCGCGCAGAGTGATTTTTTTTTGGTGAAAAAATGCCCCAAAAATTGTCGGGTCAAAAATTGCTGTTGAAGACGGTGCAAGATCTCTGCAGGCTGGGTGGGCGCTACGCTGACGGACAACGACAAGCCGGAGGCTGCGACTGTGAAGAATCCAAAGAACGGCCCGGGTCCTCCTCGAGATGGCGGTGCTGGCCCCTGTTCCCACCGGTGTGACACGGGGCATTCCGGGACGCGATAGCGCTGCTGCACGGATGCCAACGAGGAGGGCCACTCCGAACCCTGAACACCCCGCCAGACCTGCTTGTTACATCACAAACAGCAGACCCAGAGTGGAGTGCCTCGCCCCGGTAAACTCAAACCCTGCCAGATTGACGAGGCCACCACCTCCTGGCACTGCCTGCACGTGCACGACAGGAACGGGTGACCTGCAGGTCGTCGTGAGCAGGACCATGGCAAACCACTCGAACCTGTGTGGGGTACGGCTGCTACCGCAACTCGTCATGTGCGGTGTGCAGCGGGTGCGGGTGCGCCACGACCGGGTGGTGCGTACTCCTCCAGGAGAAGTGGGCGAGCTCATTCCCGCAAACGCCTGAGTCGGGGATGAACTACCTCCTTCAAAAAGCATCGGAGCACATTGGTGGTCGTGGCGTCAGGGAAACCGACCGTCCTGATGAGAATACGGTAAGTGATGAGAGGATGTCGGCGCCGTTTGCCCACGTCGTCAACTGTGGGGAGAGTCTGTCGGAGGCGAGGCGGGGAGGGCCGGCTAGTGTTGTCGTGTTGGCAATACCGTTGGCACGCATCATTTTTTTTGGAGGCGATGGGCTCCCCACCCCCAGGCAAAGTTCAATTCAATCTGTGCACATTGACACAGCCCCATCTCCCGCACAGCAGACGAGCTTTCAGCAAAGCCGTTCTGCAAGCCAAGAGCGCGTTCAAAACGCGTTGCAACACAGAGGCGTATTTCTTGGCAAGATCACCCTCTCCCCCCCCCCCCCCTGTCCAACCGCAAGCACGTCCAACTGCTCCCCCTCCCCCCCTCTCCAAACATCTCCCCTTTGGACTCTATTGCAGGCAATGTCCACAAGGCTTGTAGTGAGAAAACGATCCGGCAGAGAGGAAAGAAGACTTGAGGGAAGGGGTGGGGTGGTGGTGGTGGTGGGGGGTTGTAATTTGTAATTTGTGATTTGTGCAGATCGAAACAGGGCCGCAAAAGCTGGCCCTTTCCTCCTCCCCCCCCCCCCCATCACCACTGGGCACAAACTGCAAAACCGCGGAAGGGAACAATTGGGTGTGTTTTTTTTGGGAAGAAACGCTGTTTTGACTTTTATTTATTCAAGAGCGCTCACACGGGTGGGGCGGATGCAATGGGACACGAGGAGGGAGGGGGGGGGGGGCGTAAAAATTCCCATCCAGCAACAGGAGCGTGTGTGTTGGTGGAAGAGGGACTGGGATGGGGAGGCGAGAGAAAGAGAGGGGGGGGGAGGGAGGGAATAAAAATATCCTTCTGGTGATCACTGGATTACCACAGAGACATGCATGTACACAGGAAATTCGGGAAGGGTGGGAGGAAGGAGGAAGGTGAGGGGATGGCGTAAAGAAAGGGCAGGGGTCGACATAGTCGACTCCACCTTTTCAGTTCGGGACAAGGGGGGGGCAGGAGTATCGGGTTGAATCTGCCGGTAAGGGGGTAAGGTGTGGAGGAGGGGTGTCGGAGGTAAAGGCGTGGCAATCACCACCACCACCCCACCCACCCACACCTCTCCTGAACGATTTTAAACATTATTTTTTGAACGAAGAATATTTTTTTTGCCCGTGGTCATAGCGCCCCCCTGGTGAGAGGGGTCGCCGTCTCGAGTTTTCCTCCCTGTTTGTTTTGCCGCGTATCTCGATTGCCGAGAAGTGGGGGTTGAGCAAGTCTTCCAACACCCTCTAGCGAAATGCGTGTCCAATATCTTTGGCAATGAGGGCAAGGGGGGGGAGGGGAGAGGGGCAACAAGATTGATGTAGAGGGACAAGTCCCGAGGACCGACCCCCCCCCTCCCTCCCTCCTCAAAAAAAAAGGGACAAGTCTGTCGACTGAGCTTTTCTTTTTCCGACGGCAAAAAAAAAAGAACGACAAGAGAATACAAAATTGAAAAAAAAACAGAAGAAGAAGAAGAAGAAGAAGAAGATAAACGGGTATACACACACAGGACAGAGCGGCAGGGCGGCACAACAAGATCGAAATCTGATTGATGCACAACCCTAGAATAAGACGGAAGCTTCGCCCTCAAGCCCAGAAAAGTGAGCCGCTGAACAATATAGTTTGCAACTTTGACACACTTTGACACAGAGCGAAGGCCCCAATGGGGGGGGGGTGATGAAAAGTGAGATGTGCGGTTTTTTTTGCGATTTTTTTGTGAGATAGGTGTGCATGCGAATATGAGAAGAGTTGGGGTGTGGGAATATTTTGTTTTTCCGGCATTTTTTTTGGGCATCGGCAATGCCTTTGCCATCTGGCTGCACCCCCAGACCTGACTGCCTGACGCATATGAGGCAACCAGGTGGGGGCGGAGGGGGAATGATATTCACACTTGCAAGCATACGAGAGAGGAAGAGGAAGAGGGGGGGGGGGTAGGGAAGCTGAAGAGAAAGCATAGCTGATAGCATAATTTGCTCTTTCTTTTCCGCTTTTTCTCGCGAAAGGGTTGTGTGGATGGGATCATTGGGGGTTTTTTTTGAGATTTTTTGTTTTCGTTCATATTTTTTTTCTTCATCGAAATTCTAAATACCGTATACGTAAATATTTTGGAACGTAAATATTATGGAACGTAAATATTTTGGAACGCTGGTGGGTTGGCGTTCCAGATTTTTTTCGTTCCATAATATTTACAGGGCTTTCTGCGACTCGGGGACTTGGACCAGGTGATCGGACGGCATGCAGAGTCCCTGACGGGACCTACTCGTGCACTTTTCGCGCGATTCCTGACGCAAGCCGTCCTCACCACCGAGTCCCCAACTGGCCCTGTAAATATTTTGGAACGTAAATATTATGGAACGGACCGGCCAAAAATGGGCCCGTTCCATAATATTTACGTTCCATAATATTTACGTATACGGTAATATGTGGGGTCGCGAGGGAGGCGAATCGCGGCATATTTCGACAAGCAACCGCCACATGGGGGGAGGGAGGGGAGGGGGGAGGGATAACGGCATAATTTAATATTGTTTTATCCAAACTTCGGATTCACAGTTCTGTGTTTGCTACCACCACCACCACAC
Source organism: Rhynchopus euleeides (assembly GCA_963210315.1). Taxonomy (NCBI): domain Eukaryota; phylum Euglenozoa; class Diplonemea; order Diplonemida; family Diplonemidae; genus Rhynchopus; species Rhynchopus euleeides. The sequence goes on along the minus strand of OY723242.1, from coordinate 1,062,006 downwards.
CCCCCCCCCCCCTGCCACCGCAAGCAGATCACACTCCATCTCGCAATCAATTTGGCGGCGGGGTTTTTGTTCTTTCGCTGGCATCGACAGCCACACCTCTTGACATCTGAGGCAGCCCAACCGAGAGAAGTGGCGCGCACAATGCCTCCAGAAGGCGACTTAATCTCCTTCTCTGGCGAACACGACAACACCGATCTCCACCCTACTTCCTCAGGGGCGATGCCGCAAGCGGGACGAAGCGCGAATGCAGGAACTCAATCCCTGCCGGCGTGGTGTTTGCGGAGGTGCACGGGGTCGGCCCAATCGACGCCGTCGATGCGGGGGAGTCGGGTGCCGAACCCTCGTTCGACGACTGGTTCGATGCCGAACCAGCAGACGCCAGGCGGATCACGGGCTGGGTGGGTGTGGACATCGAGGCACTGGCGGGCGACGTGACAGCAGAAGCCGGTACCACTCCCGCAGCAGCAGCCGCCGCCTCCTTGGGCGGGTTCGCGAAGCGGACGCACAGCGGGGGCACGTTGCTGTGCACGCGGAACCCGTTCAGCGTCGCGATGGCGTGTGCCGCGCTGCTGTACTCACGGAAGCTGACGAAGCCACACCTGTAGCGGCCCTTGCCCTCCTGCTTGAGCAGGTAGGTGTCGGCCAGCGTGCCGAACGGCGCAAACAGGATCTCGACATCCTCCTTGGTCACTGTGTTGGGGAGCGTCCCCACGAAGAGGTTGTAGCCACGGCGACCGCCGCTCTGCTGGGGCGGCGTCAGGATCGGGCAGTTGGTCGGGCGGTAGTTCGACGGCAGAGGGCCAGACGCACCGGCCGCAGCCGCGCCCACGACAGCATCAGGGGCGGCGGCAGCGGCAGGTGCGTGGGCAGGGGTCTGGTGGCGGATCACCGGCTGTGCAGCAGCGGGCTGGGCCTGTGCCATCATGGCGCCGGTGGTGGGGTGAGGGTGTGAAGAAGAAGAAGGGAGAAGAAGAAGGAAGCGTGCAGGAAACTAAATAAAAGAAAGGGTGTTTGAAAGGGGAGGGTTTAACCCACACACAACACACACACACACCTGCAAAAGAAAGAAAGAAAGAAAGAAAAAGCTCAAAAGGCAAAGAAACGAGGCCTCCCTTTTGGCTTCCCTTTTGTAGGTCTTGCTGTGCCTGTGTGGCCCTCCCCTTCTGAAGATTCAAGAAGTGAAGTTTTCGAGGGTCCGAAAGAGTTTTTTTCGGATGTGCTTTCGCACGGGAAAAAAAGGAAGTGTTATAGATCAACGGTGGAAATTCAAGGTGGATATAATATGGACGAAAGCAGATGTCAGTCCTGTTGTGTCCTGCGAAGGCTTACCTGCTGTGGGTGATGGGTGGCGGTGAAAAGTCGATGAAAAAGCGCAGCAATGACTCATTGAGGTGGGGTGGCATTGCCGAGCAGCTTGGGTGGGACCACTGCCGCATGACAGTCACTCGGGTGAGTGACAAGCAAGGGAGTTGTGGTGCCTTTGTGTTTGTCCACAAAGACTCATTTCTCAGTAGAAAACACACGGTGGTCCCCACGACCCACGAACAGTGCCAAAGTGTGGAAGGGGAGGCAGGAGGGGAGGGGGCAGGGGCGCAAGGCACATCACGCGTCGTCCTGTTCGCCTGCATCAGCCCAAGGTCATCACTTTGGCATATCCGACCAATATTTGCCCTGTCGCAGGCCATAGGTCGGTACGCTGTTCCACAGCAGACTCCCCACCATGTTGGATAATGAGTGTTCATAGGCACACCTGCACAACGCTTCTTGTTCGCGGTCTGCCTGATGCGGCGCAGTCATTTGCTCACATATCGTGTGACATGGCACCACACACACGCACACCTCCTCTAACGAGCTTTCAGCTTTCTGCTGTGCCAGGTGCTGCTGGACGATGTATTCCCTATCATCTCAAGCGGTTCACCACAAAAAGAATCCGGGGCTTTGTTTGTGCGCACGATCGGCCCTCTCGCAGGAGAGACCGCTCGGGCCCCACCACCACGAATTTCAACCATGAGCTGGGATAGGCTCGGGGGAGGGGGGGGGGGGGGAATGGAAATGGAAATGGAAAGGGAATGAGAAACACACTCAAGCCCCCAGCCCCACCCCCACAGGAAGAGAGCCATAAACGGCAAACCTCGTAGGGGTGCTGTCTCTGTTTCGCTCCAGCTGGCGGCTTGCATCTGCTGGAGTTTACAGAGGGGTGGGGTGGGGGGGTGGGAATCACACTTCTCTGCGAGGTGGCGAGCGCGAGAAATAACGAACCAAGATTTTCTTCTCTCTTTTTTCCGGAGTTAAAGTGAAGAGGGAGAGGGGGGAGAGTGGGGGGGGAGAGAGAGAAGAAGACGCAGTCACCCCCCCCCCCTTCCACACACCCCACCACCACCCCCGTGCACTCCCTCCAGCAAAAAAAAGAGCAGAAAAAAAACTATATGTGCCCCCGCTGAATCGTAAAGTGACAGCAAAACGAGACAACAAACCAATTACTGCCGAAAGTTGTTTTGTTGGAACGCAGACCCCACTCTTTGTGTACACCACTCCCCGGTCTGATGAAGTGGTATGAGTGGGGACGCACGATCCAGCTAAAGGCACAGAAAGTTTCCCCCAGTTGGCTACGCCGAACGAACAAAAAGAAAAAATGTGCGAGTGGGTGGCGAGGGAGTCGAGAAATACTATGGAATGGGAAATGATCGTGCTGGTTGTGAAGCTACCAAAAATATAAATGAATGCGAGGTGGGGGCGGTGGGAGGAGAGGGGGGGGGGGGGTCGGGGCCTTTTCGCTCCGTGTCACTTTTGCAGCCAGCTTGTTGTGAGGCAGCCTGCATCCTCACTTGTCTGCACTTCTGAGCGAAGGCCCCCCGAGTAGTACATTCGACTTAAAGCAACCGGATTGAAGCGAACAGAATCAGGGGCAGGGAGTGGGGTCAGGTGGAGTGGAAGGGAAGGGGGGGGGGGGGAGCGCCAAAAAGTGTTCAATTTTTTGGAGTTACGTTCGTTGGTTGCACGAACGGCGGCTTCGTACATTGTGTGCAGGACAGAACGATGGCACCTCGTCTTTTGTAATCAGCCTTGCGTTTTGAGCATTTCTTTGTGCTAGAAAAACTCGCTGTTCCGCCAAATACAACAATTTTTTCCCGTGTTCGCAGTAGCCCCCATGAGGGGCCGCTGCCTCGGGTCACAGGTTCTTCTTGCCACACGGTGGCATCTTGATGTGGCTTGGGACGAGATACACACGCACATGGCGGGACACGACCTCCGTGCAGGGCCAACCCCACTCAAAACATGCCCACCGTAGCACACGCGAATATCTCTTGTCGGAGCAGAAAACACCACCACATGCATACGCCGTGCCATCACCCCGAAGAACTGTTGGTTACTGGGGGTGGGGGGGGCGATAGGTAAAAAAATCAATGGGGGCACACAGCAGTCACTCACACACATGGGTGGTTTTCAGCGCTGGTTTGACCCACCACTTTCATCCCATGCCAGTTCCTCCTGCTGAGGATCGATGGGGTGGGGTGGGGTGTGTGCACGACGCGCTGGCACGGGCTGAACCGGTTCACCGGCGAACCGGTTCGGTGGAACCGGTTCCAGAACCGGTTCGGACGAACCGGTTCACCGGTGAACCGGTTCCGCCGAACCGGTTCCAGAACCGACATTTGCGAACCGGGCAAAGTGGGTCCCGACCGGTTGGCCGTGTACCGGTCGGTGGACCGGTATACGGACCTGACCCGCACTGAGTCATCTCAGACCTATGGGTTTCAGTCCCAGTGTCAGATTCAGACCTACTGATCCAGAACCGCACCCTCTCCTTCCACACCAATTGTATCCGCTGCTCATGGGTCCGAGTGACGACGATAGCAATGACGATGGCTCCATAGCAAAGATGGCTACCACTGTCAAAGCTCATCTGGAACAGAAACTGTCCCAGATGGAAGTCTCCTGTATAAATACAGGGTTCGGGTTTCCCACGAGTGTAACGCAGATACGTGCAGGTGTGTCAAGAGAGTGTGCAGCTCACAGCAGTTCCTCATCCTTGGTTCTGAACCCCACAGTTCTTCGAATCACAGTGACAACAGGGAGGCCAGATCCAAAGATCAGGCTTTCCCAGACGCGGTTCAACTGGTGACGACCGTTGTTGAGAGACCGGAGCGGAGGTCGACGTCGGCTTATCTCATGCTACGGCAGGGGTGAGGACTCAGCCGCCACCCCGGGTGGTTTGCAGGTTGAACAGGTTGTGTGGTTCCATTGATCAACATAGGTCGGCCTGTCTGATAAGACTCAGCCACCCTGCGGGTCAATTTATTCTAAAAAGGCGCCTTTTTGACCAAAAGGCAAAATTTCCTCCCATCATGCTCCCGTACCACAGAGGCCTGCCTCTGTGTATGTGTACGTTTTGCGATGACGGGGTGTGGAACCTGGCGTAGACCGAGCTACAACACAGGCGCCGTGGGTCAATTTTTTTTAGAAAAGGCCTTGACCAAAGGCATCCCCCTAACACTTAATTGCTCTGCTTCAACCTGAACCGACCCTCTAGGCAGCGTGAGGTGGCTACGTCGAGCCACTTCGTGGACAGCTGCAGTACCCTTCCCTTGTGTTCCTCTGTCAGGGGAACAACACAATAGCAGCATACGTATTGTTTCATTTCAGTCAGCCAAGGAAAGTCGAGGAGTTCGAGCCGTTGAACAGTAACCAGAGGATGACAAGCAGGTTGAATATGCAAGCAGTGATCTCCTGTGTACCCTTGGACCCACATTAAACTCGAACTGAAGCCCTCAGTCGTCCTTGACCAGATTCAGACCCGCTTTTCCAGAACCGCACCCCCTCCCTCCACTCCAAGTGTATCCGCTGCTCATGGGCCCACGTGACCACAAAGACTTAATCGTGACTCCATAGCAAAGATGGCTACCACGCTCAAGACCATCTGTGAACAGACGGTGGTCTCCTGTTTCCAGGGGTATGGAATTACCACGAGTGTAATGCAGGTACGGTAGGTGTGTCAAGAAGGTTTGCAGCTCACAGCAGGTCGTCATCTTCGTTCTGAACCTTGGTTCTGAAGTCGACAGCTCCTCAAGTCGGAGGCACACAAAGGATGGGTTCCGCAACTGTCCAACTATCTACAGACTCACAGCCCAGAAGGTGCAGTCCAGGTTCCACAGAGCAAATTAAATGTTAGCATTTCTGCACAACTACCGTATCGCAAATCGCAGCGGCGGTAGAAGTGACTGACTCTAAAACGGCGAGGTATCAGTCTTGACGCTGGAAAATTCCGTTCGGAAATACCAAACACATCCAGAAAGTGGAAGGAATGGGCGCCAAGATGATGCGAACGATTTTTGGGGGGAGGGGGTGGACTGCCCTGTATCGTGATACCCGTGAGGGTAAAAAAATACAGGGCAGGGAGGCACAGGCGCAGGCACAACAGAGGCAATACATAGGCAGGCACCAATGGGAAAAGCGACCTCTTCTGGGACAGGCTGGGGAGGGGGGTGGGGAGGGCGGCGCTGGGGCGGCTGCATGCGGTACCTGCGGTTCCGGTCCGGATTTTCGTCCGGACCGGTACCGCATTTGAGGGGCAAGAATCTGATTTCCGAGGCCCGGGAATGGTCGCAGTGGCTTCAAATGGCCAAAAACGTTCAATTTACCCCCCCGAAAAAAAATTCGAAAGGGTCCCCCTATAGAAATCCGGTCAGGACTGGGGGAACCGGTTTCAGAACCGGTTCTGGAACCGGTTCACGAACCGGTTCCGGAACCGGTTCGTGAACCGGTTCTGAAACCGGTTCCTGCAAACCGGTTCACGAACCGGTTTTTGCCAGTTTCAGAACCGGTCCCAGCCGGTTCTGAACCTGTCCTCAACCGGTTCGGATTTGTCAGTAACCGGTTTGCCGTTGTGATTTCAACCGGTTCCCAAGGAACCGGTTACTGTTTTCAAACCGGTTCAGGAGATTTCTGCCAGCGCGTCGTGTGGGGACGGGGCGGGGGGGGGGGGGGGGGGGTAGGGGGGGTCAACACGGTGCGCTAGTGTTGGCAACCACTAGTGGAGTCGACAACTGAAACCTCGACAACTGACTGGGTTGTTGACGACAAGTGCCAGTTGTCGACTCGACAACTGGCACTTGTCGAGTCGACAACTGGCACTTGTCGACTCGACAACTCTATACACTGTACTGCAGGAAGAACGCCCAAGTATGAAGGGGAAAACGCACAGTTGGGTGTGTGCTTGGGATATGAGGTGTGGTGGCATATCAGCGCTGGACTTTGTTGCGAATTTCCTTGTGCCGTTTCTCCCTCCCACAACCCACATCACCAGGGTCTTGCAAGCCCTGACCAGATTACCTCCATTGTTGAATAGATACACACACGCCAACAGACACACACACACACAGCTATCAATCATGCCTGCCTCTGCCAAAACCACGGCGAAGAGAAGCAGAACGGAGGAAACCGCCCCGAGCTCGGCCCCCCCGACGAAGCAGCCCGCCACTCAGCCGGGCTTTATTCAACTTTTTGTTGAATACTACGTCGAGCCGGAGGAGGGGGGGCGGCTGTCGAACACAGCCCTGAAGGCACTGATCGGGAAGATCACGGGCAAGCCCATAAAGGGCAACGACGGGACCGTGAGCGCGGCGATGGGGGCCAGGTACAAGGAGTACCAGGGGGGGACGGTGTCGGAGAAGTCGGCGAAGGAGGCGCAGCTGGAGAGGTACTCCATCCGCACCAAGGGGGGGACGGATACGGAGTTCATTGGTGTGAGGATCACACCATCTCCATCAGCCTCCGCCAAGTCCAAGGCGAAACTGGAGCAGATGCAGAAGCTGCACCCGCACGCCGCCCTCACCTCGGGCGTAAAGATGTCCCGGCTCTACGCCGCAGAGGTGAAGCTGGCTGCCCCCCAGAAGACGAAGGCATCCTCGAAGGCAGACAAGATCTTTCCTCAATACTCAGGAAGGAAGAGAGACGTGTCGTCGTTGCAGGGAGCAGCCAACACCTTTGCTCCAAGAACCGTCGGGGGATTCTACGAGTTCATCGTGGAATCTGGGCTGTCGACGGTACAGAAGGTGACCCAGAATGGGCACATTCTGCGCCTCATCCTGCGGAGGCTGACATTTGATGATCCAGTGTGAGTGTGGAAGCGTCAACGTATATGAAAGCAAACGGAAGAAAAGGTGCAGAACGATCGCAGTGACACTTTCCCTTTTTTGGTTATCACTCTTGACGTCATCCTCCCCCCGCCGGTTCCTCAGGCATAGCCTTTTTTGTTGGGATGCACACACACACCACAGGAGAGCCGGGTGGGAATGGTTCCGAAGAGACAATGCAAGATGAAATGTCCTTGATGGCTGAGGGTATTCGCAGGTCACGATTTGTGGCAGGGACGTCCATCCGGAAGTGCGGTGAAATCTCGAAATGCATTCGAGAGACGTTTCGGGAGCACGGGAAGGCGCCTGAGAGGCACGGGCTCTCCCCGGCGACGGTGAGGAAGCATGAAGAGCACCTCCAGAGAGTGGTCGAGGCAAGGAGGGGTAGTTTGCTCAAAACTCTCGAGCACATTGTCGAAACACACCTGCATCGCATCGACATGGAACACCCTCGTGTTGTCCTGACTGCTGATGGCTATAACCCGGGCAGCAGGGACCTCACAGCCAGGATCCGCTTAGCTGCAGGTATTGCTCACGGCAGTTTTACCACACCTCTCTGCACGGTGACAGATCAGAGAAAGGATGAATACATCTCATTCGCGACGTTCAGCCTGGCCGATCAGATAAGGGAGGTGCAAAATGCGTTCTTCAGAAAAGGAGACACCGTTTTTTTAGCAAAGCAGTTTCTGCTGGGGGGTGATCACGCGGAGCTCACGGGTTTGTTTGAGGGCATAAGTTCTGGATCGAAGTCACACAGATCGGCGTTCTGTGCCACAGAGATGAAGGACTGGCTTGATATGCTACATTCGTGCAAGAGGCTGTCCCTCCAGGAATTGCACAAGCAGGGCTTCACATGTCACCTTTCCAAGGCCTTTGAGAGCGAAGCGTACTGTATCACTCCTGCTCTTCACGACGTCAAAGGCGTCATATCTCTCATAGTACGCCTCATCCCGGAGGGGAAAGCGATCAAGACAGCTGTGGTTGGGAGTGCGAAGTCGAACATGACTGGGAGTCAGGCCCGACAAGTTCTGCAAAAGCTGATACAGAGCACAACGGGGCTTAAAAAAATGATCTGTCTTTTGATGGACGTGCTTGTGTCGTTCAGATACAACAATATACCCGTGAAGTTTTGGGTACACGGCCAGAATGGGGCAGAGTTTGCAGTGAGTATGTTATCGATGCACTTGTTAATATTTCTTTGTGAGTGGGCGTCACCGGGCGTGACGACAGGTCCGGGCGCAACGTATGTGCACAGCCTGACGCACTGGTTTGATTCCATAGATGCGCACTGTCTCTCCCTCAGTGATGAAGCTTTGGAAGCTGGCAACGGTCGAAGCAAGATCTACTCAGCCTGTGCCTCGGAAAGGACTATGGAGCGCGACCTCATTCTTTTCGAGATCCAACAACTTCAAAGTTGGGGCGAGAATGGGCTTTGGGGGGGTTCAGGACATACTCCGAAGTTAATGACCGCCGTTGGGGCATTCAATGTGTGTTCATGTGTTGTTGCGGGCAGCTGGGAAAAGGCAACAGGATCTCTCTACCGAAGACTTGAGTCTGCTGGGCTGGCGGACCACGTCAAAGAGAGAGGTCAGAGCGGGTGTGTCTTTTGGATTGATCCGAAAAAACCACCGAAAACCATACTGAACGTGTGTGTGTGTGGCAAGGAACCTTGGGGTGTGCCTCCCACCCCTACTCAAGAAGAAACCCAGTCTCTCCCGGAGGAGGTTCATGAATTTCGATGCATTATTTGTGACTACTCCTCAGCAAAGAAAACGTCTCTGTTTGCACACTACGATGCAAAGCACAGACCAGGGAGCAATGTCCCTTGCTCGTCATGCACAATCGAATGCAAAATATGTCACACAACAATAAGATTGAAGGGACAAAGCCAGCACTACCTGGCCCACCACCCCCGCTCTCTCACAACAAAACGTTGCTTACTTTGCTTTGAGACCTTCCGTAGTGTCCGTGAACGCGATCTCCACATGAAGACTGACCATCCTTGAGAAGGGGACAAGGAAATTCGCAACAAAGTCCAGCGCTGATATGCCACCACACCTCATATCCCAAGCACACACCCAACTGTGCGTTTTTCCCTTCATATTTGGGCGTTCTTCCTGCAGTACAGTGTATAGAGTTGTCGAGTCGACAACTGCCAGTTGTCGACTCGACAAGTGCCAGTTGTCGAGTCGACAACTGGCAGTTGTCGAGTTTGAGGTTGTCGACTCCACTAGTTGAGGTCACTCGTAACTACCAAACTAGTGCACCGTGAACGCCAGCCAAAAAAGTGCACATTTTGAGGATTTTTGAGGATCGCGCCTGGAGGCAAATAAGTGCCAAAAACCGGTGAAACCAGGTCCAGATCGGTCCGGAACCGGTGTGCCGGGTCGATTTCCACCCGAAAACTCCATTTTTTGGCCCAAAATCGCCTATGTGAATTTTTGTACCACCTTCTGTACCTGGAGGTGGTACAAAAGGTGGCCACTGGCACCTTGTTGCTCAACGAACCACCCCACCTTCACAAAGAGGTGCTCTATACCAATACGGGGTGTGGGGTACGAAGAGACGCACTGCTGATGCACAAATTCGCACATTTCTGTGCTTTACAATCGTCAGAAAATGGTTTGGTGCCTGGAATAGACGGGCACCGCTCATTATGAGGAAGCGGTGGGAAAAGAGCAAGGGTGCCTGACACTGCCGTACCCAAGGACCTTGGAAGAGCTGCTCTTCGTCAACAATGCATCGACGGTGTTAGCCGACGCCTGCGTGATGTCTTAATTGTCCATGGGGGGATGATCATGACACGCAATCGGCCTTTTATCTTGATGAGCAGCTGGGGGCAGCGTTGGACACCCTCGTGAGCTGCCATCATTCCGCATGTTACAGGCAGCTGAAAGGATCCCAACAGGAAACAGCGGACCATCTGACTAAGTCTGCTCAACTTTGGCCGTCCTTCAGTAGTCAGGGACGGTACCACTGAAACCTCAACACGTTCCTCTCTTGGACTGACTCCGCCGTGCGGCACTGCACAGAGAGCTGCTGCTGCTATCATTCATGAGTCATGAAGGGCTCTTCTTCCGACCTGGGACGACCTTCGTTTAGAAGGACACACTTGGATCCATGCTGCTCCTGTCACGAACGACACGCATTGTGATGATGGTCGATGAGCACGTCATTATGGATACCACATCAGCTGCGGGGGACTAACCCTGTAAGGGCGGCTCCCGCCCTGACCCGGAAGCAGAACGAGGGTGCCTTCCTTGCAATATTTTAGTATGGCTACCCTGTCCACAGCACCGAGATACGCATTGCACGACAATGGAGCCTTCCAAGTGCGGCTGCTTCCTGGGAGTTGGTGTTCTGTGTCAGGAGGGATGAAAAGCTGTGGACCGAGGCTCAGAGTAGAGCGCAGGGAGGGTTGAGGGAAGAACTGCTCAGAGGTGTGTATCCGCCCGGTTCTACACGAAGAGATGTGTGTGCTGCTGAGTAAGTGACACCCGTTCCAAAGCCCCAGTATTTTTTGTCAAAAATACAACGAACGGGGTCTGTTCGTAGCTGGTTTGGGGAAGACGTCCCTTCCTGGACCACCTTTTGGACCACCTCCAGGTACAGAAGGTGGTACAAAAATTCACATAGGCGATTTTGGGCCAAAAAATAGAGTTTTCGGGTGGAAATCGACCCTGCACACCGGTTCCGGACCGATCTGGACCTGGTTTCACCGGTTTTTGGCACTTATTTGCCCCCAGGCGCGATCCTCAAAAATGTCAAAATGTGCACGACTTGGACCCCCCCTAGGGCTAAGTTGGCGTGATACGTGATACGTATCGCGTATCAGATACGTATCACGTATCACGATTCGCGTCTCGCGTATCACTGCATGGGGTCAATGTTTTCGGTCCCCACACCCAGGAGCCAGCAGATCGCCTTTCAGGAGGTCTGGGGGGCGGAGCCCCCCAGCCGCCGGAGGCCACGGTAGTGAACATCTGTCCCCGGGCTGACATATCGCCCGTGACATGTCAAGCACCTGACCAAATTCGGTGGGTCATTGGGACAGTAGTTCGGAATCGCCCTGCTCCCTGGGCCCCAGTGGGGCCCAGGGGGCGGGGGCAGATCAGAAATAATATTCTGGTCGGGCAGGCTGGTCAGGCCTGCCCTACCAAGGTTTCGGACTGAAATTAAACAGGTGGGGCAGCCGCCCTACCTGCCTGACCAGGCACGAGACCACTGAACACCTGATGCGGCCGCCGTATCGGATACGTGTCTAGAAAGGGGCTCGGCGGCACGCCTGCCGTATCAGCGCCGTTGCCGTATCGGATACGTATCACGTATCGCCCCCGCCAAAATAGTGCTCTGAAACGCGTATCATGCCAACTTAGCCCTAGGGGGGGGGGGGGGGGGACGGGGAGTGCCACCAGTATACGGGATTTGTGAAAAAAACTCCAACGCATGTTGCACACTGCTGCAGCGCAAATGGCAAAAAAAACAGGCGCTCGGGTACCCCTCTCTCTCTCTCACCAAGTGCATGTGTATTGGGGCACTGCGTGCCCCCCATGCGCTATGGTGTCAGCCGTACGCAGTTGGCAGACTACAACTCACCACTTGCTTTAGCTGTCTGGCTTGTGCAGCCGAGAACAGCAAGGGTGTGAGATGACGGGTTCAGAGGCGGTGAGCAGTTGGTAAAAACTGTTGTTTCAGCTGATACACGGCTGAGGGAGGGGAGGGTGTGTGGAGAGGGGCGTGCGAGGGTTGCACGGCGCACCACTCTGACAGTGCATCTGACGAGTGGGCTAACGACGGGCTTTGCACGCTGTGCAGAGATATAGGGTGGTGTGGTGAGATATAGTGGTGGTGACTTTTTTTTGCTGATGATTGGTTTTGCTGCGCCAAACGGGGGGGGTGGGGTGGGGGCTGGGGAAAAAAACACAAAAAAAGCAACTCACGGGTAACCTCGGCAACCTTTTGATGTGAGGTGGCTTGCCTCTGCTTGCTGTTCCAAGGCGCTGCCCTTCCACCCCCATCTCGCCAGTGTCTCCTGACACTGGCACAGAACAGAAGGACCTGCACGAATTATCCCTCTTGGGCTGGGCTGGGCTGGGGTTGGGGTCGTGAATGAAAAGTGTCGCTTCAGCTCTGCCGCTCGTTCTCTACTGCTTGAGACTTCTCCCACACACAGCGCCCGAGCGGGTGATTTCGCAAACGTTCTACCAGAAGGATGATTTTATGGGGGGGGGGGGGGGGGGGGGAACCAACACCATCAGCAAGGTACATTGCACGCGATGAGAGAGCCAATTCACGTTTTCTCACTCAGCCAGGCCTCGAGCGAGTTAGATTTGCTGAGAATGCGCGGCTTTTGCGCCGAGTGCGACGGTGCATGTGACCCAACTGTGTTGCCACACAAACAGGTGCTGGTGTATCGGCTCCCTTCGCTGGGGGGGGGGGGGGGTAGGGGGGGCTAATTCAACCCAAAAAACGGGAGTAAACCCCACTTTTTCAGGGAGCACCCCTAAACATGAAATCAATGCTACAAACCGACCCAAACCAGTCCAGAAACGTGTTTCTGGGGGGTTTTGGTGACCTGTGTGGCCCAGAGAGGCCCAGAAACGCGATTTTTTTCAGTTGGCACAGATGTGGTACCAGATGCGGTACCTGAATGGCCCGAGAAAAACAGCCGGCGGGCACTCCTTTCTGCAGGCACTGCGGCTTGACGTCATATGTCACCATTGCATCAATGTAGTCATGATTGAGCCACTTCGATAGTGTTCCGCCCCCTTCACAGTTTTTAAGATCGGCAAGGTGTGTTTATCGTCGTTGGCGTGCCACCGTACCTTTTTCACGTACCCCAATGCTGGCTGGCACGACATGAACTGCGCCAGCCACTCCGGTGCATCTCCCGGAGGAGGGAGACGAGCTTATCCTCGAGAAGGAAAACGTTCTCGATCCGAGTGGCGCTCAGCTCGCCAGCAGGTTCCTTGTCATTTGCCTTCAATTATTTGAGGGCGTAGCCGCCCCATTAGAATGGCAAGGGCCGCTCGTTGATTACTCTCAATGAGAGCAGGGCATCAAGTGCTCACTTTGAGGGATATCGAGGTCGCTGAGTTATTGCCACCTCTGAATGGCGTCGGAACGGACAAACCCTCTGAGCAGCGTCCTGCTTCCGCCCATAGTGCGTGCCCCATCTCCGGAACCTCAATCTACAAGGGATACCAACCTTCTCAGTGCAAATACGAGTGCACTTTGGCCTCTGCCCCCACCTCGCGGTGCTGCTTGTCGCCCCTCGGTACATGGTGCTGTTACATCGATCCGCGTCATCAAGTAGAGCTTGACCGATGAACCATTCGGTTGCTTCGACCACAGGTTTCGCTGTATGTTGCAAGCAGCCGCTGTAAACTGGCACAGCACCGGTACCACATCTGTGCCAAAAAATTGGAGACGCAAAAAATGAGCTTTCCGGGCCGAATTTGGGCCTATTTCGGGCAGATACCGGATTTCCGGGGTGATATGGGGTGTTTCTGGCCTTTTGGTGCCCTTGGGGGCCTCTCTGCGGCGAAGTTGAAAATTTGGGTTTACTCCCGGTTTTAGCCCCCCCTAGGGGGGGGGGGGGGCGGGAAAGGCGGCGTGAGAAGTGAGATTGTGCGTATCCCTACACGTGTCCCAGCAATTTTGTGGGTGAATCGGGCGGGGGAGGGGCGGGGACAGGCAATTGAAATAGCGGGAGACTCGTATAAAACGCCTCCGTGTGCGTGTGTGCGGAAAGCGGAGAAAAGCAAAGCAAAATAAAAGGCAGGCCAACCACCACCACCCACCCTCTTCTTGACAATGGCAGGGGTTCCTGTTGTAGTTAAACCAATAGGTCTGGCTGTTATGTGCGAACTACCGCACTGCCAAAAAAAAATCATCGAACAATCCACGCCGTTGGAAAGCAGGCAAGACACGCTTGAGAAAGATTATAGAGAAAATGCCAAGGATCTGCATGCACACAGCGGGAGATTCACACCAAGACCAGGGTGCTCGGTGCCCTCTACGCTGCTACAAAACAGATGCACTCAGTGCGAGTGGGTGGGGGCGGCTGAGTTGCGTTACAATCCTGCGCCCGATCATGAATTGCTGTGTGCTGTGCATTACCACATGTCAACACTGCAGGGGAAAAATGAAAGAATGGGCGCAAACGGAAGGGGCAAACGATCGGCACACACACACACACCTCGTCACAACACACTTTTTTTTGGCAGTCGTGGACATTACCCGGTTCTTTTTTTTCGGCATTCCTCACCACCGCCACCGCCACCACCCCCCTCTTCCTTTGCAGAACCCCAACACCGCAATGCGAAGGATCTGCACTGGAAAAGTGTGTAGGCAGGGCGCGGGGTCTTCCCTGATCGCATGTCCACATAGGGATCCGCGGGATGGCGTGGTCACGATAACCATATAATACCACCACGCCCCATGTGCGGCACGGCGCACACTGCGAGCCACCAGCCAATGGAACCGGCGGGTACCTCGAGGAAAGAGGGTCTGGGTAAATGCCCAAAAAGCGAATGCAGCGCACCCACCCTGAACGTTTTCAAACGGCTTGTCGCCGCCCTCTTCGCTCAGAGCAAGCCCTACCCCTTTTCGGCAGTTTTACACTAGACAGCCGCCGTGATGATAAGATAGATATGGGAGGCTCACGATTTCACTCCAGCCCCAGAGGCTGTCTTTTTCTTCTGTTCTTCTTCTGAGACTGATACCAGGATGATTTCAAAAAAGATAAGGCTGTTGTTTGTGCGCCAAATCCGGGCAAAACAAAAGCAATTCCGCAGCCTGATGAGGAGGTTGAATTTGTTGCCCAAGCGCTGCCTACTATCTTTTTGACACTGGGGGTCTTCGCTAGCCGGTGCAAAAAAGTGCAGGCTGGTGCAGGGCAAAATGGGCCGAAAATGGGCCAAATCGGAGGCAAAAAAAAGGGCGGGGAGTTGGGTGGCCCCTAGCTGGGAGCACGCATTTGGACCCAAAAAATAATGTCGAGCGGTCCCTGTGCATTGTTCAGCCCTCACAGGACGAGAAGGCACGGCGGGGCCCGTGTCACGGGTAAACATTGAGATCAACCTGTCATCCTGGGCCAAGCCAAGATGGGAGCTGGCCGCCTGGGGCAATGCAGGAGCAACGGCTAGTGCTCGTGCTGGCACGAAGCGGAGCCAGGCAGTGCTGTCCCGAGAACGGGCCGAGCCAGACAGTGCTGTCCCAAGGGTGGGCCGAGCCAGACAGTGATGTCCCGAGAATGGGCCGAGCCAGGCAGTGCTGTCCCAAGGGTGGGCCGAGCCAGACAGTGCTGTCCCGAGAATGGGCCGAGCCAGACAGTGCTGTCCCGAGAACGGGCCGAGCCAGACAGTGCTGTCCCGAGGGTGGGCCGAGCTAGGCAGTGCTGTCCCGAGAATGGGCCGAGCCAGGCAGTGCTGTCCCAAGGGTGGGCCGAGCCAGACAGTGCTGTCCCGAGAATGGGCCGAGCCAGACAGTGCTGTCCCGAGAATGGGCCGAGCCAGACAGTGCTGTCCCGAGAACGGGCCGAGCCAGACAGTGCTGTCCCGAGGGTGGGCCGAGCTAGGCAGTGCTGTCCCGAGAATGGGCCGAGCCAGGCAGTGCTGTCCCAAGGGTGGGCCGAGCCAGACAGTGCTGTCCCGAGAATGGGCCGAGCCAGACAGTGCTGTCCCGAGAATGGGCCGAGCCAGACAGTGCTGTCCCGAGAACGGGCCGAGCCAGACAGTGCTGTCCCGAGGGTGGGCCGAGCTAGGCAGTGCTGTCCCGAGAATGGGCCGAGCCAGGCAGTGCTGTCCCAAGGGTGGGCCGAGCCAGACAGTGCTGTCCCGAGAATGGGCCGAGCCAGACAGTGCTGTCCCGAGAATGGGCCGAGCCAGACAGTGCTGTCCCGAGAACGGGCCGAGCCAGACAGTGCTGTCCCGAGGGTGGGCCGAGCTAGGCAGTGCTGTCCCGAGAATGGGCCGAGCCAGGCAGTGCTGTCCCAAGGGTGGGCCGAGCCAGACAGTGCTGTCCCGAGAATGGGCCGAGCCAGACAGTGCTGTCCCGAGAATGGGCCGAGCCAGACAGTGCTGTCCCGAGAACGGGCCGAGCCAGACAGTGCTGTCCCGAGGGTGGGCCGAGCTAGGCAGTGCTGTCCCGAGAATGGGCCGAGCCACGCAGTCCTGTCCAGAGGGTGGGCCGAGCCAGGCAGTGATGTCCCGAGGGTGGGCCGACATCACATCCGGTCTCGGCCCGCTGTCTGGACCGCAGCAACAAGAAATCTGCGCTGCATGCACAGGAGCAGGGGGACTTGGCCCGTCCGCACTCCGACATTGCACCGCGCTGCCCCAGCGCTCCAGATCACAAGGCCCCCTGTGCCGCAGGAGGTGGAGACGTCGCACACCAGCAGGATGACGTCGCAGACCAGTTCACCACCCCCAACAGTAGGTCACACTCCGCCTCGCCTGTAGGCCGTCTACTGTATGCAGGAGTCTGCGTGTGTTGATAAAGACACACACGCCCGGCACACCTGATTCTATGGGCAGCGCTCGTAACTCTCTCGGCGCCAAGTCGAAGCTGAGCAAGATTTGGTTGGACGGTGCAAATATAGCTAGCCTTGCGGGCTCGCTAAGACACTCTCCGAGCTAGCTACATGAACACAACATTGCACATCGCACGGTTTCGAAGGATGGGTACGCGATGCGGGTTTAGGTCTTGTGCTAATGTTACACACAGCAAGATCCCTGACGGAGGGGATCGATGGAGGCACTGAGGAGATCATGACTGGGAAGGGGTCCTGCATCGAACCCCCTCTGAGTGGAGCAAACACTCGGTACTCCGGGCGCCACGTTCTGCTCGGCTGGACATCACCCCGAGGTCGTGGCCACGGCCCCCGACCACTCACTGCGGGGAGCTTCCCGTCCAGACAGTGTCTGGACATCACTCCTGGGCTCGACCCACTGGGCCGAGCCGACGAGTCGTGTCCAGACACTGGGCCGAGCCCAGGAGTGCTGTCCAGACACTGGGCCGAGCCCAGGAGTGATGTCCAGACCCTGGGCCGAGCCAGGGAGTGGTGTCCAGACCCTGGGCCGAGCCCAGGAGTGCTGTCCAGGCACTGGGCCGAGCTCAGGAGTGCTGTCCAGTCCCTGGGCCGAGCCCAGGAGTGCTGTCCAGACCCTGGGCCGAGCCCAGGAGTGATGTCCAGACCCTGGGCCGAGCCAGGGAGTGGTGTCCAGACACTGGGCCGAGCCCAGGAGTGATGTCCAGACCCTGGGCCGAGCCAGGGAGTGGTGTCCAGACCCTGGGCCGAGCCCAGGAGTGCTGTCCAGACACTGGGCCGAGCTCAGGAGTGCTGTCCAGTCCCTGGGCCGAGCCAGGGAGTGGTGTCCAGACACTGGGCCGAGCCCAGGAGTGGTGTCCAGACCCTGGGCCGAGCCCAGGAGTGCTGTCCAGACACTGGGCCGAGCCAGGGAGTGATGTCCAGTCCCTGGGCCGAGCCCAGGAGTGCTGTCCAGACACTGACGATGTCCTGCCTCATACCCGCCATGCCCGCAATGCACTTCCGGATCACATGGTTGTGGATTTTTAGCGCCTTCCGCATTCCCTCGAAAGACTTCTCCAAGCAGAGGGTCGAGGCCTGCACGTCTGTGACCACGAGTGTCGTGATCTTCGTCTCTGTGGAGTAGTCATCGAAGAGCAGCGCCTGCTGGCTGTCTTCGTTCAGCATCCTACGACTAGGCCGGCTATGGGCCGATCTCGGCAGTGCTGGGCCGGCTATGGGCCGATCTCGCCCGTACTGGGCCGGCTATGGGCCGATCTCGGCAGTGCTGGGCCGGACATGGGCCGATCTCGGCAGTGCTGGGCCGGCTATGGGCCGATCTCGCACGTACTGGGCCGGACATGGGCCGATCTCGGCAGTGCTGGGCCGCCTATGGGCCGATCTCGCCCGTACTGGGCCGGCTATGGGCCGATCTCGGCAGTGCTGGGCCGGACATGGGCCGATCTCGGCAGTGCTGGGCCGGCTATGGGCCGATCTCGCCCGTACTGGGCCGGCTATGGGCCGATCTCGGCAGTGCTGGGCCGGCTATGGGCCGATCTCGCACGTACTGGGCCGGACATGGGCCGATCTCGGCAGTGCTGGGCCGGCTATGGGCCGATCTCGCCCGTACTGGGCCGGCTATGGGCCGATCTCGGCAGTGCTGGGCCGGACATGGGCCGATCTCGGCAGTGCTGGGCCGGCTATGGGCCGATCTCGCACGTACTGGGCCGGACATGGGCCGATCTCGGCAGTGCTGGGCCGGCTATGGGCCGATCTCGCCCGTACTGGGCCGGCTATGGGCCGATCTCGGCAGTGCTGGGCCGGCTATGGGCCGATCTCGCCCGTACTGGGCCGGGTCCAGGAGTGGTGTCCAGACCCTGGGCCGACCCAGGCTGTGGGTGGTGCATTTTGGTGCATTTTCCGTCGGTTTAGGTGAAAATTGTCGAATTTTGTCGAAATTTGACGACAGGTGACGAACAGCGAGAATCCCCGAAAAACCGGTTTTTAATTCATTTTTGGGGGGGGGTCTTCGCTGACGAAGTTTTTGTCGAAGACCCCTGTCGTCGTCGTCAGAACACTGCCGTCTTCGGTGAAAAACCCCCTGAAACAGCCGTTTTCCTAATTATGTGACGAACGACGAAGTTTGTCGAAGTTTGTCGACCAGCGAAGACCCCCACTGACAGGTTCCCTGTTGTGGTAAAAAATAAGGTGCCCGGCAGAATAAAGGGAGGGGGGTGTTCGGAAAATTCAGAAAGAAGAGGGGAAAACGGAAGGATATTCTCTGTGAAGACCCAGGGCTGAGTGAGGGGAGGGGGCGGGGGCGATCGCGCAGGCATCGAAAGAAGCCCCGGGGGAAAGAAACTGAATTCGGGATGTGGAACATCGTTGTCGGTAGCAGGATGCGGAGCAGGTGGAGGTGGAGGGGGGGGGTTTTTTTTGATCCTCGAGAGTTAATGGAAAAGCAAGTCGCCCGACACGGGTGATTTACTTCCACCACCACTCGACCACACGACGCGCTGGCACGGGCTGAACCGGTTCTGGAACCGGTTCGGCGGAACCGGTTCACCGGCGAACCGGTTCGGTGGAACCGGTTCCAGAACCGGTTCGGACGAACCGGTTCACCGGTGAACCGGTTCCGCCGAACCGGTTCACCGGTAAACCGGTTCCGCCGGTGAACCGGTTCCAGAACCGACATTTGCGAACCGGGCAAAGTGGGTCCCGACCGGTTGGCCGTGTACCGGTCGGTGGACCGGTATACGGACCTGACCCGCACTGAGTCATCTCAGACCTATGGGTTTCAGTCCCAGTGTCAGATTCAGACCTACTGATCCAGAACCGCACCCTCTCCTTCCACACCAATTGTATCCGCTGCTCATGGGTCCGAGTGACGACGATAGCAATGACGATGGCTCCATAGCAAAGATGGCTACCACTGTCAAAGCTCATCTGGAACAGAAACTGTCCCAGATGGAAGTCTCCTGTATAAATACAGGGTTCGGGTTTCCCACGAGTGTAACGCAGATACGTGCAGGTGTGTCAAGAGAGTGTGCAGCTCACAGCAGTTCCTCATCCTTGGTTCTGAACCCCACAGTTCTTCGAATCACAGTGACAACAGGGAGGCCAGATCCAAAGATCAGGCTTTCCCAGACGCGGTTCAACTGGTGACGACCGTTGTTGAGAGACCGGAGCGGAGGTCGACGTCGGCTTATCTCATGCTACGGCAGGGGTGAGGACTCAGCCGCCACCCCGGGTGGTTTGCAGGTTGAACAGGTTGTGTGGTTCCATTGATCAACATAGGTCGGCCTGTCTGATAAGACTCAGCCACCCTGCGGGTCAATTTATTCTAAAAAGGCGCCTTTTTGACCAAAAGGCAAAATTTCCTCCCATCATGCTCCCGTACCACAGAGGCCTGCCTCTGTGTATGTGTACGTTTTGCGATGACGGGGTGTGGAACCTGGCGTAGACCGAGCTACAACACAGGCGCCGTGGGTCAATTTTTTTTAGAAAAGGCCTTGACCAAAGGCATCCCCCTAACACTTAATTGCTCTGCTTCAACCTGAACCGACCCTCTAGGCAGCGTGAGGTGGCTACGTCGAGCCACTTCGTGGACAGCTGCAGTACCCTTCCCTTGTGTTCCTCTGTCAGGGGAACAACACAATAGCAGCATACGTATTGTTTCATTTCAGTCAGCCAAGGAAAGTCGAGGAGTTCGAGCCGTTGAACAGTAACCAGAGGATGACAAGCAGGTTGAATATGCAAGCAGTGATCTCCTGTGTACCCTTGGACCCACATTAAACTCGAACTGAAGCCCTCAGTCGTCCTTGACCAGATTCAGACCCGCTTTTCCAGAACCGCACCCCCTCCCTCCACTCCAAGTGTATCCGCTGCTCATGGGCCCACGTGACCACAAAGACTTAATCGTGACTCCATAGCAAAGATGGCTACCACGCTCAAGACCATCTGTGAACAGACGGTGGTCTCCTGTTTCCAGGGGTATGGAATTACCACGAGTGTAATGCAGGTACGGTAGGTGTGTCAAGAAGGTTTGCAGCTCACAGCAGGTCGTCATCTTCGTTCTGAACCTTGGTTCTGAAGTCGACAGCTCCTCAAGTCGGAGGCACACAAAGGATGGGTTCCGCAACTGTCCAACTATCTACAGACTCACAGCCCAGAAGGTGCAGTCCAGGTTCCACAGAGCAAATTAAATGTTAGCATTTCTGCACAACTACCGTATCGCAAATCGCAGCGGCGGTAGAAGTGACTGACTCTAAAACGGCGAGGTATCAGTCTTGACGCTGGAAAATTCCGTTCGGAAATACCAAACACATCCAGAAAGTGGAAGGAATGGGCGCCAAGATGATGCGAACGATTTTTGGGGGGAGGGGGTGGACTGCCCTGTATCGTGATACCCGTGAGGGTAAAAAAATACAGGGCAGGGAGGCACAGGCGCAGGCACAACAGAGGCAATACATAGGCAGGCACCAATGGGAAAAGCGACCTCTTCTGGGACAGGCTGGGGAGGGGGGTGGGGAGGGCGGCGCTGGGGCGGCTGCATGCGGTACCTGCGGTTCCGGTCCGGATTTTCGTCCGGACCGGTGCCGCATTTGAGGGGCAAGAATCTGGTTTCCGAGGCCCGGGAATGGTCGCAGTGGCTTCAAATGGCCAAAAACGTTCAATTTACCCCCCGGAAAAAAAAATTCGAAAGGGTCCCCCTATAGAAATCCAGTCAGGACTGCGTGAACCGGTTCTAGAACCGGTTCGCGAACCGGTTTCTGCCAGTTTCTGCATGCGGTACCTGCGGTTCCGGTCCGGATTTTCGTCCGGACCGGTACCGCATTTGAGGGGCAAGAATCTGATTTCCGAGGCCCGGGAATGGTCGCAGTGGCTTCAAATGGCCAAAAACGTTCAATTTACCCCCCCGAAAAAAAATTCGAAAGGGTCCCCCTATAGAAATCCGGTCAGGACTGGGGGAACCGGTTTCAGAACCGGTTCTGGAACCGGTTCGTGAACCGGTTCCGGAACCGGTTCCAGAACCGGTTCGAGAACCGGTTCTGAAACCGGTTCACGAACCGGTTCCGGAACCGGTTCGTGAACCGGTTCTCGAACCGGTTCTGAAACCGGTTCCTGCAAACCGGTTCACGAACCGGTTTTTGCCAGTTTCAGAACCGGTCCCAGCCGGTTCTGAACCTGTCCTCAACCGGTTCGGATTTGTCAGTAACCGGTTTGCCGTTGTGATTTCAACCGGTTCCCAAGGAACCGGTTACTGTTTTCAAACCGGTTCAGGAGATTTCTGCCAGCGCGTCGTGCAGGGAGGAGGAGGGGGGGGGGGGGCGGGCGCTCTGGTATTCCGAACAAAAAAATGAAAACAACAAACAAAATCAGTGCCTCGTTCTGGGTCAGGGAAGGGGTAGGGGTAGGGGGGTATAATTGTCGAGTGAAGGTAAAGCAAGTCTCCCGACACGGGTGCGGTGAATCCGGAGGTGGGTCATGTTTTGATGGGGGGGGACGGGTGGGTTGTCGCAAACATCCCGACCCCTCCCCCCCATATTTTTTGGTCGAATCGTGATTTGTGGGTGCATCAACAGGGTGTTATTTCGTGTTTCACAGAACGCAACAGGTGACATTTTTTTATAGGGTTGTATATTGGAGTACTACAAGGAACTACAGGAATGGCAACAACAGCAACAACAAGAACAACAACAAACAAGTCCAATGCAACACAATTTGAGAGATGTGCATGGATGGTGCGCAGTCAACAGGCTTTGACCCGCTGTGTGACAAGGCCTATACTGTAAGATACAAATGAGATTCGGAAAAAAGCAATGGCAGTTCGATGTTCTGTACATCCGCAAGGGTCTTACCTTTCCGAGTGCATGTGTGTGTGCGTGTTCACGGTATCATCCCCTCCGTAACACTGTGTTGTGTGTGCCAAACTGCCACTCCGCAGCCAGTTTTGCGAGGCACCAACTTATCTCCGCGGCACACACATCAGACAAAGGTGACAACCCCAAGGAGCCGACACTTAATCTGAACGTGTACAGCTCACACAGCAGCACCTCCCGTTCCTGCGTGTCTGAGCGAAGGACCCTGTGGCCAGGAGGGGAGGCACTCTGTGAGGCACTTGCAGGGACAGTCCAGGTAGGGAACCTGCAGGGCTTGGAGCCTTTGCTCAAAACCCTACGGTGGGGAAACACCATATACGCACACACATCAATTTAACAGCAACCGAGCAGATGAAGTCACAATAATGGGTTCGCTGGAATGTCGGACAGTAACGGAGGGAACTTAGCGACGATTGGCAGTCGCTATTCGACTGGAACAGATTTCATAAAACTCATCAACGCGCGGTGCTGCTGTGTGGGTGTTCAGCCACCCTTCTGATTCTAACACATATTTGACATGGGGTTTTTTTTGGTGTATATTTTCATCGGGCTGCAGCGCATTGCAAAGAACACACAGAAACTGTGATGATATCCCTATCGCGTTAGTTTTAATGCGATCTGGGCACCTACAGAACCAAACCACACCTCAGGATGACCATGACGAGGGTCGAGAGGGTACAGATGGGTGGTTGGGGGTCTGGGGCGGGGGATGATAGGTTTGCTTCGGTTCTTGTATTTTGATTTGTCGAATATGGTTGCCGTTGGAACGTAGACACACCCAACCCCACCGACACATCCAGCCTGCCTGTTGTTCGTTAAAAGCAGACCCGCTGGCCAGGCCTTACTGGTCCACCGTGTTCAAGGCACAGTAGCAAAGAATTGTTGTGTTGTACGCCGAAGTCCGGAGGCAAACAAAAAGTAAGTTTGCAGGTTAGCGCCTTGCTGGCAAACCCGGACAGTGGCGCCGCCTCACTTCCCCCCACACCCCAAGCAAAGTAAATCGACATCTGAAAGTACAGTACAACAAAGGAAGTCATCCCAAGGGGGATCTGCTTTAGGTCCAAACCCCGTGCAAAGCCGTACGGCGCACGTGGATTTTCCCACTGAAAGGAAGGCTGTACATAAAACCGTGGGAAAAAGAATAACGGTTCCAGACTGCCTTTTCATCGATCGCACACCCCGGTCTCTCTGCGGGAAGATCTGGCAAAGAGGCCTAGAGGCATTCGCCCTCGTGAAGCTCTTCAGCCCGTCCGGCATCGCCCCTCCACTTTGCCTCCCGACATCTTCCCCCACACCGGATGCGGTTCGTGATGTTTGGTTTGGTTTTAATCAAAAACGAAAGCAACAACAGAAACACGCCCGCTGTTTCAGCAGCCAACGACCGAAGGATTTGCAAAGGCGAGTGCCCAACCAAATGGGATCTCAAGGGCCGGGAGGCCGGCATTTGAGTGGGCCGCAACTGCATCAACTCACAGCCACGTCCAGCCTGCAGGGGGGGGGGGGGGGGGCAGCCTGGGGAGGGGGCAGGCTGCAAAATTCACGGCCAACAAAAAATAAAATATCTCGTTCAAAAAAAAAGAAGAAAATCGAGCCGTTCTGATAAAGGCGACAAAACCTGCACCCTCACTCCACTCCACTCGAGATTTTACCGGCTGCTAAGTGTTTGCACGTCCGTCACACCCCACCCACCGCCCGCCCACCACCACTTTCGTGTGGATGGGGCTGCGGGCGATCAGGATCTGGAAGATCTGGAGGATGGGTGGGGGGGGGGGGGGGGGGGAGTGGGGGCAAGAGGAGGTATGGAGGTGCAATAACAAGGATGTGCCCATCTGTTGCGGGGCCACACACATACACACACAGCTGCATGGGAAAAGGCATAAAGCTGGCAGAGGCCGGCCATGTCGTTCGTTAGCTGGGGGGAGGGGGGGGGGTCAGGGGATAAGATAGGTCTGGTTTTCCGGTTTTCAAAACCAGGGTTTCCCGGTTCCCGGTTTTCTGGGAAAAAAAAAAGGTCGGTCTCATTTTTGGCGGTTTTTTTGTGACTTTGGGACAGTAAAACAGTCAGAAAAAACGCCATAAAAAAATAGAAAGTGACCCCATCGTGATCCGCACAGAGCCCAAATAGTCCAAAGAAGGCAGAGAAGCGGAGAAGAAAAAATGGACCTAGCGGGTGGCCCGGTGGGTGGTGATGCCCTCGTCATGCAGGTCTCTTCTGTTTTGAAGGTGCACACATGGTGGACTCCAGCCACCATGTCTAAGAGGGAGTCTAAGACTGCAGTCTGTACTGGAGACGGGAGTCTATTTTCCAGCTAGTTTACGCTCAGACTCCCGCTAGTTGAGACTCATGGGAGACACGGTGTACTCCAGCGGAGGTAGGGTAACCTCCGCTGGAGTTCACCGTGTCGTCTGCCTCTGTGCAGCGTCACTCGGTGCCATCGAATACATGGCGACAGCCCACCAACTCGAGACAGATCTGCTTGTCTGGAGGGCTGAGACGAGAACACGAACGACTTTCAAGCAGTCTTGAAGGTCGCCAAGCCTATTGGGGGCAACTAACAGATGAGATTTGTTTGTTGCCTGTCGTCACAGCTAGGTGCCCATCTCCTCGAAAACTCTCGTCTAGGCTCTACGTGGCGGAGATCTCGTGGACCCTTTGGCCATGACAAGGTCTGCCGTGCATCCACTCCACCCACAACGCACACCTGTCACGAGTGGTCGCTCCCACGTCCTCCTCCACCCTGAAGGTTGAACCCTCAAGGACCAGTGATCTCCTGCTGGCCGGGCTGCGATACAGTGAAGCCTTCCTACTTACAAGCGAATCCAGACTGTAGGGAACAGATGTTCACTACCGTGGCCTCCGGCGGCTGGGGGGCTCCGCCCCCCAGACCCCCCTGCGTAAAAACATTGCACCAGACCGGTTTTTTGGCCGAGAGTCCAAACTTTCAAAGCAGCTGCTGCGCCTGCCCCACCAAGCAGCCTCAGTACGACAGGACGCGCGCAGGCACTGGGCCCTCTCAGATTCTGGGAGGGTTTGCGCGGGTCGCGCGCGCCGAAGGCGCGCGCGAAAAATTTTCAAAACCAGAAAAACCGGAAAACGGCGCCAGAAAAAAAGTCTATCTTATACCCTGGGGGGGGTAGGGAATAGAAAAAAAAGGAAGCACAGAGAGAGGAAGAGGGTGCTGACTTCTGGTCGTTCGTTAGCTGGGATGGCGGTGGGGGGGGGGGGGTGGGAGGACAGAGTGGCAGTGGGCGGTGGGATGTGCTGGGACAGCAGGCACACAAGGAGAAGGGGGTGGGCAGATGAAGCCTGCAGGCGGGCACGCAAAAGGGGGTGACGCGGACGAAAAAGGTTATCACCGGAACTCTGGAGTATTGCGGCGGCCTGACGTTTCTTTTTGTGTCTAAATTTTGAAGGGGCGCTGGGGGTGGGGGTGGGGTTGCGGAATAGATGCGAATTGCTATACACTCACATGGGTTGGGAAGCCATCGTAATATTTTCTTGGAGGGGGGGGGGGGGGTTTCCCCATTTTTCAACAACCAGCCCCTGGGGGCCTGAGCTGAAATAGACCATTGAATCAACGCCCACAGCAGAAGCAAAGGGAATGGGGTGTCAGAATTATCACCCCAGAACACAACAACGACCCGACATGCTGACATCACACAAGCATGTCAACGGGGAGATCCTCCAAGGGATTCGTCATCACGAGATTTTCCGAATCCGCAGACACCGTGGTTGTGGGTGAGTCATCAACCTGCTGTTCGACACCCTTCCGGCTTCCCTTCTGCAGTGCCGTTCTGTCAAGCCTGGCTTTGAAGTAGAGGACAGCCGCCATCATGATGCAGCAGCACACAACCGCAGCACCGGCAAACGCAGCGAGCGCACTGTTTGAAAAGATCTTCGAACCTCCACTCCCCTCAGCCACGGGGGAAGACGCGGCAGCCGCAGACACCCTTGTCTGAATCGGAAGGGCCAGCTCCTTGAAAGCCTCCGACCCATACGGCCTGACCCCCACATAAAGCACATCTGTCGCAACCGGGTAGGCCACCCCGGCATGGTTCCTCACAGACATGGCGAAGGTGTCTTCCTCTGGCGACACCGTCTCCAGGAAGACCCCGTTGTCAAACCCGATATCATGCAGCCTCGAGTATGAATAACGCACCTCATGCTGCGTGGCGGCGTCGTCCTTCTCGCGGGACCACGACATGACGAGATGGGTCGCCCCCTCTGCAGGCAACCTCCAGAAGGCGCCGTTGACGCCGTAGACCTGCATCTCATTCTCCAGGTGGTGTTCGCGGTAGAGCCGCATCCCGTCCACAACGAAGGCAGACATCGCCGGGTCGGAGGCAGCGATCGAGGCAAATGCATCAGATGCCGACGTCACAACATCCAACACCTCCGCCTCGCGCACGGCGGCGGCACCACCGGAGGGGCGGAGCTCCACGCTAATCCCGATCGAGGTGAGGTAATCGAAGTAGGCGACACGTCCGTCGGTCCGGTCATACTGGGGGTCCAGGAGTGGGTTCGTCACGACGCCGTGGTCGACACGCCCGAAGGGCGTGGCGCTGCGCTCGATAATATCAGGGTGGGTGTCGGCGACAACCTTGTGCCAGCCCCCGGTGTGCGGCACGCGGAAGCGGTGGTGTAACCTGCGCCCCCCGCCAGACAGGCTGGAAATAGGTGCGGTGGGGTCGCGCGACACCAGGGTGAGCAGAACGTTGCGGTCGAACCCAGACGCGGCGAGGCCCAGCTCCTCGGGTAGGTAGATGAAGAACTCCAGCCTGTTGAGGGTGCCGAAGGGGGGCCACGTGAAGCCGAGATCACGCGCAAGCGCATCACGGACATAGAAAAAGCCACCGGGCACCCGAGGTGAGAACTCGAGGGTAGGCGGGGTGGTGCCACGAGGGAAGCGCACCGTGAGGGAGTGTTCGCCCAGGGCGGCGACGCGCCTCGACTGCGTGAGCTGGGAGCGCGCAGCGCCAGGCCCGGTGACGTGCCACGAGGTGTTGCAAGACGAAAGGGTGCCGGGGGTGGGTTCGAAATCACCCACAAGGACGGACACGGCGGGTGGTAGCGGCAGGCGGGCAGGAGTCTCGGAGGCAAGGGGAGGCACAGTCGGCCTCCCAGGAGACAAGGTGTACACAGGAGAGGGGCGGGGCGGCGGGCGAGTGACAGGCGGCCGCAGAGGCGACGCAGTCAGAGGCAAGCCAGGAGGGGGGACGGGAATTCGGAGAGGGGACCGAGTGGGCGGTGCTGGGAGAGGAAGCGTGGTGTGGGTGGGCCGTGGGGTGGGCGGGGACGGAGGCAGGGTAGGGCGGGTAGCTGGTGGAGGGCGGGGCGCGGGGGCAGTGGTGCGGGGGAGTGGCGCACGGGTGCCAGGAGGAGTGGGCGGGACACCAGTCGGCACTGCAGTTGCACCAGGCGCAAGAGTGGTCGCGACACCAGTCGGCACTGCAGTTGCACCAGGCGCAAGAGTGGTCGCGACACCCGTCGGCACTGCAGTTGCACCAGGCGCAAGAGTGGTCGGGACACCCGTCGGCACTGCAGTTGCACCAGGCGCAAGGGTGGTCGGGACACCAGTGGGCACTGCAGTTGCACCAGGCGCAAGAGTTGTTGGGACACCAGTCGGCACTGCAGTTGCACCAGGCGCAAGGGTGGTCGGGACAGCAGTCGGCACTGCAGTTGCACCAGGCGCAAGAGTTGTTGGGACACCAGTCGGCACTGCAGTTGCACCAGGCGCAAGAGTGGTCGCGACACCAGTCGGCACTGCAGTTGCACCAGGCGCAAGAGTGGTCGCGACACCCGTCGGCAATGCAGTTGCACCAGGCGCAAGAGTGGTCGGGACACCCGTCGGCACTGCAGTTGCACCAGGCGCAAGGGTGGTCGGGACACCAGTGGGCACAGCAGTTGCACCAGGCGCAAGAGTTGTTGGGACACCAGTCGGCACTGCAGTTGCACCAGGCGCAAGGGTGGTCGGGACAGCAGTCGGCACTGCAGTTGCACCAGGCGCAAGAGTTGTTGGGACACCAGTCGGCACTGCAGTTGCACCAGGCGCAAGAGCGGTCGGGACACCAGTCGGCACTGCAGTTGCACCAGGCGCAAGAGTGGTCGGGACACCAGTCGGCACTGCAGTTGCACCAGGCGCAAGAGTGGTCGGGACACCCGTCGGCACTGCAGTTGCACCAGGCGCAAGAGTGGTCGGGACACCAGTCGGCACTGCAGTTGCACCAGGCGCAAGAGTGGTCGGGACACCCGTCGGCACTGCAGTTGCACGAGGCGCAAGAGTGGTCGGGACACCAGTCGGCACTGCAGTTGCACCAGGCGCAAGAGTGGTCGCGACACCAGTCGGCACTGCAGTTGCACCAGGCGCAAGAGTGGTCGCGACACCCGTCGGCACTGCAGTTGCACCAGGCGCAAGAGTGGTCGGGACACCAGTCGGCACTGCAGTTGCACCGGGCGCTAGAGTGGTCGGGACACCCGTCGGCACTGCAGTTGCACCAGGCGCAAGGGTGGTCGGGACACCAGTGGGCACTGCAGTTGCACCAGGCGCAAGAGTTGTTGGGACACCAGTCGGCACTGCAGTTGCACCAGGCGCAAGAGTGGTCGCGACACCAGTCGGCACTGCAGTTGCACCAGGCGCAAGAGTGGTCGGGACACCAGTCGGCACTGCAGTTGCACCGCGCGCTAGAGTGGTCGGGACACCCGTCGGCACTGCAGTTGCACCAGGCGCAAGGGTGGTCGGGACACCAGTGGGCACTGCAGTTGCACCAGGCGCAAGAGTTGTTGGGACACCAGTCGGCACTGCAGTTGCACCAGGCGCAAGAGTGGTCGCGACACCAGTCGGCACTGCAGTTGCACCAGGCGCAAGAGTGGTCGCGACACCCGTCGGCACTGCAGTTGCACCAGGCGCAAGAGTGGTCGGGACACCAGTCGGCACTGCAGTTGCACCAGGCGCAAGAGTGGTCGCGACACCAGTCGGCACTGCAGTTGCACCAGGCGCAAGAGTGGTCGCGACACCCGTCGGCACTGCAGTTGCACCAGGCGCAAGAGTGGTCGGGACACCCGTCGGCACTGCAGTTGCACCAGGCGCAAGGGTGGTCGGGACACCAGTGGGCACAGCAGTTGCACCAGGCGCAAGAGTTGTTGGGACACCAGTCGGCACTGCAGTTGCACCAGGCGCAAGGGTGGTCGGGACAGCAGTCGGCACTGCAGTTGCACCAGGCGCAAGAGTTGTTGGGACACCAGTCGGCACTGCAGTTGCACCAGGCGCAAGAGTGGTCGGGACACCAGTCGGCACTGCAGTTGCACCAGGCGCAAGAGTGGTCGGGACACCAGTCGGCACTGCAGTTGCACCAGGCGCAAGAGTGGTCGGGACACCCGTCGGCACTGCAGTTGCACCAGGCGCAAGAGTGGTCGGGACACCAGTCGGCACTGCAGTTGCACCAGGCGCAAGAGTGGTCGGGACACCCGTCGGCACTGCAGTTGCACGAGGCGCAAGAGTGGTCGGGACACCAGTCGGCACTGCAGTTGCACCAGGCGCAAGAGTGGTCGCGACACCAGTCGGCACTGCAGTTGCACCAGGCGCAAGAGTGGTCGCGACACCCGTCGGCACTGCAGTTGCACCAGGCGCAAGAGTGGTCGGGACACCAGTCGGCACTGCAGTTGCACCGGGCGCTAGAGTGGTCGGGACACCCGTCGGCACTGCAGTTGCACCAGGCGCAAGAGTGGTCGCGACACCCGTCGGCACTGCAGGTGCACCAGGCGCAAGAGTGGTCGGGACACCAGTCGGCACTGCAGTTGCACCGGGCGCTAGAGTGGTCGGGACACCCGTCGGCACTGCAGTTGCACCAGGCGCAAGGGTGGTCGGGACACCAGTGGGCACTGCAGTTGCACCAGGCGCAAGAGTTGTTGGGACACCAGTCGGCACTGCAGTTGCACCAGGCGCAAGAGTGGTCGCGACACCAGTCGGCACTGCAGTTGCACCAGGCGCAAGAGTGGTCGGGACACCAGTCGGCACTGCAGTTGCACCGCGCGCTAGAGTGGTCGGGACACCCGTCGGCACTGCAGTTGCACCAGGCGCAAGGGTGGTCGGGACACCAGTGGGCACTGCAGTTGCACCAGGCGCAAGAGTTGTTGGGACACCAGTCGGCACTGCAGTTGCACCAGGCGCAAGAGTGGTCGCGACACCAGTCGGCACTGCAGTTGCACCAGGCGCAAGAGTGGTCGCGACACCCGTCGGCACTGCAGTTGCACCAGGCGCAAGAGTGGTCGGGACACCAGTCGGCACTGCAGTTGCACCAGGCGCAAGAGTGGTCGCGACACCAGTCGGCACTGCAGTTGCACCAGGCGCAAGAGTGGTCGGGACACCCGTCGGCACTGCAGTTGCACCAGGCGCAAGGGTGGTCGGGACACCAGTGGGCACAGCAGTTGCACCAGGCGCAAGAGTTGTTGGGACACCAGTCGGCACTGCAGTTGCACCAGGCGCAAGGGTGGTCGGGACAGCAGTCGGCACTGCAGTTGCACCAGGCGCAAGAGTTGTTGGGACACCAGTCGGCACTGCAGTTGCACCAGGCGCAAGAGTGGTCGGGACACCAGTCGGCACTGCAGTTGCACCAGGCGCAAGAGTGGTCGGGACACCCGTCGGCACTGCAGTTGCACCAGGCGCAAGAGTGGTCGGGACACCAGTCGGCACTGCAGTTGCACCAGGCGCAAGAGTGGTCGGGACACCCGTCGGCACTGCAGTTGCACGAGGCGCAAGAGTGGTCGGGACACCAGTCGGCACTGCAGTTGCACCAGGCGCAAGAGTGGTCGCGACACCAGTCGGCACTGCAGTTGCACCAGGCGCAAGAGTGGTCGCGACACCCGTCGGCACTGCAGTTGCACCAGGCGCAAGAGTGGTCGGGACACCAGTCGGCACTGCAGTTGCACCGGGCGCTAGAGTGGTCGGGACACCCGTCGGCACTGCAGTTGCACCAGGCGCAAGAGTGGTCGCGACACCCGTCGGCACTGCAGTTGCACCAGGCGCAAGAGTGGTCGGGACACCAGTCGGCACTGCAGTTGCACCGGGCGCTAGAGTGGTCGGGACACCCGTCGGCACTGCAGTTGCACCAGGCGCAAGGGTGGTCGGGACACCAGTGGGCACTGCAGTTGCACCAGGCGCAAGAGTTGTTGGGACACCAGTCGGCACTGCAGTTGCACCAGGCGCAAGAGTGGTCGCGACACCAGTCGGCACTGCAGTTGCACCAGGCGCACGAGTGGTCGGGACACCAGTCGGCACTGCAGTTGCACCGGGCGCTAGAGTGGTCGGGACACCCGTCGGCACTGCAGTTGCACCAGGCGCAAGGGTGGTCGGGACACCAGTGGGCACTGCAGTTGCACCAGGCGCAAGAGTTGTTGGGACACCAGTCGGCACTGCAGTTGCACCAGGCGCAAGAGTGGTCGCGACACCAGTCGGCACTGCAGTTGCACCAGGCGCAAGAGTGGTCGCGACACCCGTCGGCACTGCAGTTGCACCAGGCGCAAGAGTGGTCGCGACACCAGTCGGCACTGCAGTTGCACCAGGCGCAAGAGTGGTCGCGACACCAGTCGGCACTGCAGTTGCACCGGGCGCTAGAGTGGTCGGGACACCCGTCGGCACTGCAGTTGCACCAGGCGCAAGGGTGGTCGCGACAGCAGTCGGCACTGCAGTTGCACCAGGCGCAAGAGTTGTTGGGACACCAGTCGGCACTGCAGTTGCACCAGGCGCAAGAGTGGTCGCGACACCCGTCGGCACTGCAGTTGCACCAGGCGCAAGAGTGGTCGGGACACCAGTCGGCACTGCAGTTGCACCGGGCGCTAGAGTGGTCGGGACACCCGTCGGCACTGCAGTTGCACCAGGCGCAAGGGTGGTCGGGACACCAGTGGGCACTGCAGTTGCACCAGGCGCAAGAGTTGTTGGGACACCAGTCGGCACTGCAGTTGCACCAGGCGCAAGGGTGGTCGGGACAGCAGTCGGCACTGCAGTTGCACCAGGCGCAAGAGTGGTCGGGACACCCGTCGGCACTGCAGTTGCAACAGGCGCAAGAGTGGTCGGGACACCAGTCGGCACTGCAGTTGCACCAGGCGCAAGAGTGGTCGGGACACCCGTCGGCACTGCAGTTGCACGAGGCGCAAGAGTGGGTGCACCAGTCGGCGCTGCCGTCTCGCCAGGCACAAGGGTTGTCGGTGCAGTCGTTGGAACTGCGGTCGCACCAGGCACAAGTGTTGCAGGTGCAGTCGTCGGAACTGCGGTCGCACCAGGCACAAGAGCGGGTGCACCAGTCGGCGCTGCCGTCTCGCCAGGAACAAGCGTTGTCGGTGCAGTCGTTGGAACTGCGGTCGCACCAGGCACAAGTGTTGTCGGTGCAGTCGTTGGTACTGCGGTCGCACCAGGCACAAGTGTTGCAGGTGCAGTCGTCGGAACTGCGGTCGCACCAGGCACAAGAGTGGGTGCACCAGTCGGCGCTGCCGTCTCGCCAGGCACAAGTGTTGTCGGTGCAGTCGTTGGGACTGCGGTCGCACCAGGCACAAGAGTGGGTGCACCAGTCGGCGCTGCCGTCTCGCCAGGCACAAGGGTTGTCGGTGCAGTCGTTGGTACTGCGGTCGCACCAGGCACAAGTGTTGCAGGTGCAGTCGTCGGAACTGCGGTCGCACCAGGCACAAGAGTGGGTGCACCAGTCGGCGCTGCCGTCTCGCCAGGAACAAGCGTTGTCGGTGCAGTCGTTGGAACTGCGGTCGCACCAGGCACAAGTGTTGCAGGTGCAGTCGTCGGAACTGCGGTCGCACCAGGCACAAGAGTGGGTGCACCTGTCGGCGCTGCCGTCTCGCCAGGCACAAGGGTTGTCGGTGCAGTCGTTGGTACTGCAGTCGCACCAGGCACAAGAGTGGGTGCACCAGTCGGCGCTGCCGTCTCGCCAGGAACAAGCGTTGTCGGTGCAGTCGTTGGAACTGCGGTCGCACCAGGCACAAGAGTGGGTGCCCCTGTCGGCGCTGCCGTCTCGCCAGGCACAAGGGTTGTCGGTGCAGTCGTTGGTACTGCAGTCGCACCAGGCACAAGAGTGGGTGCACCAGTCGGCGCTGCCGTCTCGCCAGGAACAAGTGTTGTCGGTGCAGTCGTCGGAACTGCGGTCGCACCAGGCACAAGAGTGGGTGCACCAGTCGGCGCTGCCGTCTCGCCAGGAACAAGCGTTGTCGGTGCACTCGTTGGAACTGCGGTCGCACCAGGCACAAGTGTTGTCGGTGCAGTCGTTGGGACTGCGGTCGCACCAGGCACAAGAGTGGGTGCACCAGTCGGCGCCGCCGTCTCGCCAGGCACAAGGGTTGTCGGTGCAGTCGTTGGTACTGCGGTCGCACCAGCCACAAGTGTTGCAGGTGCAGTCGTCGGAACTGCGGTCGCACCAGGCACAAGAGTGGGTGCACCTGTCGGCGCTGCCGTCTCGCCAGGCACAAGGGTTGTCGGTGCAGTCGTTGGTACTGCGGTCGCACCAGCCACAAGTGTTGCAGGTGCAGTCGTTGGAACTGCGGTCGCACCAGGCACAAGAGTGGGTGCACCAGTCGGCGCTGCCGTCTCGCCAGGCACAAGGGTTGTCGGTGCAGTCGTTGGTACTGCGGTCGCACCAGGCACAAGAGTGGGTGCACCAGTCGGCGCTGCCGTCTCGCCAGGAACAAGCGTTGTCGGTGCAGTCGTTGGAACTGCGGTCGCACCAGGCACAAGTGTTGTCGGTGCAGTCGTTGGTACTGCGGTCGCACCAGGCACAAGTGTTGCAGGTGCAGTCGTCGGAACTGCGCTCGCACCAGGCACAAGAGTGGGTGCACCTGCCGGCGCTGCCGTCTCGCCAGGCACAAGGGTTGTCGGTGCAGTCGTTGGTACTGCGGTCGCACCAGGCACAAGTGTTGTCGGTGCAGTCGTTGGTACTGCGGTCGCACCAGGCACAAGTGTTGCAGGTGCAGTCGTCGGAACTGCGGTCGCACCAGGCACAAGAGTGGGTGCACCAGTCGGCGCTGCCGTCTCGCCAGGAACAAGCGTTGTCGGTGCAGTCGTTGGAACTGCGGTCGCACCAGGCACAAGTGTTGTCGGTGCAGTCGTTGGTACTGCGGTCGCACCAGGCACAAGTGTTGCAGGTGCAGTCGTCGGAACTGCGCTCGCACCAGGCACAAGAGTGGGTGCACCTGCCGGCGCTGCCGTCTCGCCAGGCACAAGGGTTGTCGGTGCAGTCGTTGGTACTGCGGTCGCACCAGGCACAAGTGTTGCAGGTGCAGTCGTCGGAACTGCGGTCGCACCCGGCACAAGAGTGGGTGCACCAGTCGGCGCTGCCGTCTCGCCAGGAACAAGTGTTGTCGGTGCAGTCGTCGGAACTGCGGTCGCACCAGGCACAAGAGTGGGTGCACCAGTCGGCGCTGCCGTCTCGCCAGGCACAAGTGTTGTCGGTGCAGTCGTTGGGACTGCGGTCGCACCAGGCACAAGAGTGGGTGCACCAGTCGGCCGTGCCGTCTCGCCAGGCACAAGGGTTGTCGGTGCAGTCGTTGCTACTGCGGTCGCACCAGGCACAAGTGTTGCAGGTGCAGTCGTCGGAACTGCGGTCGCACCAGGCACAAGAGTGGGTGCACCAGTCGGCGCTGCCGTCTCGCCAGGAACAAGCGTTGTCGGTGCAGTCGTTGGAACTGCGGTCGCACCAGGGACAAGTGTTGTCGGTGCAGTCGTTGGTACTGCGGTCGCACCAGGCACAAGTGTTGCAGGTGCAGTCGTCGGAACTGCGGTAGCACCAGGCACAAGAGTGGGTGCACCAGTCGGCGCTGCCGTCTCGCCAGGCACAAGGGTTGTCGGTGCAGTCGTTGGTACTGCGGTCGCACCAGGCACAAGTGTTGCAGGTGCAGTCGTCGGAACTGCGGTCGCACCAGGCACAAGAGTGGGTGCACCAGTCGGCGCTGCCGTCTCGCCAGGAACAAGCGTTGTCGGTGCAGTCGTTGGAACTGCGGTCGCACCAGGCACAAGTGTTGCAGGTGCAGTCGTCGGACCTGCGGTCTCACCAGGCACAAGAGTGGGTGCACCTGCCGGCGCTGCCGTCTCGCCAGGAACAAGTGTTGTCGGTGCAGTCGTCGGAACAGCGGTCGCACCAGGCACAAGAGTGAGTGCACCAGTCGGCGCTGCCGTCTCGCCAGGCACAAGTGTTGTCGGTGCAGTCGTTGGGACTGCGGTCGCACCAGGCACAAGAGTGGGTGCACCAGTCGGCGCTGCCGTCTCGCCAGGCACAAGGGTTGTCGGTGCAGTCGTTGGTACTGCGGTCGCACCAGGCACAAGTGTTGCAGGTGCAGTCGTCGGAACTGCGGTCGCACCAGGCACAAGAGTGGGTGCACCAGTCGGCGCTGCCGTCTCGCCAGGAACAAGCGTTGTCGGTGCAGTCGTTGGAACTGCGGTCGCACCAGGCACAAGTGTTGCAGGTGCAGTCGTCGGAACTGCGGTCTCACCAGGCACAACAGTGGGTGCACCAGTCGGCGCTGCCGTCTCGCCAGGCACAAGGGT
Source organism: Rhynchopus euleeides (assembly GCA_963210315.1). Classification (NCBI taxonomy): domain Eukaryota; phylum Euglenozoa; class Diplonemea; order Diplonemida; family Diplonemidae; genus Rhynchopus; species Rhynchopus euleeides. Next base: position 1,025,924 of record OY723242.1, on the reverse strand, counting down.
TGTCGGTGCAGTCGTCGGAACTGCGGTCGCACCAGGCACAAGAGTGGATGCACCAGTCGGCGCTGCCGTCTCGCCAGGCACAAGGGTTGTCGGTGCAGTCGTTGGTACTGCGGTCGCACCAGGCACAAGTGTTGTCGGTGCAGTCGTTGGAACTGCGGTAGCACCAGGCACAAGTGTTGCAGGTGCAGTCGTCGGAACTGCGGTCGCACCAGGCACAACAGTGGGTGGACCAGTCGGCGCTGCCGTCTCGCCAGGCACAAGGGTTGTCGGTGCAGTCGTCGGAACTGCGGTCGCACCAGGCACAACAGTGGGTGCACCAGTCGGCGCTGCCGTCTCGCCAGGCACAAGGGTTGTCGGTGCAGTCGTCGGAACTGCGGTCGCACCAGGCACAAGAGTGGGTGCACCAGTCGGCGCTGCCGTCTCGCCAGGAACAAGTGTTGTCGGTGCAGTCGTCGGAACAGCGGTCGCACCAGGCACAAGAGTGGGTGCACCAGTCGGCGCTGCCGTCTCGCCAGGCACAAGTGTTGTCGGTGCAGTCGTTGGGACTGCGGTCGCACCAGGCACAAGTGTTGCAGGTGCAGTCGTCGGAACTACGGTCGCACCAGGCACAAGAGTGGGTGCACCTGCCGGCGCTGCCGTCTCGCCAGGAACAAGTGTTGTCGGTGCAGTCGTCGGAACAGCGGTCGCACCAGGCACAAGAGTGAGTGCACCAGTCGGCGCTGCCGTCTCGCCAGGCACAAGTGTTGTCGGTGCAGTCGTTGGGACTGCGGTCGCACCAGGCACAAGAGTGGGTGCACCAGTCGGCGCTGCCGTCTCGCCAGGCACAAGGGTTGTCGGTGCAGTCGTTGGAACTGCGGTCGCACCAGGCACAAGTGTTGCAGGTGCAGTCGTCGGAACTGCGGTCGCACCAGGCACAAGAGCGGGTGCACCAGTCGGCGCTGCCGTCTCGCCAGGAACAAGCGTTGTCGGTGCAGTCGTTGGAACTGCGGTCGCACCAGGCACAAGTGTTGTCGGTGCAGTCGTTGGTACTGCGGTCGCACCAGGCACAAGTGTTGCAGGTGCAGTCGTCGGAACTGCGGTCGCACCAGGCACAAGAGTGGGTGCACCAGTCGGCGCTGCCGTCTCGCCAGGCACAAGTGTTGTCGGTGCAGTCGTTGGGACTGCGGTCGCACCAGGCACAAGAGTGGGTGCACCAGTCGGCGCTGCCGTCTCGCCAGGCACAAGGGTTGTCGGTGCAGTCGTTGGAACTGCGGTCGCACCAGGCACAAGTGTTGCAGGTGCAGTCGTCGGAACTGCGGTCGCACCAGGCACAAGAGCGGGTGCACCAGTCGGCGCTGCCGTCTCGCCAGGAACAACCGTTGTCGGTGCAGTCGTTGGAACTGCGGTCGCACCAGGCACAAGTGTTGTCGGTGCAGTCGTTGGTACTGCGGTCGCACCAGGCACAAGTGTTGCAGGTGCAGTCGTCGGAACTGCGGTCGCACCAGGCACAAGAGTGGGTGCACCAGTCGGCGCTGCCGTCTCGCCAGGCACAAGCGTTGTCGGTGCAGTCGTTGGAACTGCGGTCGCACCAGGCACAAGTGTTGCAGGTGCAGTCGTCGGAACTGCGGTCGCACCAGGCACAAGAGTGGGTGCACCAGTCGGCGCTGCCGTCTCGCCAGGCACAAGCGTTGTCGGTGCAGTCGTTGGAACTGCGGTCGCACCAGGCACAAGTGTTGCAGGTGCAGTCGTCGGAACTGCGGTCGCACCAGGCACAAGAGTGGGTGCCCCTGTCGGCGCTGCCGTCTCGCCAGGCACAAGGGTTGTCGGTGCAGTCGTTGGTACTGCGGTCGCACCAGGCACAAGTGTTGCAGGTGCAGTCGTCGGAACTGCGGTCGCACCAGGCACAAGAGTGGGTGCACCAGTCGGCGCTGCCGTCTCGCCAGGCACAAGCGTTGTCGGTGCAGTCGTTGGAACTGCGGTCGCACCAGGCACAAGTGTTGCAGGTGCAGTCGTCGGAACTGCGGTCGCACCAGGCACAAGAGTGGGTGCACCAGTCGGCGCTGCCGTCTCGCCAGGCACAAGCGTTGTCGGTGCAGTCGTTGGAACTGCGGTCGCACCAGGCACAAGTGTTGCAGGTGCAGTCGTCGGAACTGCGGTCGCACCAGGCACAAGAGTGGGTGCCCCTGTCGGCGCTGCCGTCTCGCCAGGCACAAGGGTTGTCGGTGCAGTCGTTGGTACTGCGGTCGCACCAGGCACAAGTGTTGCAGGTGCAGTCGTCGGAACTGCGGTCGCACCAGGCACAAGAGTGGGTGCCCCTGTCGGCGCTGCCGTCTCGCCAGGCACAAGGGTTGTCGGTGCAGTCGTTGGTACTGCAGTCGCACCAGGCACAAGTGTTGCAGGTGCAGTCGTCGGAACTGCGGTCGCACCAGGCACAAGAGTGGGTGCACCAGTCGGCGCTGCCGTCTCGCCAGGAACAAGCGTTGTCGGTGCAGTCGTTGGAACTGCGGTCGCACCAGGCACAAGTGTTGTCGGTGCAGTCGTTGGGACTGCGGTCGCACCAGGCACAAGAGTGGGTGCACCAGTCGGCGCTGCCGTCTCGCCAGGCACAAGGGTTGTCGGTGCAGTCGTTGGTACTGCGGTCGCACCAGCCACAAGTGTTGCAGGTGCAGTCGTCGGAACTGCGGTCGCACCAGGCACAAGAGTGGGTGCACCTGTCGGCGCTGCCGTCTCGCCAGGAACAAGCGTTGTCGGTGCAGTCGTTGGAACTGCGGTCGCACCAGGCACAAGTGTTGTCGGTGCAGTCGTTGGAACTGCGGTCGCACCAGGCACAAGTGTTGCAGGTGCAGTCGTCGGAACTGCGGTCGCACCAGGCACAAGAGTGGGTGCCCCTGTCGGCGCTGCCGTCTCGCCAGGCACAAGGGTTGTCGGTGCAGTCGTTGGTACTGCGGTCGCACCAGCCACAAGTGTTGCAGGTGCAGTCGTCGGAACTGCGGTCGCACCAGGCACAAGAGTGGGTGCACCTGTCGGCGCTGCCGTCTCGCCAGGAACAAGCGTTGTCGGTGCAGTCGTTGGAACTGCGGTCGCACCAGGCACAAGTGTTGTCGGTGCAGTCGTTGGGACTGCGGTCGCACCAGGCACAAGAGTGGGTGCACCAGTCGGCGCTGCCGTCTCGCCAGGCACAAGGGTTGTCGGTGCAGTCGTTGGAACTGCGGTCGCACCAGGCACAAGTGTTGCAGGTGCAGTCGTTGGGACTGCGGTCGCACCAGGCACAAGAGTGGGTGCACCAGTCGGCGCTGCCGTCTCGCCAGGCACAAGGGTTGTCGGTGCAGTCGTTGGAACTGCGGTCGCACCAGGCACAAGTGTTGCAGGTGCAGTCGTTGGGACTGCGGTCGCACCAGGCACAAGAGTGGGTGCACCAGTCGGCGCTGCCGTCTCGCCAGGAACAAGCGTTGTCGGTGCAGTCGTTGGAACTGCGGTCGCACCAGGCACAAGTGTTGTCGGTGCAGTCGTTGGGACTGCGGTCGCACCAGGCACAAGAGTGGGTGCACCAGTCGGCGCTGCCGTCTCGCCAGGCACAAGGGTTGTCGGTGCAGTCGTTGGAACTGCGGTCGCACCAGGCACAAGTGTTGCAGGTGCAGTCGTCGGAACTGCGGTCGCACCAGGCACAAGAGTGGGTGCCCCTGTCGGCGCTGCCGTCTCGCCAGGCACAAGGGTTGTCGGTGCAGTCGTTGGTACTGCAGTCGCACCAGGCACAAGTGTTGCAGGTGCAGTCGTCGGAACTGCGGTCGCACCAGGCACAAGAGTGGGTGCACCAGTCGGCGCTGCCGTCTCGCCAGGAACAAGCGTTGTCGGTGCAGTCGTTGGAACTGCGGTCGCACCAGGCACAAGTGTTGTCGGTGCAGTCGTTGGGACTGCGGTCGCACCAGGCACAAGAGTGGGTGCACCAGTCGGCGCTGCCGTCTCGCCAGGCACAAGGGTTGTCGGTGCAGTCGTTGGAACTGCGGTCGCACCAGGCACAAGTGTTGCAGGTGCAGTCGTTGGGACTGCGGTCGCACCAGGCACAAGAGTGGGTGCACCAGTCGGCGCTGCCGTCTCGCCAGGCACAAGGGTTGTCGGTGCAGTCGTTGGAACTGCGGTCGCACCAGGCACAAGTGTTGCAGGTGCAGTCGTTGGGACTGCGGTCGCACCAGGCACAAGAGTGGGTGCACCAGTCGGCGCTGCCGTCTCGCCAGGAACAAGCGTTGTCGGTGCAGTCGTTGGAACTGCGGTCGCACCAGGCACAAGTGTTGTCGGTGCAGTCGTTGGGACTGCGGTCGCACCAGGCACAAGAGTGGGTGCACCAGTCGGCGCTGCCGTCTCGCCAGGCACAAGGGTTGTCGGTGCAGTCGTTGGAACTGCGGTCGCACCAGGCACAAGTGTTGCAGGTGCAGTCGTCGGAACTGCGGTCGCACCAGGCACAAGAGCGGGTGCACCAGTCGGCGCTGCCGTCTCGCCAGGAACAAGCGTTGTCGGTGCAGTCGTTGGAACTGCGGTCGCACCAGGCACAAGTGTTGTCGGTGCAGTTGTTGGTACTGCGGTCGCACCAGGCACAAGTGTTGCAGGTGCAGTCGTCGGAACTGCGGTCGCACCAGGCACAAGAGTGGGTGCACCAGTCGGCGCTGCCGTCTCGCCAGGCACAAGGGTTGTCGGTGCAGTCGTTGGTACTGCGGTCGCACCAGGCACAAGTGTTGCAGGTGCAGTCGTCGGAACTGCGGTCGCACCAGGCACAAGAGTGGGTGCACCAGTCGGCGCTGCCGTCTCGCCAGGAACAAGCGTTGTCGGTGCAGTCGTTGGAACTGCGGTCGCACCAGGCACAAGTGTTGCAGGTGCAGTCGTCGGAACTGCGGTCGCACCAGGCACAAGAGTGGGTGCACCTGTCGGCGCTGCCGTCTCGCCAGGCACAAGGGTTGTCGGTGCAGTCGTTGGTACTGCGGTCGCACCAGGCACAAGAGTGGGTGCACCAGTCGGCGCTGCCGTCTCGCCAGGAACAAGCGTTGTCGGTGCAGTCGTTGGAACTGCGGTCGCACCAGGCACAAGTGTTGCAGGTGCAGTCGTCGGAACTGCGGTCGCACCAGGCACAAGAGTGGGTGCCCCTGTCGGCGCTGCCGTCTCGCCAGGCACAAGGGTTGTCGGTGCAGTCGTTGGTACTGCGGTCGCACCAGGCACAAGTGTTGCAGCTGCAGTCGTCGGAACTGCGGTCGCACCAGGCACAAGAGTGGGTGCCCCTGTCGGCGCTGCCGTCTCGCCAGGCACAAGGGTTGTCGGTGCAGTCGTTGGTACTGCAGTCGCACCAGGCACAAGTGTTGCAGGTGCAGTCGTCGGAACTGCGGTCGCACCAGGCACAAGAGTGGGTGCACCAGTCGGCGCTGCCGTCTCGCCAGGAACAAGCGTTGTCGGTGCAGTCGTTGGAACTGCGGTCGCACCAGGCACAAGTGTTGTCGGTGCAGTCGTTGGGACTGCGGTCGCACCAGGCACAAGAGTGGGTGCACCAGTCGGCGCTGCCGTCTCGCCAGGCACAAGGGTTGTCGGTGCAGTCGTTGGTACTGCGGTCGCACCAGCCACAAGTGTTGCAGGTGCAGTCGTCGGAACTGCGGTCGCACCAGGCACAAGAGTGGGTGCACCTGTCGGCGCTGCCGTCTCGCCAGGAACAAGCGTTGTCGGTGCAGTCGTTGGAACTGCGGTCGCACCAGGCGCAAGTGTTGTCGGTGCAGTCGTTGGTACTGCGGTCGCACCAGGCACAAGTGTTGCAGGTGCAGTCGTCGGAACTGCGGTCGCACCAGGCACAAGAGTGGGTGCACCTGTCGGCGCTGCCGTCTCGCCAGGCACAAGGGTTGTCGGTGCAGTCGTTGGTACTGCGGTCGCACCAGGCACAAGAGTGGGTGCACCAGTCGGCGCTGCCGTCTCGCCAGGCACAAGTGTTGTCGGTGCAGTCGTTCGTACTGCGGTCGCACCAGGCACAAGAGTGGGTGCACCTGTCGGCGCTGCCGTCTCGCCAGGCACAAGGGTTGTCGGTGCAGTCGTTGGTACTGCGGTCGCACCAGGCACAAGAGTGGGTGCACCAGTCGGCGCTGCCGTCTCGCCAGGAACAAGTGTTGTCGGTGCAGTCGTCGGAACTGCGGTCGCACCAGGCACAGGAGTGAGTGCACCAGTCGGCGCTGCCGTCTCGCCAGGCACAAGTGTTGTCGGTGCAGTCGTTGGGACTGCGGTCGCACCAGGCACAAGAGTGTGTGCACCAGTCGGCGCTGCCGTCTCGCCAGGCACAAGAGTTGTCGGTGCAGTCGTTGGTACTGCGGTCGCACCAGGCACAAGTGTTGCAGGTGCAGTCCTCGGAACTGCGGTCGCACCAGGCACAAGAGTGGGTGCACCAGTCGGCGCTGCCGTCTCGCCAGGAACAAGCGTTGTCGGTGCAGTCGTTGGAACTGCGGTCGCACCAGGCACAAGAGTGGGTGCACCAGTCGGCGCTGCCGTCTCGCCAGGAACAAGCGTTGTCGGTGCAGTCGTTGGAACTGCGGTCGCACCAGGCACAAGTGTTGCAGGTGCAGTCGTCGGAACTGCGGTCGCACCAGGCACAAGAGTGGGTGCACCAGTCGGCGCTGCCGTCTCGCCAGGCACAAGTGTTGTCGGTGCAGTCGTTGGTACTGCGGTCGCACCAGGCACAAGTGTTGCAGGTGCAGTCGTCGGAACTGCGGTCGCACCAGGCACAAGAGTGGGTGCACCTGTCGGCGCTGCCGTCTCGCCAGGCACAAGGGTTGTCGGTGCAGTCGTTGGTACTGCGGTCGCACCAGGCACAAGAGTGGGTGCACCAGGCGGCGCTGCCGTCTCGCCAGGAACAAGCGTTGTCGGTGCAGTCGTTGGAACTGCGGTCGCACCAGGCACAAGTGTTGTCGGTGCAGTCGTTGGTACTGCGGTCGCACCAGGCACAAGTGTTGCAGGTGCAGTCGTCGGAACTGCGGTCGCACCAGGCACAAGAGTGGGTGCACCAGTCGGCGCTGCCGTCTCGCCAGGAACAAGCGTTGTCGGTGCAGTCGTTGGAACTGCGGTCGCACCAGGCACAAGTGTTGTCGGTGCAGTCGTTGGTACTGCGGTCGCACCAGGCACAAGTGTTGCAGGTGCAGTCGTCGGAACTGCGGTCGCACCAGGCACAAGAGTGGGTGCACCAGTCGGCGCTGCCGTCTCGCCAGGAACAAGTGTTGTCGGTGCAGTCGTCGGAACAGCGGTCGCACCAGGCACAAGAGTGAGTGCACCAGTCGGCGCTGCCGTCTCGCCAGGCAAAAGTGTTGTCGGTGCAGTCGTTGGGACTGCGGTCGCACCAGGCACAAGAGTGGGTGCACCAGTCGGCGCTGCCGTCTCGCCAGGCACAAGGGTTGTCGGTGCAGTCGTTGGTACTGCGGTCGCACCGGGCACAAGAGTGGGTGCACCAGTCGGCGCTGCCGTCTCGCCAGGAACAAGCGTTGTCGGTGCAGTCGTTGGAACTGCGGTCGCACCAGGCACAAGTGTTGTCGGTGCAGTCGTTGGTACTGCGGTCGCACCAGGCACAAGTGTTGCAGGTGCAGTCGTCGGAACTGCGGTCGCACCAGGCACAAGAGTGGGTGCACCTGCCGGCGCTGCCGTCTCGCCAGGCACAAGGGTTGTCGGTGCAGTCGTTGGTACTGCGGTCGCACCAGGCACAAGTGTTGCAGGTGCAGTCGTCGGAACTGCGGTCGCACCCGGCACAAGAGTGGGTGCACCAGTCGGCGCTGCCGTCTCGCCAGGAACAAGTGTTGTCGGTGCAGTCGTCGGAACTGCGGTCGCACCAGGCACAAGAGTGGGTGCACCAGTCGGCGCTGCCGTCTCGCCAGGCACAAGTGTTGTCGGTGCAGTCGTTGGGACTGCGGTCGCACCAGGCACAAGAGTGGGTGCACCAGTCGGCCGTGCCGTCTCGCCAGGCACAAGGGTTGTCTGTGCAGTCGTTGCTACTGCGGTCGCACCAGGCACAAGTGTTGCAGGTGCAGTCGTCGGAACTGCGGTCGCACCAGGCACAAGAGTGGGTGCACCAGTCGGCGCTGCCGTCTCGCCAGGAACAAGCGTTGTCGGTGCAGTCGTTGGAACTGCGGTCGCACCAGGGACAAGTGTTGTCGGTGCAGTCGTTGGTACTGCGGTCGCACCAGGCACAAGTGTTGCAGGTGCAGTCGTCGGAACTGCGGTAGCACCAGGCACAAGAGTGGGTGCACCAGTCGGCGCTGCCGTCTCGCCAGGCACAAGGGTTGTCGGTGCAGTCGTTGGTACTGCGGTCGCACCAGGCACAAGTGTTGCAGGTGCAGTCGTCGGAACTGCGGTCGCACCAGGCACAAGAGTGGGTGCACCAGTCGGCGCTGCCGTCTCGCCAGGAACAAGCGTTGTCGGTGCAGTCGTTGGAACTGCGGTCGCACCAGGCACAAGTGTTGCAGGTGCAGTCGTCGGAACTGCGGTCTCACCAGGCACAACAGTGGGTGCACCAGTCGGCGCTGCCGTCTCGCCAGGCACAAGGGTTGTCGGTGCAGTCGTCGGAACTGCGGTCGCACCAGGCACAAGAGTGGGTGCACCAGTCGGCGCTGCCGTCTCGCCAGGCACAAGGGTTGTCGGTGCAGTCGTTGGTACTGCGGTCGCACCAGGCACAAGTGTTGTCGGTGCAGTCGTTGGAACTGCGGTAGCACCAGGCACAAGTGTTGCAGGTGCAGTCGTCGGAACTGCGGTCGCACCAGGCACAACAGTGGGTGCACCAGTCGGCGCTGCCGTCTCGCCAGGCACAAGGGTTGTCGGTGCAGTCGTCGGAACTGCGGTCGCACCAGGCACAACAGTGGGTGCACCAGTCGGCGCTGCCGTCTCGCCAGGCACAAGGGTTGTCGGTGCAGTCGTCGGAACTGCGGTCGCACCAGGCACAAGAGTGAGTGCACCAGTCGGCGCTGCCGTCTCGCCAGGCACAAGTGTTGTCGGTGCAGTCGTTGGGACTGCGGTCGCACCAGGCACAAGTGTTGCAGGTGCAGTCGTCGGAACTGCGGTCGCACCAGGCACAAGAGTGGGTGCACCAGTCGGCGCTGCCGTCTCGCCAGGAACAAGCGTTGTCGGTGCAGTCGTTGGAACTGCGGTCGCACCAGGCACAAGTGTTGCAGGTGCAGTCGTCGGAACTGCGGTCGCACCAGGCACAAGAGTGGGTGCACCTGCCGGCGCTGCCGTCTCGCCAGGCACAAGGGTTGTCGGTGCAGTCGTTGGTACTGCGGTCGCACCAGGCACAAGTGTTGCAGGTGCAGTCGTCGGAACTGCGGTCGCACCCGGCACAAGAGTGGGTGCACCAGTCGGCGCTGCCGTCTCGCCAGGAACAAGTGTTGTCGGTGCAGTCGTCGGAACTGCGGTCGCACCAGGCACAAGAGTGGGTGCCCCTGTCGGCGCTGCCGTCTCGCCAGGCACAAGGGTTGTCGGTGCAGTCGTTGGTACTGCGGTCGCACCAGGCACAAGTGTTGTCGGTGCAGTCGTTGGAACTGCGGTAGCACCAGGCACAAGTGTTGCAGGTGCAGTCGTCGGAACTGCGGTCGCACCAGGCACAACAGTGGGTGCACCAGTCGGCGCTGCCGTCTCGCCAGGCACAAGGGTTGTCGGTGCAGTCGTCGGAACTGCGGTCGCACCAGGCACAACAGTGGGTGCACCAGTCGGCGCTGCCGTCTCGCCAGGCACAAGGGTTGTCGGTGCAGTCGTCGGAACTGCGGTCGCACCAGGCACAAGAGTGAGTGCACCAGTCGGCGCTGCCGTCTCGCCAGGCACAAGTGTTGTCGGTGCAGTCGTTGGGACTGCGGTCGCACCAGGCACAAGTGTTGCAGGTGCAGTCGTCGGAACTGCGGTCGCACCAGGCACAAGAGTGGGTGCACCAGTCGGCGCTGCCGTCTCGCCAGGAACAAGCGTTGTCGGTGCAGTCGTTGGAACTGCGGTCGCACCAGGCACAAGTGTTGCAGGTGCAGTCGTCGGAACTGCGGTCGCACCAGGCACAAGAGTGGGTGCACCTGCCGGCGCTGCCGTCTCGCCAGGCACAAGGGTTGTCGGTGCAGTCGTTGGTACTGCGGTCGCACCAGGCACAAGTGTTGCAGGTGCAGTCGTCGGAACTGCGGTCGCACCCGGCACAAGAGTGGGTGCACCAGTCGGCGCTGCCGTCTCGCCAGGAACAAGTGTTGTCGGTGCAGTCGTCGGAACTGCGGTCGCACCAGGCACAAGAGTGGGTGCACCAGTCGGCGCTGCCGTCTCGCCAGGCACAAGTGTTGTCGGTGCAGTCGTTGGGACTGCGGTCGCACCAGGCACAAGAGTGGGTGCACCAGTCGGCCGTGCCGTCTCGCCAGGCACAAGGGTTGTCGGTGCAGTCGTTGCTACTGCGGTCGCACCAGGCACAAGTGTTGCAGGTGCAGTCGTCGGAACTGCGGTCGCACCAGGCACAAGAGTGGGTGCACCAGTCGGCGCTGCCGTCTCGCCAGGAACAAGCGTTGTCGGTGCAGTCGTTGGAACTGCGGTCGCACCAGGGACAAGTGTTGTCGGTGCAGTCGTTGGTACTGCGGTCGCACCAGGCACAAGAGTGGGTGCACCAGTCGGCGCTGCCGTCTCGCCAGGCACAAGGGTTGTCGGTGCAGTCGTTGGTACTGCGGTCGCACCAGGCACAAGTGTTGCAGGTGCAGTCGTCGGAACTGCGGTCGCACCAGGCACAAGAGTGGGTGCACCAGTCGGCGCTGCCGTCTCGCCAGGAACAAGCGTTGTCGGTGCAGTCGTTGGAACTGCGGTCGCACCAGGCACAAGTGTTGCAGGTGCAGTCGTCGGAACTGCGGTCTCACCAGGCACAACAGTGGGTGCACCAGTCGGCGCTGCCGTCTCGCCAGGCACAAGGGTTGTCGGTGCAGTCGTCGGAACTGCGGTCGCACCAGGCACAAGAGTGGGTGCACCAGTCGGCGCTGCCGTCTCGCCAGGCACAAGGGTTGTCGGTGCAGTCGTTGGTACTGCGGTCGCACCAGGCACAACTGTTGTCGGTGCAGTCGTTGGAACTGCGGTAGCACCAGGCACAAGTGTTGCAGGTGCAGTCGTCGGAACTGCGGTCGCACCAGGCACAACAGTGGGTGCACCAGTCGGCGCTGCCGTCTCGCCAGGCACAAGGGTTGTCGGTGCAGTCGTTGGTACTGCGGTCGCACCAGGCACAAGAGTGGGTGCACCAGTCGGCGCTGCCGTCTCGCCAGGCACAAGGGTTGTCGGTGCAGTCGTTGGTACTGCGGTCGCACCAGGCACAAGAGTGGGTGCACCAGTCGGCGCTGCCGTCTCGCCAGGCACAAGGGTTGTCGGTGCAGTCGTTGGTACTGCGGTCGCACCAGGCACAAGAGTGGGTGCACCAGTCGGCGCTGCCGTCTCGCCAGGAACAAGTGTTGTCGGTGCAGTCGTCGGAACTGCGGTCGCACCAGGCACAGGAGTGAGTGCACCAGTCGGCGCTGCCGTCTCGCCAGGCACAAGTGTTGTCGGTGCAGTCGTTGGGACTGCGGTCGCACCAGGCACAAGAGTGTGTGCACCAGTCGGCGCTGCCGTCTCGCCAGGCACAAGAGTTGTCGGTGCAGTCGTTGGTACTGCGGTCGCACCAGGCACAAGTGTTGCAGGTGCAGTCCTCGGAACTGCGGTCGCACCAGGCACAAGAGTGGGTGCACCAGTCGGCGCTGCCGTCTCGCCAGGAACAAGCGTTGTCGGTGCAGTCGTTGGAACTGCGGTCGCACCAGGCACAAGAGTGGGTGCACCAGTCGGCGCTGCCGTCTCGCCAGGAACAAGCGTTGTCGGTGCAGTCGTTGGAACTGCGGTCGCACCAGGCACAAGTGTTGCAGGTGCAGTCGTCGGAACTGCGGTCGCACCAGGCACAAGAGTGAGTGCACCAGTCGGCGCTGCCGTCTCGCCAGGCACAAGTGTTGTCGGTGCAGTCGTTGGTACTGCGGTCGCACCAGGCACAAGTGTTGCAGGTGCAGTCGTCGGAACTGCGGTCGCACCAGGCACAAGAGTGGGTGCACCTGTCGGCGCTGCCGTCTCGCCAGGCATAAGGGTTGTCGGTGCAGTCGTTGGTACTGCGGTCGCACCAGGCACAAGAGTGGGTGCACCAGGCGGCGCTGCCGTCTCGCCAGGAACAAGCGTTGTCGGTGCAGTCGTTGGAACTGCGGTCGCACCAGGCACAAGTGTTGTCGGTGCAGTCGTTGGTACTGCGGTCGCACCAGGCACAAGTGTTGCAGGTGCAGTCGTCGGAACTGCGGTCGCACCAGGCACAAGAGTGGGTGCACCAGTCGGCGCTGCCGTCTCGCCAGGAACAAGTGTTGTCGGTGCAGTCGTCGGAACAGCGGTCGCACCAGGCACAAGAGTGAGTGCACCAGTCGGCGCTGCCGTCTCGCCAGGCAAAAGTGTTGTCGGTGCAGTCGTTGGGACTGCGGTCGCACCAGGCACAAGAGTGGGTGCACCAGTCGGCGCTGCCGTCTCGCCAGGCACAAGGGTTGTCGGTGCAGTCGTTGGTACTGCGGTCGCACCAGGCACAAGAGTGGGTGCACCAGTCGGCGCTGCCGTCTCGCCAGGAACAAGCGTTGTCGGTGCAGTCGTTGGAACTGCGGTCGCACCAGGCACAAGTGTTGTCGGTGCAGTCGTTGGTACTGCGGTCGCACCAGGCACAAGTGTTGCAGGTGCAGTCGTCGGAACTGCGGTCGCACCAGGCACAAGAGTGGGTGCACCTGCCGGCGCTGCCGTCTCGCCAGGCACAAGGGTTGTCGGTGCAGTCGTTGGTACTGCGGTCGCACCAGGCACAAGTGTTGCAGGTGCAGTCGTCGGAACTGCGGTCGCACCCGGCACAAGAGTGGGTGCACCAGTCGGCGCTGCCGTCTCGCCAGGAACAAGTGTTGTCGGTGCAGTCGTCGGAACTGCGGTCGCACCAGGCACAAGAGTGGGTGCACCAGTCGGCGCTGCCGTCTCGCCAGGCACAAGTGTTGTCGGTGCAGTCGTTGGGACTGCGGTCGCACCAGGCACAAGAGTGGGTGCACCAGTCGGCCGTGCCGTCTCGCCAGGCACAAGGGTTGTCGGTGCAGTCGTTGCTACTGCGGTCGCACCAGGCACAAGTGTTGCAGGTGCAGTCGTCGGAACTGCGGTCGCACCAGGCACAAGAGTGGGTGCACCAGTCGGCGCTGCCGTCTCGCCAGGAACAAGCGTTGTCGGTGCAGTCGTTGGAACTGCGGTCGCACCAGGGACAAGTGTTGTCGGTGCAGTCGTTGGTACTGCGGTCGCACCAGGCACAAGTGTTGCAGGTGCAGTCGTCGGAACTGCGGTAGCACCAGGCACAAGAGTGGGTGCACCAGTCGGCGCTGCCGTCTCGCCAGGCACAAGGGTTGTCGGTGCAGTCGTTGGTACTGCGGTCGCACCAGGCACAAGTGTTGCAGGTGCAGTCGTCGGAACTGCGGTCGCACCAGGCACAAGAGTGGGTGCACCAGTCGGCGCTGCCGTCTCGCCAGGAACAAGCGTTGTCGGTGCAGTCGTTGGAACTGCGGTCGCACCAGGCACAAGTGTTGCAGGTGCAGTCGTCGGAACTGCGGTCTCACCAGGCACAACAGTGGGTGCACCAGTCGGCGCTGCCGTCTCGCCAGGCACAAGGGTTGTCGGTGCAGTCGTCGGAACTGCGGTCGCACCAGGCACAAGAGTGGGTGCACCAGTCGGCGCTGCCGTCTCGCCAGGCACAAGGGTTGTCGGTGCAGTCGTTGGTACTGCGGTCGCACCAGGCACAAGTGTTGTCGGTGCAGTCGTTGGAACTGCGGTAGCACCAGGCACAAGTGTTGCAGGTGCAGTCGTCGGAACTGCGGTCGCACCAGGCACAACAGTGGGTGCACCAGTCGGCGCTGCCGTCTCGCCAGGCACAAGGGTTGTCGGTGCAGTCGTCGGAACTGCGGTCGCACCAGGCACAACAGTGGGTGCACCAGTCGGCGCTGCCGTCTCGCCAGGCACAAGGGTTGTCGGTGCAGTCGTCGGAACTGCGGTCGCACCAGGCACAAGAGTGAGTGCACCAGTCGGCGCTGCCGTCTCGCCAGGCACAAGTGTTGTCGGTGCAGTCGTTGGGACTGCGGTCGCACCAGGCACAAGTGTTGCAGGTGCAGTCGTCGGAACTGCGGTCGCACCAGGCACAAGAGTGGGTGCACCAGTCGGCGCTGCCGTCTCGCCAGGAACAAGCGTTGTCGGTGCAGTCGTTGGAACTGCGGTCGCACCAGGCACAAGTGTTGCAGGTGCAGTCGTCGGAACTGCGGTCGCACCAGGCACAAGAGTGGGTGCACCTGCCGGCGCTGCCGTCTCGCCAGGCACAAGGGTTGTCGGTGCAGTCGTTGGTACTGCGGTCGCACCAGGCACAAGTGTTGCAGGTGCAGTCGTCGGAACTGCGGTCGCACCCGGCACAAGAGTGGGTGCACCAGTCGGCGCTGCCGTCTCGCCAGGAACAAGTGTTGTCGGTGCAGTCGTCGGAACTGCGGTCGCACCAGGCACAAGAGTGGGTGCACCAGTCGGCGCTGCCGTCTCGCCAGGCACAAGTGTTGTCGGTGCAGTCGTTGGGACTGCGGTCGCACCAGGCACAAGAGTGGGTGCACCAGTCGGCCGTGCCGTCTCGCCAGGCACAAGGGTTGTCGGTGCAGTCGTTGCTACTGCGGTCGCACCAGGCACAAGTGTTGCAGGTGCAGTCGTCGGAACTGCGGTCGCACCAGGCACAAGAGTGGGTGCACCAGTCGGCGCTGCCGTCTCGCCAGGAACAAGCGTTGTCGGTGCAGTCGTTGGAACTGCGGTCGCACCAGGGACAAGTGTTGTCGGTGCAGTCGTTGGTACTGCGGTCGCACCAGGCACAAGAGTGGGTGCACCAGTCGGCGCTGCCGTCTCGCCAGGCACAAGGGTTGTCGGTGCAGTCGTTGGTACTGCGGTCGCACCAGGCACAAGTGTTGCAGGTGCAGTCGTCGGAACTGCGGTCGCACCAGGCACAAGAGTGGGTGCACCAGTCGGCGCTGCCGTCTCGCCAGGAACAAGCGTTGTCGGTGCAGTCGTTGGAACTGCGGTCGCACCAGGCACAAGTGTTGCAGGTGCAGTCGTCGGAACTGCGGTCTCACCAGGCACAACAGTGGGTGCACCAGTCGGCGCTGCCGTCTCGCCAGGCACAAGGGTTGTCGGTGCAGTCGTCGGAACTGCGGTCGCACCAGGCACAAGAGTGGGTGCACCAGTCGGCGCTGCCGTCTCGCCAGGCACAAGGGTTGTCGGTGCAGTCGTTGGTACTGCGGTCGCACCAGGCACAAGTGTTGTCGGTGCAGTCGTTGGAACTGCGGTAGCACCAGGCACAAGTGTTGCAGGTGCAGTCGTCGGAACTGCGGTCGCACCAGGCACAACAGTGGGTGCACCAGTCGGCGCTGCCGTCTCGCCAGGCACAAGGGTTGTCGGTGCAGTCGTCGGAACTGCGGTCGCACCAGGCACAACAGTGGGTGCACCAGTCGGCGCTGCCGTCTCGCCAGGCACAAGGGTTGTCGGTGCAGTCGTCGGAACTGCGGTCGCACCAGGCACAAGAGTGAGTGCACCAGTCGGCGCTGCCGTCTCGCCAGGCACAAGTGTTGTCGGTGCAGTCGTTGGGACTGCGGTCGCACCAGGCACAAGTGTTGCAGGTGCAGTCGTCGGAACTGCGGTCGCACCAGGCACAAGAGTGGGTGCACCAGTCGGCGCTGCCGTCTCGCCAGGAACAAGCGTTGTCGGTGCAGTCGTTGGAACTGCGGTCGCACCAGGCACAAGTGTTGCAGGTGCAGTCGTCGGAACTGCGGTCGCACCAGGCACAAGAGTGGGTGCACCTGCCGGCGCTGCCGTCTCGCCAGGCACAAGGGTTGTCGGTGCAGTCGTTGGTACTGCGGTCGCACCAGGCACAAGTGTTGCAGGTGCAGTCGTCGGAACTGCGGTCGCACCAGGCACAAGAGTGGGTGCACCAGTCGGCGCTGCCGTCTCGCCAGGAACAAGCGTTGTCGGTGCAGTCGTTGGAACTGCGGTCGCACCAGGCACAAGTGTTGCAGGTGCAGTCGTCGGAACTGCGGTCGCACCAGGCACAAGAGTGGGTGCACCTGCCGGCGCTGCCGTCTCGCCAGGCACAAGGGTTGTCGGTGCAGTCGTTGGTACTGCGGTCGCACCAGGCACAAGTGTTGCAGGTGCAGTCGTCGGAACTGCGGTCGCACCCGGCACAAGAGTGGGTGCACCAGTCGGCGCTGCCGTCTCGCCAGGAACAAGTGTTGTCGGTGCAGTCGTCGGAACTGCGGTCGCACCAGGCACAAGAGTGGGTGCACCAGTCGGCGCTGCCGTCTCGCCAGGCACAAGTGTTGTCGGTGCAGTCGTTGGGACTGCGGTCGCACCAGGCACAAGAGTGGGTGCACCAGTCGGCCGTGCCGTCTCGCCAGGCACAAGGGTTGTCGGTGCAGTCGTTGCTACTGCGGTCGCACCAGGCACAAGTGTTGCAGGTGCAGTCGTCGGAACTGCGGTCGCACCAGGCACAAGAGTGGGTGCACCAGTCGGCGCTGCCGTCTCGCCAGGAACAAGCGTTGTCGGTGCAGTCGTTGGAACTGCGGTCGCACCAGGGACAAGTGTTGTCGGTGCAGTCGTTGGTACTGCGGTCGCACCAGGCACAAGAGTGGGTGCACCAGTCGGCGCTGCCGTCTCGCCAGGCACAAGGGTTGTCGGTGCAGTCGTTGGTACTGCGGTCGCACCAGGCACAAGTGTTGCAGGTGCAGTCGTCGGAACTGCGGTCGCACCAGGCACAAGAGTGGGTGCACCAGTCGGCGCTGCCGTCTCGCCAGGAACAAGCGTTGTCGGTGCAGTCGTTGGAACTGCGGTCGCACCAGGCACAAGTGTTGCAGGTGCAGTCGTCGGAACTGCGGTCTCACCAGGCACAACAGTGGGTGCACCAGTCGGCGCTGCCGTCTCGCCAGGCACAAGGGTTGTCGGTGCAGTCGTCGGAACTGCGGTCGCACCAGGCACAAGAGTGGGTGCACCAGTCGGCGCTGCCGTCTCGCCAGGCACAAGGGTTGTCGGTGCAGTCGTTGGTACTGCGGTCGCACCAGGCACAACTGTTGTCGGTGCAGTCGTTGGAACTGCGGTAGCACCAGGCACAAGTGTTGCAGGTGCAGTCGTCGGAACTGCGGTCGCACCAGGCACAACAGTGGGTGCACCAGTCGGCGCTGCCGTCTCGCCAGGCACAAGGGTTGTCGGTGCAGTCGTCGGAACTGCGGTCGCACCAGGCACAAGAGTGGGTGCACCAGTCGGCGCTGCCGTCTCGCCAGGAACAAGTGTTGTCGGTGTAGTCGTCGGAACAGCGGTCGCACCAGGCACAAGAGTGAGTGCACCAGTCGGCGCTGCCGTCTCGCCAGGCACAAGTGTTGTCGGTGCAGTCGTTGGGACTGCGGTCGCACCAGGCACAAGTGTTGCAGGTGCAGTCGTCGGAACTGCGGTCGCACCAGGCACAAGAGTGGGTGCACCAGTCGGCGCTGCCGTCTCGCCAGGAACAAGCGTTGTCGGTGCAGTCGTTGGAACTGCGGTCGCACCAGGGACAAGTGTTGTCGGTGCAGTCGTTGGTACTGCGGTCGCACCAGGCACAAGTGTTGCAGGTGCAGTCGTCGGAACTGCGGTAGCACCAGGCACAAGAGTGGGTGCACCAGTCGGCGCTGCCGTCTCGCCAGGCACAAGGGTTGTCGGTGCAGTCGTTGGTACTGCGGTCGCACCAGGCACAAGTGTTGCAGGTGCAGTCGTCGGAACTGCGGTCGCACCAGGCACAAGAGTGGGTGCACCAGTCGGCGCTGCCGTCTCGCCAGGAACAAGCGTTGTCGGTGCAGTCGTTGGAACTGCGGTCGCACCAGGCACAAGTGTTGTCGGTGCAGTCGTTGGTACTGCGGTCGCACCAGGCACAAGTGTTGCAGGTGCAGTCGTCGGAACTGCGGTCGCACCAGGCACAAGAGTGGGTGCACCAGTCGGCGCTGCCGTCTCGCCAGGCACAAGGGTTGTCGGTGCAGTCGTTGGAACTGCGGTCGCACCAGGCACAAGTGTTGCAGGTGCAGTCGTCGGAACTGCGGTCGCACCAGGCACAACAGTGGGTGCACCAGTCGGCGCTGCCGTCTCGCCAGGAACAAGTGTTGTCGGTGCAGTCGTCGGAACTGCGGTCGCACCAGGCACAAGAGTGGGTGCACCAGTCGGCGCTGCCGTCTCGCCAGGCACAAGGGTTGTCGGTGCAGTCGTTGGTACTGCGGTCGCACCAGGCACAAGTGTTGTCGGTGCAGTCGTTGGAACTGCGGTAGCACCAGGCACAAGTGTTGCAGGTGCAGTCGTCGGAACTGCGGTCGCACCAGGCACAAGAGTGGGTGCACCAGTCGGCGCTGCCGTCTCGCCAGGCACAAGTGTTGTCGGTGCAGTCGTTGGTACTGCGGTCGCACCAGGCACAAGTGTTGTCGGTGCAGTCGTCGGAGCTGCGGTCGCACCAGGCACAAGAGTGGGTGCACCCGTCGGCTCTGCCGTCTCGCCAGGAACAAGTGTTGTCGGTGCAGTCGTTGGAACTGCGGTCGCACCAGGCACAAGTGTTGTCGGTGCAGTCGTTGGAACTGCGGTAGCACCAGGCACAAGAGTGGGTGCACCAGTCGGCGCTGCCGTCTCGGCAGGAACAAGTGTTGTCGGTGCAGTCGTTGGAACTGAGGTCGCACCAGGCACAAGAGTGGGTGCACCAGTCGGCGCTGCCGTCTCGCCACGTGCGAGCGTTGTCGGTGCCGTGCTTGGTTGGTCAGTTGGTGGTGATGGTGTTACAGGGTGTGGTGTTGGGACTGCTGTTGGGGTCAAAGTGGGCGGGAACGGCGTGGGTGGTGCTGGTGTTGGCGGACTGTCTGTCTCGATCGGCCACCATCTGACACTCCCCTGCACTGTCCGGTAGTCGTCGCTGCAAGTGTATCCCTTCCACACTCCAGGGTCACGACCTCTGATGTCGAATGTGCAGGACTTGTCTGGCATCTTGTCGTCGTTGTCCACCCACGTCCCAGTTTCAAAACGGCATCTGTCCCCGTTGTCATCCTCCCACCCCTCCGTCCTCAATGTGAACGTGTCAGCAGTTGTGTAACGCCTCCCAGTGTCGAGACCCACATCCATGTCGCAGAAGGCCAGCCACCCGTCCCAGCTGAACTCAAAAATTGTGTCACATGTTTTGCACCCACTCGCCACCTCGAACTCTGGCACATTCACCCACACAAAGCCGGTGAACTCATCTTTCGCCAAGTGGTCAAGCACGGGGGCGTTTGTTTTCGCCCGAAACGTGTTCACGACTACCTGCACGTACACAGCCGCCTCACCTGGCACCACTGCTAACAGTAGACTGACGATGCCGACGTAGACATATCCCCGGACCCACATAGGCCCCCGCCCTGCGACACACGCAAGGCCGCCCCCCCCCCCCCCCCCTCCCCAATCACCGTCTGTCGTGTCGACTTGTGGGTGCGATCACCCGTCTGCGTCGGGGTTGCGGTGGTGTGCTGTGGCAGCTGTGCCACCCTCTTGGCTCCTCGACGCAAAGCAACGTGGCAGCGTCCACCGCCAAAGCACGGCAAGGCCAGGGTGGGGACAAGGTGGGGTTGGGTGCACGGGGGAGGGGCTCAGCGCTGAGTCTTCCTGAGGGTCCCACGGGCCTGTCCACCACGATTGCCTCGTCTGTAGCCTCGCCCTACTGCAGCTGTGAAGGATCACATGTGACCAGCCAGGCAAGAGCGGACATCTGCGTGAAATGCTCGGCAGGAAACATCAAATCGAACACGAGAACTTGTTTTGGATTTGCAGGCTGCTGTTTAGCGACTTTTGCGAGGCAGAAAAATAAGATCGGGGCGAGAGGAAGGGGGGGGGGGAGGGGAGGGGGGGCTGTGTTTATGTTGTGCGTTTGCGCCATACATCCGGGGGGGGGGGGGGGGGGGCAAAAGGAAAGCAAGGCAAGTCAAACACCCCACAGCCCCCCTTTTTTATGGGCTTTGGAGGGCCTGTCTTTTGATGCTTCCCCGAAGGAAGACTGCCCGTCCCATCATGTGGACAACCGAGACAACCGGGGCATTCGCTCTGTGTCAAACGTGTGTCAGTCAGTCCCTCCTTTTGTGAAGCGACCCTCGTTTCTGCACTTCAGAGCGTTTTCTGTGCTGGATTAGCGGACCCGCATCGTACAGGACGTCCACGAGAGACGAACGCACGAGAACTGATACGCTATTTCACCTCAGAGCGAAGGCACCCAGAAGCCCCTGTTGTGGGGAAAAACACCCCCCCTCCCCCCCCCCCCCCCCCCCCCCCGATTTTTTAACACCCTCCGATAACCTGCAAGAAGATGCACGGGCTGCTCGCACTCCGGGCCTACCGACACACCCCCCAGGGCTACGCGGTGGGAACCAGCCAGGGAACCTGCTGAGCAGAGGAAATGAGCCGCAGCGATGCAAATACGGGGGTGGGGTGGGGTGGGGGTGAGTCACGCGTCACGGCAATACTTTATATACTGTCGGGGGTGTGGTGTGGTGTGGTGGGGTGGGGTGGGGTCTTCGACGATATTGTTGTCGTGTGCCTTTTTTGTTTTGCCCGTGTTTGTTGCATCTCCCAGTGAGAGTGGGCTGCTGTTTCGTGCTCTTCGAGCCACACAGTGGCATCGCCCCCGCACCACCTCTTCGGATATGTCGTGTAGTTTTGCCGATCAGTGGATTTTGTTCCGGGGAAGAAGGTGATTTGCGATTTGTTGCACATGAAGGCAAGACAAGGTCAACCTTCAACGCCTTCTCGCAGCGTGAGTCCTTTTGTGTGTGTGTGTGTGTGGGTGTGTTTTGAAACCAGGGGAGGATTTTTGTAGCGCACCCTTGCTCGGGTGGTGTGTGTGGGTGTGGGATGCCAGCAGCCTGCCCGCCTTGCAGATACAGGTGTTTACAGCAGACACCTGCAGGGTCTGCAAAGTATCGGCCAGGTTGCAAACATTCGCGAGGGATAGTTTACCCGCCGCCCCCGTTTGTCTTTTGACAATCCTGCAAACTACCGTACACTCGACTCCCCACTACCACAGCCCAGCTGGGCCGTATTGTAGGGGGAAAAAGCAAGTGAGCTGCTGTGTAACGCAAAGCGGCACAAGGTTTGACACACGGAGGGGAATGTAGAGTAGAAGCAGCTCTGTCAAAAACATCGGGTGCATTTCGATCAGAAGTGATTCTGCAGTGATTGTTCAAAGCTCTTCCGACGAGAAATAAATCAGCGCCCGTGAAGAGAGTCATTTTTTAGATGGGGTGTAGCGGGGGTATAGCAAAAAAGGTCAGTGGGGGTCTTCGCTGGTCGTCAGTTTTCAGCCAATTCAACAGGAAATGCACCAAAAATGCACTGACGACCACCCCGTAGCGAAGACCCCCCAGTAACAATAAAGTGTACCAGGGGATTTAAAAATAGGGAGGGGGAGGGGGTGATTCCGATAGTCGTTTACAGCGCGTGATGGTATGCACTTATCTGGCCTCCCCGCACGTCGTTCTCGCATCGTGAGGGCCCTAAACAGCAGCCCCTGTTACAGGAGGCTGCTCAGAGCACGGCCGAGTATCGCACAAACACATCGAACCTAAAACCCTTCGAAATCAGCTCAAACATATTCACAATGTTTTGTGCAAAGTATGCAAAAGAAATATGCAAAAGACAAACAACGTGCAATAATACAATAAAATACAAAAAAAAAACACACACAAAAACAAACGGCAGCCATACGGCCGGAGGCGGGTTGGCGGCAGGGGGCGGTGACTAAAAACTGGTTTTCCGGCTCCGCCAAGGCGACGAACCGGATCATCTCATAAAGGGGCGGCTGTATTTCTTTTTCCTTTGCCCGACAACAAACGCCGTGTTGGGTTTGCCAGACGGGGAGGGAGAAGAGCGACCAAGGGAGAGGGGGGGGGGGGAGGGGGCGCAAGGGAGGGACATGGGGGTAACTGATGATGAGCTATGCGTTATTCCATTCGTTCTTGGGCTCCGATAGAGTCGCCCACCCCCACCCCCCCCCCTACCCCAACCGCGCAACACCGTGGGGCCCGGGTATTTAAAAGCTTTGTAGATGGCCTACACACTTCCCGTGATGTCGCCCCCCCCCAGCCCCCCCCCCCACAACCACTGCAAAGGGCTGAAGGGGGGGGGGGGGGGGGACTGCCCAGCGGGAGATGGAATGCACCAGGCAAAAAAAAGGGCAATTTATATACCGTCACTCAAGTAATGTTGGTGGGGTAATAACCCACCAACTTCTTCCAGAACCCCCAAATCCACCAAATTAGTACCCCACCAACATATTTACCCCACCAACAAATCTACCCCACCAATTTATTACCCCAATGCGCATCGCTGACTACCGTTTTCGTGGCGAACGCCTAAGGGGCCCGGCTGATGGCTACGTTTTCCAGAAAATGCATACGGCGTACGCGTGGGCGTGCGGCGCCTGCAAACGGCAGTCTATGTAGTACAAGAGACGGCCATGTCCGCACACCAAATCGGTCGTCAACCTCAGCAGCCTTCGAGCCTTCGAGTAGGTAATCGTACCTTTTGCACTTGTGCGCGAAGGAACCGTCTGTGAAAGGCAAGAGCAAAGGCCAGGGCTCAGCCTACTGGGTGGCCTACTGTGTGCTGAGAGACCTGGAATACCAGCCGTACGCAATTTCTGCGTACGCGTACGCAGCGCGGTTTCAGAAAGTGCGGACGGCGTACGCACATGCGTACGCGCAGTCGGGGTGGGTGGGCAGGGGGCTCCAAATCCCAGGTGCCAGAAAAAATCGCCAAGTACAATGCGCCCCAGGGGTAATTATGTTGGTGGGGTAATAACCCACCAACTTTTTTCAGAGCCCCAAATCCACCAAATTAGTACCCCACCAACATATTTACCCCACCGATATATTACCCCACCAACAAAACTTGAGTGACGGTATGACCTCGTCCTAAAACCCCCCCCCCCCACTTTGCCCTTTTTCAGGTTTTTTCAGGTTTTTGGGGGATTTTCGAATTTTTCACTTGTTACACGACGCCCATTTTTTTTTTTGC
Source organism: Rhynchopus euleeides (assembly GCA_963210315.1). Classification (NCBI taxonomy): domain Eukaryota; phylum Euglenozoa; class Diplonemea; order Diplonemida; family Diplonemidae; genus Rhynchopus; species Rhynchopus euleeides. The sequence continues at coordinate 1,002,827 of OY723242.1, read as the reverse complement.
GCGCGTCCTATCGTACTGAGGCTGCTTGGTGGGGCTAGCGCAGCAGGTTCTACTTTTGCTCCTTCGGGCTCTTAGCACAGTGACATGCACAACACGAACAACAATGCTCGACGCCCATGGACCAAAAACAGGTCCTGGGGCACATGCGCACTATAAAAATAGCCCTTCTGGGCCAAAAATATGGCCCCGAAGATCATGACAGAGTCTCTCCAGAGGCTTGCCCACAAAAGGAGCTTTATGACCGGAAGTGGGGTGATGCAGGTCACGACATCATCAAGACCACAAGAGATGCCCGCGTCTTTGGTGGAAGCACAGAAGGAAGTGCTGATCTTGTTGCAACTGCTCTGGGAAAGGTGCCCTCCCTGGCACCTCTCACGCCGCCCTTGTTGTAAGTGTCAATGAGGACATACAGACACACGCCGAAGCGTGATTCACCCACTTCGGGACGACAACTTTTCCTAGACAGATATGAAGCACAGGGTTCGTCTGCGGCGATGATCTGTTCCGGCAAAGGGGAAGGAATCCCGAGCATGTTGATCATGCGGACAATATCTCTGAAGCAGGCACCCATACTTTCTGGGTGTGCGTGTTGCGGGACGTGTGGATAGCTGTCCAATCTGAGAGAAGACAAGGGCCTTGCGGAGGCCCTTGTCCCTTCCACCTCGCACAAGGAAGGGCGGGTTTGGTGGGACAAGCGGAGCAATGCCCCAGCAGCATCTTTGGTCCTGTGCTGCAGGCCTCCCGGACGCAACCTCCCTCGCCGCCCAGCACGTGATGTGCAAGCTTGCGTATGTGCTTCAGGGGCGCAGCCGCCGTGCCTCACAATCGACAGCCTGCAGCAACCCTGTCACCCTCCGCGCAGATATGGCTCCTGGAAGCCCGCAGGATCAGAGTGCTAACCCAATGTACCGAACATTACCCCATGTAGACCTCAGAGAAGCGGATGAGCCGCTGTCACGGATAAATAACACGATAAAGCGAAGGGCCGAGGAACGGGAGAAAATCCCCCAATCACAGCAAAAAAGTGCGAGAAAACGGTCGAAGCACCCCCAGAACACACCCCTCAAACCCCTCATGGATGTGTTTGTGGGTCTGTGACAGGTGCATGGGGTCTGTTAGGCAATTTTTCTGACAAAAACCTGAAAAACCCCCGAAAAAGGGCAAAGTGGGGGGGGGGGGTTTTAGGACGAGCCCATATTTGGTTTCCACAGGTGTGGGTGAGGCTACTCACTGTGATGCAGCAGCACCATCGCTACCCTCCGGCACACATTGGCCCCTTCATGCATCTCCTGCCCCCCCCCCCTGTTTCTCTCGCTTCTCTCTGCTGCTCTCTAGGACAAACACAAAAGGGCAAAAATTTTATATTTGCCCTGTTTTGTTGTTTCCTTGGGGGACAGGCCTTCGTTCTGTGCCAAGTATGTGCCAGTTTTGTCTCAGTTGTTGTAAGGCGGGTCACGTTTCTGCACTTCTGAGCAAAGGCCCTCACTGTCGGGGGCGTCCCTTCTCTCTTGAACGATTTGAACAATCAGTCCTATTCGTGGTAATTTACCCCCCCCCTTATATTACCCCCTTTTTCGGAAATTTTGGGTTCAGGCCTCAGAAACTTGGTAATTTACCCCCCCCCCTTTGGCTGGGGGGGTGAGCGGAAAATACCCATTTTTTGGCTGGTCGGGGGGTAAATTTACCCCCTCCACTGGGTGGTGGGGGGGTAATTTACCACCCCCGTTGCCTGGTAGGGGGGTAAATTACCCCCCCGACCTGGTAAGAGGGGGTAAATTTTCCCCCCTGGCCCCCACCAGGCTAAGGGGGGTAAATTACCCCCCTGGCCCTTCCCAGCAAAGGGGGGGTATTTTGTTCCCGCTCTTACTGGGGGGGTAATTTACCCCCTCCCAGGCCAAAGGGGTGCCACCCCTTGACCCGTAGGGAGGGTAAATTTGCCCCCTTGTACTGGAGAGGGGGGTAATTTACCCCCCTACCCACCACCGGAGAAGGGGGTAAATTACCCCCCAGTAAGGGCGGGGGCAATTTACCCCCCCTTGACTGGGGAGGGCCAGGGGGGGAAATTTACCCCCTCCCCGGGCAAAGGGGGTGGCACATATACCCCCCTTTGCCTGGAAGGAGGGGTAAATTACCCCCCAGTTACCCCCACTACCCAGTCAGAAGGGGGGTAATTTACCCCCTCTTTGCCGCCAGGGGAGGGTAATTGGCTGTGAGGTCGGCACCACACACCCCACCGCATGCATGTGACAGGTCCAATCATGCCGAAGGAAGTGCCCGAGGGCCTGGGTGATGCCGGGGTAGGTCACCCACAGGCCCTGGGCGCCCTCTCACCCCCCTATGGCCTACCAAAAAAACCGGCCACCCCAGAACATGGTAATTTACCCCCCCCCCCTTGACCCGTAATTTACCCCCCCCCCTTATATTACCCCCCTTTTCCCAAAATTTCCGGTCAGGCGACCCAAAGGGGGGGGGGTAAATGACCACACGGTGGGATCTTGTAAATTTTACATGTATAACTACAAGTATATACATGTATTATACATGTATAATACTTGCATGTCAACTATTATACATGTATAATACATGTATATGCCTGAAATATACATGTAAAATACATGTATATCAAGTAAAAATACAAGTATAATACTTGCATGTCAACTATTATACATGTATTTTTACTTGATATACATGTATTTTACATGTATATTTCAGGCATTTACATGTATTTTACATGTATAATACTTGTCATGCAAGTATTATACATGTAAAATACTTGCATGACAAGTAAAATACATGTATAATACTTGCATGACAAGTAAAATACTTGCATGCAAGTAAAATACATGTATTTTACTTGCATGCAAGTATTTTACTTGTCATGCAAGTATTTTACATGTATAATACTTGCATGACAAGTATTATACATGTAAAATACATGTATATGCCTGAAATATACATGTAAAATACATGTATATCAAGTAAAAATACATGTATAATAGTTGACATGCAAGTATTATACATGTATTTTTACTTGATATACATGTATTTTACATGTATATTTCAGGCATATACATGTATTATACATGTATAATAGTTGACATGCAAGTATTATACATGTATAATACATGTATATACTTGTAGTTATACATGTAAAATTTACAAGATCCCACCGTGCACGAATAGGACTGATTGAACAATTTGAACGATTTTTGGCCGTGTTCGCAAGCGCCCCCCGGTGGTGCGAGGTATCAGAATCTCTTTGTGATCCAGCGCGTTGTGCATTCGTGATTTTAACCGGGATTTTAATTCTTTCTGCCCGTCTTTTCTGCACCCCCTGTATTTATTTTAGCACCACCAATGGAGGCGGGGGGCGGGAAGTGTCGCGCGCATTTTTTTTGTTCTTGCCCTTGTGGCTCCTCACCCAGCAGGGGGTGCGGGTGTGGAAGCGTCAACACATCAAGGAAACGGTCGCAAAGAAAAGGGGGGAGGGGAGAAGAACGAGCGCGGTGACACATTTTATTGTTGTTGGTTACCTCTTTGACCCACCTGTTTTGTTGTTGCTACCCTAATTGCCTCCTGTAGCGCTAAGCAGAGCGAGGTTGGGCTTGGGTTGGGGAGATCGACCGTGAGTCCGTCCGGATCTGCCCAAAAAGAAATAGAATGACGGAGAGGCAGGGCACGGGGGTGGGGGTGGGGGTGGGGCGCGAACACTTGTCACTCTCAAAAAGGCGGGCCCTCCCAATATCAAGAGGAAGCGTCCCGCACACACTGACTCGACGATGGCACAAAGCTTGAAGGTGCTGCCCCCTCCCCTCCCCCACCCAAATGAATAAGATGGCGGCCCACCCTGAGCAAGAACTTGGCAATATGGCGAGCGAAAGGAGCAGGAAGAGAGAGGGGTGCTGAGTAGGGGTGGGGGGAGAGGATGGGTCAAACACACGCAGGTGGTTCAAATCAAAACTGCTGAGGGGGAGGGGGGAGGGGGATCTTCGCTGGCCGTTATCCTTCGCCAACCTTCGCCAGTTTTCAGCCAATTCAACAGCAAATTCGCCAAAAAAAAATGCACTGACAATCACCCCCTGAAAGGCGATGCAGGTTTAGGTCTTGTGCTAATGTTACACACAGCAAGACCCCTGACTGAACGGGTTCGTCCCAGCCTGGAGTCATCTTGCTTGCAAGAGCTCCGCAACAGGCAAAACAGTCGGGAAGACACGGTGGTGAAAATCACCTAAAACCTGCAGGGGAAAAGCTAGGATCGCTCGAATGAGCCGGACCGGAATGCCTCTCCGCAGGTGAGCCGGTTACAACATCAACCTTCAAGGCACTTGCTCACTAATTCTTTCCCGTCCTGTGCGACTGGAATTAGATTTGAGTGACAAGAAACCTGGTTGATCCTGCCAGTAGTCATATGCTTGTTTCAAGGATTAAGCCATGCAAGTCTCAGAGTAAATGGATTAACAGTGGATCTGCAAACGGCTCATTAAATCAGCTACAATCCACGCGGGAAAGGTGCCTTTGGCGTCCAGTGGGATAACAATGGTAACTCCATTGCTAATACCTGTCCGAAAAATCCCACTCAGATTCCACTCAATGGGGGAAACCCTATTGGGCTGAAGGGGATGCAGTTGACCGAAACGAAAACCAACGCTAGCAATAGCAGTGGTTCTTTGGATGAAACAGGTCAACCGAGCGATAGCACACAGACTTGATCTGGTGCAAGCCCGCAGGAGTATCTGCCCTATCAGCTTTTGACGGTAGTGTAGTGGACTACCGTGGCTGTAACGGGTAACGGGGAATTAGGGTTCGATTCCGGAGAGGGAGCCTGAGAAACGGCTACCACATCTAAGGATGGCAGCAGGCGCGCAAATTGCCCAATAGCAACACTGCTGAGGCAGCGAAGAGAAATAGCGACTTCTGGCACCAGTGTTATGGAGATTGCAATGGATGATATCTAAACCTGTCAGTGAGTATCGATTGGTGGACAAGTCTGGTGCCAGCACCCGCGGTAATTCCAGCACCAATAGCGTATATTAATGCTGCTGCTGTTAAAAAGCTCGTAGTTGGATCCAGAGCTCAGGTTGTAGGGTGCCATGGTAAATCTTGAAGGCGCAATGTCCGATGGCTCTGCTATGGGTCAAACACTCTACATCAAGACCTGGGCTCTATCAACGGTGGTAATGGCACCCTGTGAGTAGGCTCCTTCACGGGAGTTGAAAGCGCTTACGCGTATACCATGCGCATACGGGTCGACCACCGATGTTACTGTGAACAAACCAGCGTGCCCAATGCAGGCGTAAGTCTTGAATGGTAAAGCATGGAATAACAAGGGATCGATCCTCTCGGTTCTATTTTGTTGGTTTTCAGCCCGAGAAGGAGTAATTCGAGCCGTTGGATTCTTTCTCGTATCTTCGGATTCAAGTAAGACCGCGGTTCAGCGGGATCAATAGGGACTGCCGGGGTCGTACGTACTCCCACGTCAGAGGTGAAATTCTTAGATCGCGGGAAGACGAACTTCTGCGAAAGCATTCGACAAGAATGTCTTCATTAATCAAGAACGAGAGTGTGGGGATCGAAGATGATCAGATACCGTCGTAGTCCACGACTGTAAACGATGCCGTCTCAGGATCGAAGGGTGCACCACTATGGCCCCTACGGCACTACCCTTGAAACGAGAAATCAAAGATTATGGGTTCAGGGGGGAGTACATTCGCAAGGCTGAAACTTAAAGGAATTGACGGAATGACACCACCAGGCGTGGAGTATGCGGCTTAATTTGACTCAACACGGGGAATTTTACTAGGTCAGGACAATGTAAGGATTGACAGATTGAGAGCTCTTTCTCGATCCATTGTGTGGTGGTGCATGGCCGCTCCTGGTTGGTGGAGTGATTTGTCTGGTTGATTCCGTTAACGAACGAGATCTCGACCCTTAAATAGGTGAGCCTGTTGTCCGCAAGGCAAGTCTGGTCCTAGACCTTACTTGAAACAAGGAATCCACTTCTTAAGGGGACTGCGTGCGTCTATAGCACGCGGAAGAGCGAGCCAATAGCGAAGACCCCCTGAATGTGCAAAAAAAAAATAGGCCGGAGAGAGCGGGGGGAGGGGGGTATTGAAATATAGCTGGAGTCGTGCAGGATCATTCGTGAAGAAATACGAAAGGTAAACGAGAAAAAGTTTTTCGTTGATCGCACGACACACACAGAAAATTTTGCCTGCGGAAGTGTTGGTGTGTGATTGGCAGGCGCATAAGACTGTGTGTGACGGCAAGCACCTAGCACTTCCCCTATCGCTGCATTTCCGCCTGACAAGTACCTTGTTGGAAGAAAATAGAAGTCGAAGGAAGCACTTGGAAGATCTCCCATTTTTTTCACTCGCTATGCAGGTTGTGTCCGAGATCCAGTGCCTGGGGGAGAGCGGTGGGAGTGGGAGGCGGGGGGGGTTGAGAGAGAGAGAGAGAGGGGGGGGGGGTAGTAAATTTGAGAAAGGTCGAAAAAAAATATGGGGTAACGTGCGCAGAGCCAAAGGGGGGGGGGGACCCCCTTCAGTCTCAGGGGGGTTGGGGTGAGGATGTAGGGAGGGTGGAACGGATGGGGTGGTATACGGTGGGCTATATAGCCAAGGGCTTGGCCGGTTTCATTTCTGACTCGTCAACAGGGGGAGCGAGACCGGGAACTGACTCAGCTCGCCCACCGTGTGTCAGGGGGTGTTATGATCAGCTCGCCCTCCCCCCCCCACCCTCCCACCACCACTGCAACCGACGCCGCCATCTCCCCCTCCAGGCCTCCCCGGGGGGGGGGGTAAAGAAAAAGACAAAATCGTTGTTTTGTGTGCCAAAAAAGTAAAAGTGTCACTTCAACTCTGCCGCTCTCTCTCTACTGTATGATACTTCGTTTGATGCGTTGACGCTTCCACACACACTTACGAACCCACTTGCCTGATGAAGGGGGTGGTGTGTAGAGCACGTTTGGCAGAGCTGAATGACACTTTCCGCGCGAAAGTCGTGTGCGTAAAAAAAAATACCTACCACCCCCCCGTGTATATGTCACCCCCAGGTGCAAAAATCGGGAGGGGGGGGGGGGGGGGTGACATGAACACACCTTTTAGGGGGTGACATATACACGGGGGGTGGCAGGTTAGTGTATGTCACCCCCCGCCAGGGCCGCCTGGGGGTGACATAAGCACACCCCTTTTGGGGGGTGATTTTCTCTCTCCTGTCATGTGCTCGTTCTTTGCCCAATGGTGGTTCAAAATCGATGCATGAGGTGACGCTTCAACACACCACAAACAAATCCTTGCCCGATGGAAGGGGGTGGTGTGTAGATTACAGTTTGTACAACTGGATGCCACTTTCATATCGAATGCCGTGTGCGTGAGAAATAAAAAGATTTGGTGGGTGCGTTCTTTATTTTTGTACAAACGACGCCTGCTAGAGTGCATTGTATACATGGTATCGAAACGCTGCCACGAATCTTTTTTCAGTTAGAAAAACACGTTGTCCTGCCCTGACAAGACCCGGGCAACTTCCGGTCGGTGTGGCGCCACATTCTGGTTGTTCAAAGCGCTGTTCGAAGTCTTTGCTGCCCGGTGTGAGAAAGTGAGAAATGGTGGGAGGGGGGCCCACAGGTTGCCGTACTGGACAGCGGGTTCGGTTCCCTCGCCTTACGAGGTGCGGTGGCCCGCGAACCCAAAATTCAGTACGTGATAAAGAGAGAAATTGTGAGGGGGGGCACGCTTGTCCCCCTCCCACTGACGAGCCGTGGGCGAGTGGCGGCTGGTAGCGAGTGCCCCCTTCGCCCGTGAGGAACAGAGGTAAAGAAAGGATAGAGGTGTTGCTGATTTGTGCGTCAAAAATCAGGGGGGGCCAAAGAAACCGTAGCTAAAACTCGCCGCAATATTTTCTTTTTTGCTGTGGTGGGGTGTTCTTGTTGGTATCGGCGGCCTCCAGCCTGACGGACAAGCCGACCAGACTGTGACGTACACAATGTTGTTGCCAGAAGAATTTTTTAGCCTTTGCTGTCTCCCCCCAAAAAAAAAGAAGGCGCTGGCATCGCCCCCACGCCCTACTACCCATTCTTTTGGCACTGAAGAAGTTCTGTTGTGTAAAAGAAGAATCAAACAAAATTTTGTTCAAATTGTTCAAAAAAGACTGTGCCTTTTTTTTCCGCTTGTGCCAACAGATATTGTTTTTTTCGCAGTGAGAAAGAACGGCAATATCTCCCACGGCCCGCCTCTGCACTAGAGCGGGGGGCAGGGTGGGGGGTGGGTAACACGCTGATATAGATATCAGCGAAGAAGACAGCCTGTGGAACCGCACGCAGAAAAAAAGCTGGCCAACAAAAGAGGGCACTCGAAGCCACCCTCTCTCTTGAATCCCGCATGGAACTGGGGGCCCCAATAGCAGCGGGTGGGGGGTGGGGGGGTGGGGGTTTTTGATTGGCGAGAGTGAAAGCAAAATCAAGTCTCCCAGCACCTTCTCGCAATGTTAGTCCATTTATTTTTCTTCCAACAAGGTACTTGTCAGGCGGAAATGCAGCGATAGGGGAAGTGCTAGGTGCTTGCCGTCACACACAGTCTTATGCGCCTGCCAATCACACACCAACACTTCCGCAGGCAAAATTTTCTGTGTGTGTCGTGCGATCAACGAAAAACCACACACAATCCGAAAATGGCCAAGGACAAAAAGGGAAAGGCGAAGTCCCCCGCGACCACCACACCCCAGAACAAGCAGGAATCGCTCCCGTCTGACGACGGAAAAGCCGAGGCGGCACCCGTATCCCGGGACGAATTCCGCCGGCTGATGGAGCGCCTGGAGGGGTTGGAGGCGCAGCGTTCCCTGCCGACTGCAGACGGCGCGCGCCCAGCGGAGGATGCCACGCGTTCCCTGCCCACGGCGGCGGACGGCGCGGGCGAGACGGACCAGGAGCGGAGTGCCGCGCGTTCCCTGCCCTTCGCGGCGGATGGCGCGGGCCCTCCTGTTTCGCGTTCCCTGCACACAGCAGACGGCGCGCAGCCGGCAGGGGGTGCCACGCGTTTCCCGCCCTCTGCGGCGGACGGCGCGGGACTGCCCGAGTCGCGTTCCCTGCACACAGCAGACGGCGCGCAGCTGGCGGGGGGTGCCACGCGTTTCCCGTGTTTTGCAGCGGACGGCGCGGGACCCTCTGTATCGCGTTCCCGACGCACAGCGGCTGACGCCCGGATGATCAGGGATGGTACCACGCGTTTCCTGCCTTCTACGGCAGACGGCGCGGGTCCCCCTGCACAGCCATGCGCGCGACACCTGCCCACGGCAGACGGTGCCGGGTTTGCCTCTGACAGCGACTACCACCGGGTGGATTTTCCCCCGCGCCACCGCCGCGCGCAATCCCGATCCGCGGACTCGAGCACCGACAGCTCGTCTGCTGCCCCTTTTGCGGGCCGGGACCCGCTGGACCCCGCAACCTGGGGGAACGTGCCGGACGACCTCCGGCCCGGCATCATGACGGACCTCCACGCGAGATTTGCCCCCCTGAGGGCGGACGCGGGGGCCGCAGGACACGAAGCCGCGGCCCACCTGCGCACGCTGCACGCGATCGCTGCCGCGGTCGGCCCGAGCGGAAGCGCCGCCGACCGAGCTCTGGTGGAGATCGGTCGGAGCACCATCGGGCGGTGCATGGTGCTGGATCGGCTGCAGGCGGGCGACGCAACCGGAGCCGCCGCACTCTCCGCCGAACTCTTCGGGACCCAGCACACCCCGCACTACCTGAGGAGCGCGTCAAAGCGCGCCGACAGGGCCTCAGGGTGGCGGCGGAAGCGGGAGAACCCCGACCAGGGGGGCCGGCCGAACACCCCACGCGAGCCCTCCAAGAGGGGGGGGCGCAAGCACAGGCTTTCCGGGGACAAGCCGAGGCGTTTTCGCTGAGCCCATACTCTTTCATCCAGGAGGGCACCGGGCAGCCCCGTCGGGGGCGTCCCCCACAGCAGGAGCCACCACTCACGGACTCGGAGGTCCTGGAAGTGCTGGAGGCGGGGAGGGGGTGGATCCGGGGGTCTCTCGCAGACACCACGTGGTCCCAACAGGCCAGTGTGGTGCGCCGCCTGCAGCAGTTCCAGGAGCATTGGAACAGTGCGACGGGCGTGACCCTCCCCCCCGCCCAGGCCAGCGTACTCTGGGTGTCCCGCCTCCTGCTAAAGGGCAAGGTGACCCCAGCCTCCGCCCTGCAATACACCGTGCTGATCCGGGGGTGGCTCAAACGGGCGGCCATCCCCCACGACAAACAGGTGCTCGCGGACTTCTCCCGCAGCTTGCTTCGCAAGGGGGCGAAGCAGCCTGTGCGGCAGGCGCACCCAGCGACATCCCGCGACATCGCGCGGGCGTGCTCCATCACCACAGACCCTCTCCTGCGCCTGATGATACTCGTCGCGTGGTACAGCGCGGCGCGCTACGCCGACGTCGCCACCCTCACCCCCGGTCGTATCGATTTTTTCCCCGCCTACATCTCCCTGAACTGGGCGGGGACGAAGTCCGATCCCTTTGCGGAAGGTTGCGTCACCGCAATCGCCCTCAGCGGAGAGGACCGGGCGTACCTGGAGCGCCTCTGCATGGCGCATGGCGGGGACGAGCAACTCTTCGGCTTCTCGCGCGATCAGTTCGCGAGGGCTTTACAAGCGGCGAATCCGCTGCTGACGGCTCACTCCGTCCGCCGAGGTGCACTGCAGGAGCTGCTGGATCGAGGCTACTCGGCGACGGAGATCCTCCTCGTGAGCCGCCACAAGTCGTTGTCATCCCTGTTTCACTACCTGCCCCAGAGCAGGACGGAGCAGGTGCGGACGACGGCGGACATGTCGCAAACCCTGGCCCAAGGCCTTTCCCTCTAAACCCTGCTTTCCCTCCTTCTTTTTCCAAGATCCTGGCGCCGCCCGCGGCGACATACGCCCCTGAGCCGACAGGCGATGGCAGGTTCGACGGACGCCCGGACGTGGTTTCTGGGTACGGCGATGTGGGTCTTTTTTCCGGAGAGGGACGGCTGGCTCCGCCCGAGCCCCGCTCCGACGAGCCGTTGGCGCCGATATCGATCAGCCGGATTCGGCTGGAGGTGCTGGCGAATATGGATCCGTCGGGCGAGCTGCGTGAGACGCTTGCCCTGATCCGGGACCCCGCTATTTTTCTATCTGCTTTCCTGGAGCCGGACCCGGTGAGACGAATCCACCGGGACAGTGCAGCCCGTCGCTGCGTTTCGAGGCACATGCTAGGGCACCTGGACAGTCTTCTGCAATACGAGGTGGTGTCCATCGCCATCCCCCCGCTGGTTGCCATGCCCGCTTTCGTGGTGAGCAAGCCCTCCGGCGGGTCGCGGTTCATCCTGGACTGCCGGAAGCTGAACGTGCGGATGCGCCGACCGCAGTCGACTCCTCTGCCAGGGATCAGGGACGTGATCCAGCGTTTCCTGGATGCCCGGTATGTGGCCTCTGCAGACCTGCGGAGCTGCTTTTACCAGTTCCCCCTTCACCCTACCATCTCGGAGTTTTTTGGGATGCACCTGGCGGGAGCGAGGGGACCATACGTGCGGGCGGCGATGCGTGTGATGCCCATGGGATGGGCGCATGCCCCGAGCATTGCACAGCGTTCGATGCTGGCCCTTCTCCCTGTGGTGGAGGGGGTCAGCTGGATCGACAACGCGTTCCCCCTGGGGCAGACCCAGGAGGAATGCAACGCGAGGCTGGACTCTTTTCTCTCTCGGTGCAAGGATGTCAAGGCAGAATTGAAGCCTGACATCGAACGCGCCACACAGCGGCTCACCGCCTTGGGGCTGGAGTTCGACCTGCAGCACTCGCGTTTCCGCATGTCGGAGGCGTGGGTCGCGAAGGTGCGCGACTCACATGATATTCGCTGCGCTCTGGCGGGTTCATGCACCCCCCGCCAATTCTTCCGGCTGTGTGGGGCTCTGGTGTGGTACATGCACTCATGCTCCCTTCCCCTGTGTTTCATGAAGGCGATGCTGTCTTTTCTCCGGGGCCTGGGGCGCCGGATCCACAGTGGGGCAGTGCTGTGGGACGCAACTATCGGTGTTCCTGCAGCTACATGCACCGAAACAACGAACGCAATTGCGTCTCTCGTGGAGAATGACTGGCACCGAGCCCCGGAGGCGGCAACCACGGTGGGGTGGTCGGATGCGTCGTCGGGCGCTTGGGCGGCTATCTACGAGGATGCCGGACTTGATACACAGGGTGAACGGGTGTGTTACGGGGTCTTCAGCGACACGGGCATTCACATTTTTATAAAAGAACTCTTGGCGGCCCTGCAGTGCGTAGCGTTGGCGGCGGTCTCTGACCGCCCGCGAAACGCCGGGTTGCGCCTGATGGTGGACAATGCCGCGGTCGTGTCTGCTGTGAACCGTGGCCACTCATCAAATTTCCTTGCAAATGAGTTGTTGTGTCTCCTTTTTTCCCTGGCCCGTGCATCGGACATGGCGGTGCACTGCACGTGGGTGTCGACAACCGCTCAGAGGGCGGACGCGTACACCCGCGGGGCGGTCCCCGAACGTGCCGTACCCCCTGCCCTGAACACGGCGGTCAGGAATATCAACACGTCTTCCAGAGTCCGCCAGGTGCTGGCGACCATGCGTTAAGAGGATTATTCCCCCCTTCTTCCTTTCTTTTCCTCCCTTTGGGAGGTCCCTTTGGGATTGGGGTGCGATCAACGAAAAACTTTTTCTCGTTTACCTTTCGTATTTCTTCACGAATGATCCTGCACGACTCCAGCTATATTTTCTTCCAACAAGGTACTTGTCAGGCGGAAATGCAGCGATAGGGGAAGTGCTAGGTGCTTGCCGTCACACACAGTCTTATGCGCCTGCCAATCACACACCAACACTTCCGCAGGCAAAATTTTCTGTGTGTGTCGTGCGATCAACGAAAAACCACACACAATCCGAAAATGGCCAAGGACAAAAAGGGAAAGGCGAAGTCCCCCGCGACCACCACACCCCAGAACAAGCAGGAATCGCTCCCGTCTGACGACGGAAAAGCCGAGGCGAGGTGCGATCAACGAAAGAGGTGCGATCAACGAAAAACTTTTTCTCGTTTACCTTTCGTATTTCTTCACGAATGATCCTGCACGACTCCAGCTATATTTTTTTGCAGCGGGTGGGGGGCAGGCACGTAGCTTGAAATTGGATTTTCAGATTTTTGCTGGTTCTGCTGGTCTGGGGAATTTTCCGGCGCTTCGCCCAAAATCTTGTCCTGACCGAACACCGGGTTCTCCGGAGCGTGTCCGGAGGCACGGAGTACACAGCGCCACAGTGGGTCTTCGCTCCGGTGCCGAAACGGTGTGTTGGTGCTTTTCCTACGTATGCATAGGAAGAAATCGCCGAACTTTGACGAAAACTTGACGGTAGCGAAGAAACCCACAGTCGCATATTGACAAGCACAAGCCACAGGGGGGTCTGGGGGGCGGAGCCCCCCAGCCGCCGGAGGCCACGGTAGTGAACATCTGTTCCTTCCGGGCTGAACACGGCGTGGATCTCTCCGACATCAGGTCGGAACCCAGTCCTGCGCGGGAAGCAGTCCTCGGGAGCCGAAACCCTCGTGGTTCGGGCCTGCTGCAGGTACATCTTCGGCCTGGTGTGAGGGAAAACACCCCCACCAAAAATAATTCTGGGGTTGCGGCACCACTGTTTCTATTCCCGCCTGGGCTCTGTTTACCCCACCGTCAACAACGCGGCGCCGTTAAAACTCTATAAGGGGAGGTTTGGTATGTCGCACTGTTCGTCGCATTCAGCGGGGGAGCCAGTGGACGTGTGGAGAGGGGTGTACAGTTCTGAAACAGTAGTCTGGTTCTGCGGGGGCGAATCACGTGTGGGAGTGTGGGTGGGAAGTCCTGAGATGAAGTGGTGCGATCCTTGGGGGGGGGGGCAAAACTTTCATTTGCCTTTGGTCAAGGCCTTTTCAAACAAATTTGACCACGGAGCCAAGTCGCCGGTCCCTCGAATAGCATGAGTCTATGACAGGTTCCGGCACCAGGCGATCGCAAACCCCCCCCGGGGGGGGTCAGCCCAAGGACCCTTTAGGCCCTTTAGCCCCCAGCTGGGGGAGGGCCTGTGTGTACTGGATAGTTTAAGTGGCATTTACGATAATACCACTTTTTCAGTACCACTTTTTTGGCCTGTGCCCCTGTGGCCTGGCCAAGGCCCTGACCCCCCCTGAGCCCTGGCTTGGGGGGGTCCCTGTGGACCCCCTGGCCTCCGGCTGGGGGGGGGCCTGTGTGGACTGGATAGTTTAGGTGGCATTTACGATAATGCCACTTTTTCAGTACCACTTTTTTCTTACGATAATACCACTTTTTCAGTACCACTTTTTTGGCCTGTGCCTGAGGGCCAGGCCAAGGCCCCCCTGGGTGGGCGGCCTGTGTACTGGATAGTTTAGGTGGCATTTACGATAATACCACTTTTTCAGTACCACTTTTTTGGTTTACGATTTTACCACTTTTTTCTTACGATAATACCACTTTTTTCTTACGATAATACCACTTTTTGAAAAGTGGTATTATCGTAAAAACCCCCAGAAAAAAGTGGCATTATCGTAATTACCCCTTTTTTTTTCGACTTTGCGTTTTTTTTTATTTTCAACTTTTTTTTTCAGGTCTGACGACCACCAGCCTGACGGCGATACGACCAGGACAGCGGAGGCCAGTGGCATACACAGTGTCACCCGAAGGCGCTGTACCCCCCTGAGATGTATTTCCTTAAACAGCCCCGCTCTCTGTTGGAAGAAAAGAAAAAAAAACCAAGGCAGCTTCCTTGCCTGCGACTCTGACTACTGATTGGCGATCTCTTGTTTCGTTGGGACGCTGCACACGGGCCCCCGTGGAGAGCCCAGAGGAGTGCTGCGTGAGGACGAAGACAAATGGAAAAAAAGGGCAAATGAGTCACAGGGAGGGGCGCTGTCCGGTTCCCCAATTTCACCTCGTCTGTGTGATATTTACTGCAATTGTGGCTGTGCACACTCATGCAATATACCTGATATTGTATAATGCAGGTTGCACTGCATGCTGTTGCTGTGCGTTCTTTTGTTTGCACAAACGGTGTCTGCCAGTGCATGAGAAAAAAACACGTTGTTCTGCACAGGCAGTCCGATTGTGGTCAAACAAAACACAAACAAGCTGGCCCACCCTACGTTCAACTGCTTCGCATGGTGAGAGACCCTCAGCCCGCGTTGCCACAAAGGGTGGGTTGGGTGGGATGGGAACACATGAGACGAGGTGAAAATCGTCCTTCTTCCAACATAACCGGGTCATAATCAGACAGCTGATCAACAATCCAAGAATTTCCATCCCTGCAGGGGTCGGGCCGTCACGCACTGGACAGGGTGGGGGAGGTGGGTAAAAAAAATAGCGCGCTGCGGGGTTCTTTTGCAACGCGCACGGACAGACAATGGAAAACAACTCAAGGAAAGAAGGCATACAGTAAGAGGGAGAGGAAGAAGAGAGAGAGTCAATTGGGAGTCCCAGCCAAGGGGACGGGGTTGAGGTTTTGAGACATGATTGTGCGTGGGGTGGGGCGGGTGAGGTGTGGGGGGGGAGGAGGAAAGACGGGCTGCCTCCGGTCCAATAATAACACGAACACGGTGCAAAAAAAAACAATACAACGTGGCACACGGGTCCCTTTGATTCGATTGGAGGGGGCAAAACTCAGAGAGAACTGCAGTCAAGTCACAGGACTTTACCCCTCTTTCACTTCACCCAGCATGCAGGCCGCACGCAAGAGCTGTGCAGAGGGGCACACTGTGCTGTGGCAAGTATGCTGTGCGGGGCAATAAGGAATATCCTCAAGGGAGGTGGGAGGGGGGAGGGGGGAGTTGATGGGGAGGCAGTCACACGGTTGCACCTGTGGAACTTCGGTTGCAGCCCCTGTGTGATGATACGTCCTGTCCGTGACGCAGCAACTAACTGCTGGCGGGTAGCGGTGGGGGAGAGGGAGGCCGGGGGGGAGGGGAGGGGAGGGGAGGGGAGGCTGGTGGTTCATCCTCTGCACACCAAGTGTCGGGGGTGGGGTGGTGGGGGGTGGGGGTGGAAAGTGCCAGAACAGTTTAAAAAAAAGGGTCTCAGCGGCAACGTTTCTGTCCCGCTCTTTTCGCGTTTTTTTTTGGTTTCGACAATCACAGGCACTGCGAGAGCTAGGCTACTACACAGACCCGTTCTGTCCCATTGTCGCCCATTTCCCCACAAAGTAGGGTAGGGGGCAGTGTTCAGCATCTTCAGTGGTATAGGCGAGAACCGCCCTCAGACCCATTGAGACAACTATACATTTCGTTCATTTAGCTCTGACATGAGCCTTGCGTTACACAGATTCCAGTTTGCTCAGCGAGAGTGCCCAGGAATCTTGAGCCTTGGGTGGGAAACGGGGAGTCATGGAGGGGGGGCAGGGCTGTAAATAAGGTTTGGGGGTCAGGAGTCGGGAGTCGGTTATTTACAGTCACCTAAGGTACCTGGGGTGGGGGGCTGGGGGGGACGGGCGGTCTCAAACCCTACTCAATCCTGCACGCATCCTGTAGTACGGCCACCTCTGCCGTGGAGAGTCCCATGGACCCTCCAGCAGTCGCCCACCATTCGGTCAGGGCGGACTGACTCGGCGCTTGCGGGGTCTTCCCGCGTGCGAGGTGGTCCGCGAAGAAGCACGCGACGCACAGCGCCATGTTGGCTGTCCCAGCCAACCCCCCACTTCGCCCGCAGCGCCCCACACGCTGCGAGCACCTCACTCACGGCAGCAGTATTTGGCTGCATAGCTCTCAGTATTTCCCGTGCATGCAGCGCATGCATCCACAAATTTTGTGGATGCATCCACACACAGCCTGGAGCTCCGAAGCCCTGCATGCAGGCCTGCCTGCAGTGGATGAATGCCTGTATGCCAAATCGAAAATCCATTTTTTGACATTTTCGGGCATCCCTGGATGCCGTGGATGCATGCATGGATGCATCCACACCATCCACGGCCCCACTGAGAGCTATGTTGGCTGTGAGTCAAACACTAATGCCTCTACCTGAGGCATGTTTTGTGTCGCAACAGTTGCGTCACATGTGTGACGCATCTGTGTGGAGTGTGTGTGGTTGTGCACGTGTGCGCTGCGGTATGCTCAACCACCTGATGGGGGCGGAACACAACTCTTCTTGGGAGCTGCCAGGATCTGGCAAAAGGGGCGGGAAAGGGGCGCCGTATTCACAGCAGTGGTTTGGCAATGAACTCACCCCAGTTCAGAGACCGGTAATGAAGAAGATGACTGGGAGGCACACACCATGTCCCACCCAGCGGGACCCCCACACCCCCACCCACCCATCGGGACCCCCCCTCCTCGGGTGTTCCAAAAACCCTTTCTTTTGAATATTTGGAGTCTGTGCGGATCGCAGTGGGGTCATTTTGGCCATGGGGTGCCTAATACCGCACATTCCCTAAGGGAAGCAAGGCAACCCTCCCAATCCCAAAAAATCCGGCGCGAGTCGGGAGTCGGGAGTCGGCCTTATTTACACCCCTGAGGGGGGGGGGGTTGTTTATTCCTCATCATCAGCGCAGTCGTCCTCTCCTCTCTCGCGATATTCCTCACGCAGGAGGATCCGCCGTTTCAGCCATTCGCACCACTCTCCCAGCGCATGGTCATCATCTTCTTGGTATCCAATTCGTTCACAGCAGTACAGCATCGTTGGGAAATTCCCACGCGCGAAGTCTGTCAGTATCCTCTCCAGCGTAGGTGATTCGGTCGGGTATGGTATGGCCCTATCTCCCCATCTCCCATACGCACCACTATGCCTCGGGTCGTTCACCAGTAGGGTGTGTTCTGCAGTAGCGTGCCGCGTCCATCCTTCGACTCTGCACTCACGCTTGCTGCCGAACTGTAGTATCACCCTCCTCGATATCGCCTGCAGGATGTCGCAGGCTCCAGGTATGTACATGAGACGTCGAACGATCCTGCGTGTCGTGCATACCGCCGGAACCAGCTTCCTAATTTCCCGACGTAGAGGATCGTCACGTATATGGCACCGGACGCTGCGTATATAAGCATGTGGGTCTTCGAGCTGAACCGTGTCAACATCGTGGGAGTAGCACAGGTAAGGCGTCGCGTTCGCCGTGTACACCCACTCCAAGTCAAAGGGTGTTGTGTCACTGCGGGCAGCCGTGCAAGCCGCATCCGTTTTTTTTTGCGTGAAAGCTGGAGGTGTTAGACCGTCACGGGTCAAAAATCAAAAAAAAAACACCACCGCCATCTCGGATGGAGGTGGGGAGATCGTTGCAGTGGATGTTATCATTGCTCTCTGTTGGTGCTTCTCTCTGGCACACACGCTCTTTCTCTTCTGTGTTACCTCAGAGTGGACCACCCGTCGGCGCATTTTTCGGTGTCGACAATCACAGGCACTACGAGAGCTAGGCTACTGCATAGACCTGTTCTGTCCCATTTTTCTGTCGCATTTTTTTTCTCCCGGCCTGTATCAGTTTGTTTGTGATTCCCTACGGGAGGGGGGCCCTTCGTTCAGGGATGCAGAAAGGTGAGAAAAAATAGTGAGCTGCCTCACAAAACACTTGGCTGTGAAGTGACACCGTTTTTGACACACAGTGTGGCACAGAACGAAACGAGCCCTATCACCTTCTTTTGATGCCGGCAACCCTCGAACATGCTGTGTGAGAAAACCCACCGACTGCGACGATACCAAGCACAGCAACCACATCGCACGGTAAGATTCTCCCTTTTTGGGCTTCTCCCAACTTTAATTTGCTAACGTATCTGCCGCTGCAGTTCCCGCGGGCAGACCTTCAAGCAGGGTGCGGCAGGTTTTGTATCGGGTAGGGTGTCCTGGGAGGGGGGGGTGGGGTGGGGTGGGGAGGGGAGGTGGTCGTGGAAGATGCAACCCCCTTACCACCATTAGTCCGTCTGAGCTGGGACAAGAAGGGGCTTTGTGACCCAGCACAGAGCAAGAAAACGTTGCACCACACATCTTTTTTTGGCAGTGTCTCACACAACGAAAGACGCTTCCAAATAAGAGAACAACATCAAAAATATAGCTGGAGTCGTGCAGGATCATTCGTGAAGAAATACGAAAGGTAAACGAGAAAAAGTTTTTCGTTGATCGCACGACACACACAGAAAATTTTGCCTGCGGAAGTGTTGGTGTGTGATTGGCAGGCGCATAAGACTGTGTGTGACGGCAAGCACCTAGCACTTCCCCTATCGCTGCATTTCCGCCTGACAAGTACCTTGTTGGAAGAAAAAATAATGAAAAATAACCTCTCATCATGAAGAGAGTGAAACAGATTAAGGCGTCACAATACCGCACCGGCAGCAGCTGGAGAAAAGAAAAAATGTGAAATCAAAAAAAGGGGGGGGGGTGAAACATTCAAGACGGGGCCAATATGGCAAGTGTCTTGATGGTCTCTCAAGCAGCACGCAGTAGTCAGGATTGCAGAAAAAAATATGCGAAAATGAAGAAAGGGGTGGGATGGGGGGGGGGGGGACGGGGCGGGATGGGACTGTGGGAGAGGGGGGGAAGAGATAGACGGAGAAAGAGAGAGAGAAATCACGTTCCCTCGTGTGTGTGTGGTGGGGGATTCCCTTGATTCTGGTCGTCATGTCGCGGCAGTCTTCCTTTTTGATTTTTTTTATCCCTCGGCCTCGGGACCTCAGGGATACCCCTTTGCCTTGGTTCTGACACTCCCTCGGAAGGGGGAATCATGAATGCCAGGGGAGGGGTACACATAAACCACATCGGAAGGCCGAATCATGATAACAAGAAACCGGATCCCCTCTAGAGAGAACTGCGCAGTTGTCAGATCCCCCTCCTCTCTCCCCCCTCCCCTCGCGCACCAGCACCACACCACCCACCCCCCCGTTTTTATTCTTGTTTTCTTTTTTTTGGTGTCGACAAACCACAGGCACCGCGAGAGCTAGGCTACTGCGCAGACCCGTTTTGTCCGTTTTTTCTTGTTCTTTTTTTTCTTGCTCTGTTTCCCCCCGCCCCCCCCCCGGTATCGACGACCGCAACCCTGGAGATGTGCGGGACAACCGGGGGGGGGAGTGACGCACACTGTGTTGATCCACCCCCACTCCGAGCTAGCGCTCGCCTCGGCTGGCGCTATCTTCAAGGTGGTGGTGGTGGGGGGGTAGAAACTACTCCGTTAGAGGAACCAACTCCGGACGGGATTTGCCGTCAAGGCAGCACCCATTCACTGGGTTGGAATCGTTAACATCGTCACGACAAAAAAAACAGAAGTGGCTAAGTGTCCCACAATTTTTTTAAGAACCGGCTGGCTGTATTCAAAGCGGGGGGGGGGGGGGGGGGGAGGAGCGGGGAGCGGGGGCGCCAGGCCAAGTCGGCAACGCTGTCAAAATGGCAGTGATATTGGGTGTGTGTGTGTTGCAGAGAGTATGAGGTATATCGCGTCTCCCAAACTCCCTCTAGCAAATGCGTGTCCTTCTTGAAGCTGCGAGAGTGGGTGAGGGAGGGGAGGAGGGTTAAGAAAAAGAGAAAGCAACAACAACAACAATGCAAATAAAATCAGTAAACCGCGAGGGAATTCTGGTAGTAAGGCAAGAGCTTCGCTCTGACAGATGATAATAGTAGTATGTGCTCAGACCCCTCCACTTTCCCTCCCTTGCTGGGTCGAGAAGGGAGCGGCAGCAACATGTGACAACTATAAAGATCAAGAATGCGGAGGAGGAGACGGTTGGAACGGTTCGGGAATGAGAATTAGGTGATCTCTTGGTGTGACAACCCAGATGATATCGCCTCAAATAGCCACGGATAACCAAAGAAGCTGTGATTTGGTTCCCTACATTACGTAGTCCGTGCGTAGTGAGTGAACAAGAGGGGGCACTCAGGGGCACCAGCGATGATTTCGTTCTTTCTTTGCGGTAGCCCTTCCGCTGCCCCCCAGGGCTCTGCTTGTTTGTGTGGAAGGCATGTGTGTACAAAACATGACGGATACACACAACTGAGCAGGACTGTCGGAAGCGCTCCTATATTTCACGTTGCAAACAACAACAAAAAACAAAAAATGCCGGGCACGCAGAAACAACCATGCCACGGCTTTATCGCGCTGAAAATCAATCACTCAAATCTCAACCATAACGTTTAACTCTCGCGAAGGATAGTTTGGCTCACCGGAGCTACTGTTAACACTGCGCACACAAGTCGCGAAACAAACACCTCCCCCCCCCCCCCCTTTTCAACGCGGGGGAGGAGGATCCCCTCAGACAGAAAGGGAGGGAAAGCAAAGGCCAGCTGGTGCTCTTTAAAGGCAGAACACCCCGAATAAGAAAACACCACGCACCCAGGGTATGCTTTTTCGGAAAGTTCCGGGCGGCACTTCATTTTTTGGGGAGGGGCGGGGCGGGGGGGGTGGGGAGGGTGGGAGGGAATAGAATGGGGGCCTTCGCTGGTCGTTATTCTTCGTCAATCTTCGTCAGGTTTCAGCTCATTCAACAGGAAATGCACCAAAACGCGCTGACGATCACCCCGTAGCGAAGACCCCCAATCACTGCCAATTGGAAGCCCTTCCCGGGTCGTTATTCTTTCCGGCAATCCTCTGCTTCCAGCTGTTTCAACATAAAAAATGCACCAAAAATGCACGGGCGGCCACCCCGTAGGGAGACCCCCCCCCCTCCCTCCCTCCCCCAATGCTGATTTTTCGATCACACTTTGATCGTACAACGTGGAAATATAGCTGGAGTCGTGCAGGATCATTCGTGAAGAAATACGAAAGGTAAACGAGAAAATTTTTTTCGTTGATCGCACGACACACACAGAAAATTTTGCCTGCGGAAGTGTTGGTGTGTGATTGGCAGGCGCATAAGACTGTGTGTGACGGCAAGCACCTAGCACTTCCCCTATCGCTGCATTTCCGCCTGACAAGTACCTTGTTGGAAGACAAAAATATACCACCGCCACCACCACCTCCCCCCCCCCCCCCCCTGTTCTTTGCGCGGTGTGGAACAGGCATGTCGCTAAGCGTCGACCGTCGACCCAGTGATTTTGGGTTCCCCCCCCCATAAAAAAGCGTCGACCCAGCGTCGACCCAGTGGACTGGGTTGACGCTTGGTCGAGGCTTGGAGCGTCGACCTAGTGGAACTGGGTTGCCATTCAAGCCTGGACCAAGCGTCAACCCATTTATTACACTGGGTCGACGCTAACCTAGCGTTGGCCCGGTTACACTGGGTCGACGCTCACCAAGCGTCGACCAAGCGTCAACCCACTTTCACTGGGTCGACGTCGAAGAGAGTATGGTTTTGCAGGAACAGATGCTCACTACCGTGGCCTCCGGCGGCTGGGGGGCTCCGCCCCCCAGACCCCCCTGTGGCGTATGTCTCGTACTCAAGTCATTCGATTCCCACCGGGTCAGGGAATCCACCCACTCCAGTAGCCTCAGGAGGACGCAGCCAACTCACACAGAATCTGTACGCCCACAGTGAACAGATGCTCACTACCGTGGCCTCCGGCGGCTGGGGGGCCCTGCCCCCCAGACCCCCCATCTCGCGTGCCCGTCTAGTAACCAAGTCCTTGCGCTTTGACGGCCGTGACATATCAGGGGGCAGCGTCGAAATCATGGTCCCGAAAGCCATTTTTTGGTTTCCTCCGGCACCCGACGGCGCGAGCGGGAGAGGAACCACGGAAGGAACCCAGCGCCTCACACCGTGCCCACCTCGTGGTCCACCGATGGGAAAATTTGGCAACAACACGAGCGCGCGCGAAGCGCGCGCGAGAAAAATTGACCCCTAGTGTTTTCCCCCCTGATCCCCCCCCCCCCCCCAAAACAGGAGCGTCAACCCACCAAATCTCCAAAATCGAAAAGTTAGCGACAGGCCTGGGTGTGGAAGGAATGAACGGGGGAAGGCGGGGAAGGGTGCGGAGGAGAGAGGAAGAAGGGAGAGGGGTGATAGGTAAGAAAATCTGTTTGCTTTTTTGAAAAAGGGGGGGGGGGGCGCTCCAGGAAGGAGGGGGGGGGGGGTAGAGAGAGAGAAGGGGAGAGGAGGGGAGAGGAGAGGGGGGGGGGATGTGGGGGGGGTTTTTTGTTTCAAAATGAACCCGGCAGAAGACGCAGAATATAACTTAGAGTTTTTACCAGCATTTGCGCGGGGGGGGGGGGGGGTATGCCGGAGCTGGAGCTGTGGCGAGTCTCCCCGGGGAGGAGCTTTGTATCAGCCCCCCCCCCCCCCCCCCCTCCCCCCGCAGGTCACAGAACGTCGTCATGAAAAGAATGAGGGTAGAGTATGATCGGAGAATCATAACAAAAAAAAAAGGCAGTGGGAAAAACAAAAAAAAAGACCAGGCTGTTGTTGTTTTGTGCGCCAAATCCGGGCAAAAACAAAGGCAAAAAAAAAACTCCCCCCCGCATGCCTGATGAGGAGGTTGTATTGTATTGCCCAAAACAGCGCTTGCCTCTTGGGGGCCTTCGCTGGAAAAACCGGAAAAAACAGTTTTTGGCCCATCTATGGCCTTTCTGAGGGTGTAGACTAAGATTTTCGGCCCCAGATGGCCTATCATGGCGTGTTTCTGGGTGAAAATTGCCGCTGGTCGGTATTCTTCGTCAATCTTCGTCAGGTTTCAGCTCATTCAACAGGAAATGCACCAAAACGCACTGACGATCACCCCGTAGCGAAGACCCCCTCTTATATCTTCCATTTTTTTGTGACACCGGCAGGAGCTCTCTTTGTTGGAGTAATTTTGTTTTTAAAATAAAAGAAAGAACAGACGAAAACTGGAACCTATGTCGCAGACCGACACAAAAAAATACAACCCCCCCCCCCCCCCAAGCAAACATCAAAAGTTCTTTTGGGGGGAAGGGGGGTGGGGTAGGGTGTGTGGGGTAGCGTCTTCGCGAGTCGGAAATCTCCGGCGTTCTCCTCACTAAAAAAGGGGGGTGAAACACACTGAAAATGTGCTCGTCGGCACCGCGTGTAGCGAATGGGCGCCCCGTGAGAAAGTGAACGGAATAGTGGTTGACAGTCAAACGCACCGTCGTGAGTGGGACAATAAGATGAGATGGGAGTGCACTCTGAGCTGGAGGTGGAGGCGGTGGAGGCGGGGATGGGGATGGGGGTGGAGGGGGGTGGAATCGGAGGAAACGTGGAAAATCAGAGAGAGAAAACTGTAAGGCGCAGAAATTTGTTTCCTGACAACCCCACCACAAGGGTGGTGGTCGTGAGGGTGGTGGGTTTGGAGAGAACGACTTTTTTTTTTGGGGGGGGGGTTAAGGAAAGGTAAGGTGTGCAGAGAGAGAAAGAGAGAGAAAGAGAGAGAAAGAGAGAGAAAGAGAGAGAAAGAGAGAGAAAGAGAGAGAAAGAGAGAGAAAGAGAGAGAAAGAGAGAGAAAGAGAGAGAAAGAGAGAGAAAGAGAGAGAAAGAGAGAGAAAGAGAGAGAAAGAGAGAGAAAGAGAGAGAAAGAGAGAGGAATATAGAGGGGAGAGGGAGAGGGAGAGGGGGAGGCTGTCGTATTTGAAATGCCTAACCTACAACGGGAAAGCGAAGCGTCTCTCAATTTCTGTTTTTTTGCGCTTTGGCTGGGAAGCTTCAGAAGGGGTGTAGCAAGCCAGCAGCACACTGTCGAGTATTTGATAGAGGTAGAGAGAGAGAGAAAGAAATTATCGCCACCATTCCTCTTCCTGCTCTCTGTGTGCAGGTAGTGCCCCAAGGCCTGGGCGAGGTGTGCTCGGAAAGACAGAGGCTCAACCAGCCCCCACCCCACCCCCCCACCCCCTGGCCTAACCAGGGGGGTGGAGTGGGGTGGAGGCAGTAATATGCAGAAACCAAGGAAGCGGTTGTGTTCCACGATATATCTTAAATCCTCCGGTACGTCGTCACTAAGCGCGGGGGTTGGGGGGGGGGGGGATACGAAGAGGGTGGGGGCGAGCATCCAGTGCCGAAAGTTTCCAGCGCTGACCCCACCCCCCGTCCTGCCCCACCCCACCTCACTCGCACCGTTCCCTCGGGGTTCGTCGCGCCCCTCGTCCCTCCATTTGCACCCTCTCTCTCAAAACTAGTTTTTTTTGGGCATTTTTTTTTGATTTTGGTCCTGGTGGTTTGTCGCAAGCCCCCCTCTCTGTGCAGTTGTCTGGTCGAGCCACTCCCCTTTCACCGCCTACCTCCGAGGAACTGGATCAGGGAGGATTCCCGATTCGGACAATAAATGGTTTGAATTGGTGTCAACAACACGACAGCTTGGAACCGTGGCAATAGTCTATTTTTTTGAACGGGATTCTCCGAGATGACGCAATCAGCTCGTTTGTTTGTTTTTGTTTTTGCTCCTTTTTCGTTTAGGGCAAGGCGGCATTGAGCGAAGTCAGACACCGCCCCCCCACTGTCGCACACACCCACACGCGTGACGATATTTGCAGCTCACCCCGATCATCCTGGGCTTGATGTGATCCACTGGCACACCAAGGCCATCAGGCATACAGCTTCTCCGTCGGCGTGAACTCACGTGCCTCGAGCGCCTCCTTCAGGAGGTCGAGGCAGTCATCGGCTGTGATGTGCATCTCGCCCTCCTTCAGCAGCAACGCGCTCGCGTCCTCCCAGTTGGCGCGCGTGATCTGCTCGAAGAAGCTGTTCCACTGGCTGTTCTTCGACATCTTGGCTGCGTTTTCCAGCTGGTACATCCACTCGTCGTCGGTGGCTGTCACCTTGGAAGCGAAGCTCGTGATAAGGAGGCAGGTGCGTGTGGTGTTTGCGGTGTATTTTTCGCAGTTCACCGCTGCGTAGTGGCGGTACTCAAACCTGCCCCGCACCATCTCGGCGAAGATGGAGTCGGATATGATGCTCTTCTCTGTGTACCTTCCGAAACGCTCGAGCCCGTGGACCCACGACATGGTGTTGCCCAGCATGGTGTAGCGGCGCATCGACTGCGCGCCAATGTTGCCCGCGCGCACGCTGCCCGAGCCGAGCGCCATGTTGACGCCCTCGCCGAGGGTCTCGTGCCACCTCTCGCGCATCAGCATGGCTGTATCTGCGGCGGACTCAGCGTGCGACGAGCAGGTGCGGGCACCGTTGAAGGTGAGGAGGACGCGGTCCCCGCTGAACGACTCCGGCATCCCGCTGCGCGTCTGGGCGTTGTCGATGCAGAGCTGGATGTAGCGCTGGTGGCGCTCGATCACATCGCGCTCGCTGGACTGATGCATGGAACGGTGGAACCCCTTGGCATTCACAACCACAAATGACATCTTCCGCCTGTGCAGCGAGGGCGCGAGCAGCTGCGTCGCATGCTTCGCCTTCTCATGGTAGCTCGAACGGTGCCCCGTCGAACGCGTGTCCGATGTCCCGGAGCTCTCCGAGTGCCTCGAGGGGGCGTATGCGCCTGCACCCCGTGCAGCCCCTGTGCGGATGGAGGACGCCCCAGCGCCTGCAGGGTTCGCACGTTCCTCAGAGTCGGTCGTGACGGAGTCGTCCTCGACAGGGGCAACGCACTCCTGCATGGAGAGGGGCATGAAGCTCTTGAACTCCTTCATGTTGCGCACCAGCGTGTTCATGGCCTTGCTCATCACGTTGATCTCCAGCAGCAGCGAGGTCCGGTCACGCGGCTCCATCCCGTCGACGTCAATCTGCGCGACAGAGTCGATCTCCATTGCAAACACCGCAAAGGGCTTCGTCAGCATCGAGTTGAACGTGATGAAGATCAGCGCCGAGAGCAGCAGCACCACCAGGATGATCAGCAGAGTCTCTATGGTGTTGTTGTCCAGCTGCCTGTTTGTGTTGTCCTGCTCCACCTGCAGGTTGCGCATCAGCCTGTCAGCCGCTGCCTGCGCCTCACGCACGATGTCCTCGTTTGGCACTGCCAGGGAGTACACCATGGAAGGGAATCCGGCAGACTTATGCAGGTCGATGCCAATCGCCACAGCAGAGTAATACTTCGACTCCACAGGAGCCTCTTCGCCGCTGTCACGCATGCTCTCCGCATCCGACACAGACAGCGTCCTGTTGTGGAAGCGCAGGTCGTCCAGCTCCCCAACAAATCCGATGCCGATATGGTAGGCCCCCATCTGGTAAGGCATATCCAGCAGCCGCGATACACCGCCTGTCGAGTGCAGGGTCCCGTTGAGGTAAACCGCGCAGTAGCTGTCGGTGCCTGAATACTTCACAGCTGTGGTGACGTGGGTCCACTGCCCGACAGGCAGGCCCCCCTCGAGCGGGGTCGTGCGGCACCCGAACGTGCTTTCTGCGATGATGAGCTCTGCGTCGCCCGTCAGCTGGTATGCGCCACCGTCGGTGAAAAGGCTCGCGTTGTTCGGAAGAGGGGATGTGGGCTTCACCCACATCGTGATGCTGTGGGCCTGGAGAAGGTGGAACCTCTCGCGCATGACAGGCCTCTTGGGGACAGGGTCTTTCGAGCCGATGCCGGCGTAGGTGACAACGACGTCTGGGATGCCGTCGAACTCCTGAGTCTCGTTGTAGCGGCGCTTGCTGCTCTCCCACTGCACGGCAGGGATGCGGGTTGCGGCGACGCGTGGGGTGCGCTGCGTGAGGTACGGCAGGATGTCGAGAACCGCATCCCCGTCGAAGTGCATCGAGTTCCCGACACGCCCGTTCATCACATTGGTGTAGCAAGTGCTGTTGGTGGCGCAGACCATTCTGACATCCCAATTGTTACCGCTCATATCGGCAAGCCCGGTCATATCGAAGCGGAGGTGCATGATGACACTGGATGTCATCCGCGCGTAGTCCCGCTGGTCAAACGTCTGGGTCACAGCAGTCGTCCCGTCCTCCACTGTTTTCTTTGCAACGACAGTGCCGAACTGATCCAAGAACCGGTATGCCATCGCGTTGAAGTGCACCTGACGCGTGTTGAACACGGTGGTGAGCTGGTGCCCCACGATGTGGTCTTCCCCATTCAGCTCCTCGGCGGTGATGGCACGACCCCCACTGTCATCCTCCAGGCGCAGGCCGTAGAAGTCGATACTCTGATAGAGGTCGTCCACACCAGGCGTCATGGCGAAGATGGCACCATCCTCGCGGAAGAAGCAGAACGTCATGTTCTCGGCAATCGGGTTGCGCGCCACATGCGACTCAAGCGCTTCCTGCACCACGTGGCTGTAGTGGAAGAGGGGCTCCGACACGACGTAGTGCCCCAGCGGCAGGCCGCCTGTGTTGAACGCCTTGACGTAGCTGACGTAGGGGCCGTAGTTCCCCTTCCACTCCGGGTTGGGCATCTGGTACTCGGAGAACTCGAACCGCCCGTCCACATCGAGGTCAGCCTGGTAGGTGTTGGTGAGCCACTGTCCTGTGTAGGTGTAGTTGGTCGGGATCTCGCTGTTCGACATCCACTTGAAAACATCGTAGAGTTCGGCTGAGGCGCCCCAGTTGAAGTCGTACTCACCATGGCGGTGGCCGTTACTGTCCCAATACCCACCCTCACGCATGTAGATAGCCCACTGCTTCGGGATGGAGCCCTTCACTGTCGGGTCTTCAATCACTTGAAACAGGTTGCCCATTCCCAACGAGGCAGTGGACCACCCCCATTCACCATTGTCTTTCTGGTCGAAGATGCGGCTCTCCATGCCTGTGTTGCGGTTGGAGCTGAGCTTGGAGTGGAATGCCGCACGCGCCGTGGCAAGCATCTGCACAACAGTGCCGTCCGTCAGTGTCTTCACATTCAGCGTGTTCATATCCGTCGCAAGCTTCGCAATGCGGTTCCCGCTGTCGGATGCCTTCGAGACACCCCGCTGCCCCGCAGTGAGCGAGAGGGAGAACGTCACAGCGGTGAGCAGCACAGCCATCGCCATCGACAGCAGCGTCGACGCCTTCCCCAGCGACACACCCCCCGAGCCGGCCGGCAGGGGCACTGTCGTCTTCCGTGTGTACCATGCGAACACAGCGAGCCCGATGAGCAGCAGCGGCAGCAGCGCAGCACACACAATCACCCCCGGCTGCTCCAATGCGCTGGCCTTGTCCTCAACAGGGTCGGTGTTGCCGACGACCTGCACAGGGGGCGCAGACGTCTTGTCGAGCGGGCGGTGCTCCGGGATGCGCAGGATCACCTCGCGCCTCCACACAGAGCTGGAGACCTCAGTGCCCAGCTCCAGGAATTCGGCGACAGCCGTCATGTCGACGGCGCTTGCAGTCGAGGCGGACGGCACCTGGATGCCGTACGACGACCCCCTGATCCTGTCCGGCACGGTGTTGATCACACCCCGCACCCCCGCACCCTGCGCAGCAAGCAGCGCGTGGGTCCGGGAGCAGCCGTGCTCATGCCCCGGCCCAAACGCAACGATCCCCTTGTCCTGGAGGTTCTCGTAGGTGGAAGTATAGCAGTAATTTGCCATCCAGGACGTCTTGAAGTAGGTCACATTCACGCGCTCCTGAGTCCCCGAGACGTTGCGGTTCAGCAGCATGTGCGGGCGTGTCGGCGTGATGTCTGGGGAGTAGAGGCACGACACCACCTGCATCGTCTCGGGGTCCACCAGCTCCAGCGGGCAGGTCGCGCAGAGGCGCTTGCTCTCATCAGGCAGGGAGGAGCACAGGTCCTTGTGGGACATCTTCCACCCAGGGCAGGTGTCGCCCTCATAGAGCGAGGTGTCCACAGGCTGCTTAGCTTCCTCCTCGGTGACACAGTTGCTGATGACCTTAGCACGGACAGTGATCCCCTCCCGGGTAGCGCTGCGAAGGGCATCGTAGAAGTCAAACGCATAAGGGCTGAACGCCGAGAAGGCGGGCATTTTGTGGTCTGCCGTAATAGAGAAAAATGGGGGGTAGTTCTCGTGGTCCTCCTCTACCTCGCCGAGGGACCTCACGGCGATCGTAACGGCGGGGTTGGATACCTCTTTAGATATTGCACCACCACAGCCCCGCCCAACGACAATGGTGTCGGGGCCGTCCTGCGGCGTGGGGTTGGTATAGCAGGACGACTGGTATGACACGTTCATCTCGCGGTTGTTCGCAGGGTGGCTGGGTGTCAGATGCGACTCGTCGGTGTGCGGCAGCACCTCTACCTCGCTGAGGCAGATGGGCCTGTTGAGGAACTCCTCCGGAAGCCCTGAAGTGAAGACGAGCTCATTCGGGCATCTGCCGCACATCTCGCTTCTCTTCTTCCAGTTCTCAGGGTCGCACAGCGCCTCCTGATACTTCGGCGTCCCGAGGATCGTCTCATAGTCTCCATCACGGGCGCTCACCCCGTAGCGGATACGGTAGGCCTCAGCGAAGGTGCGGTCGACATTGTAGAGGCAGAGGTTGGGGTCGATGGGACAAGACCTCGCCAATGCCCCAGCAGCGCACAGCAGGGCAAGCCCAGCCATCGCGCAAGGAAAGGGGGGGAGGGGTGTAGTGAGGAACACTCAAGGAGGGGGGGGGGGGGGGCGGGAGGCGGGGTCGCCTGGTGTGTGTGCTGGCCGTGGTGTGTGTGGTGATGTGTGAGGGAGGGTGTGAGTTGGAACCCGTTTTTGAAGGAGGTATCTCGCCCAGCGCGGACGCCTCGGCAGAAAAAAAGGGGGGGGGGGGTTTCAGGCCTCTGGCTAATTCTGGGGCCGGACTTAACGTTGGGCCGGAGGGGGGGGGGGGGGGCCCTACCCTACCCTACCCTACCCTACCCTACCCTACCCTACCCTACCCTACCCTACCCTACCCTACCCTACCCTACCCTACCCTACCCTACCCTACCCTACCCTACCCTACCCTACCCTACCCTACCCTACAGCACGTCGGGGGTACCCACAACCCGACCCAACCCTACCCTAGGGTGAGGGTTGGGTACCCATAACCCGACCCAACACGACCCTACCCAACCCAGGGGTCAGGGCCAGGGTTGATCCTAGACCCAACCCAACCCAAGGGTTAGGGTCAGGGTTGACCCCAGACCCTACCCAACCCTAGGGTAAGGGTCAGGGTTGACCCTAGACCCTACCCAACCCTAGGGTTAGGGTTAGGGTTAACCCTTGACCCAACCCGAGGGATAGGGTTAGGGTTGACCCTAGACCCTACCCTAACCCTAGGGTTAGGGTCAGGGATAACCCTAGACCCTACCCTAACCCTAGGGTTAGGGTTAGGGTTAGCCCTAGACCCTACCCAACCCTAGGGTTAGGGTCAGGGTAAACCCCTAGACCCTACCCTAACCCTAGGGTTAGGGTTAGGGTTAACCCTTGACCCAACCCTAGGGTTAGGGTCAGGGTTGACCCCAGACCCTACCCAACCCTAGGGTTAGGGTTAGGGTAAACCCTTGACCCAACCCTAGGGTTAGGGTCAGGGTTGACCCCAGACCCTACCCAACCCTAGGGTAAGGGTCAGGGTTGACCCTAGACCCTACCCAACCCTAGGGTTAGGGTTAGGGTTAACCCTTGACCCAACCCTAGGGATAGGGTTAGGGTTGACCCTAGACCCTACCCTAACCCTAGGGTTAGGGTCAGGGTAAACCCTAGACCCTACCCTAACCCTAGGGTTAGGGTCAGGGTTGACCCCAGACCCTACCCAACCCTAGGGTTAGGGTTAGGGTTAACCCTTGACCCAACCCTAGGGATAGGGTTAGGGTTGACCCTAGACCCTACCCTAACCCTAGGGTTAGGGTCAGGGTTAACCCTAGACCCTACCCTAACCCTAGGGTTAGGGTCAGGGTTGACCCCAGACCCTACCCAACCCTAGGGTTAGGGTTAGGGTAAACCCTTGACCCAACCCTAGGGTTAGGGTCAGGGTTGACCCCAGACCCTACCCAACCCTAGGGTTAGGGTTAGGGTTAACCCTAGACCCTACCCTAACCCTAGGGTTAGGGTTAACCCTTGACCCAACCCTAGGGTTAGGGTTAGGGTTGACCCTAGACCCTACCCTAACCCTAGGGTTAGGGTCAGGGTTAACCCTAGACCCTACCCTAACCCTAGGGTTAGGGTTAGGGATAACCCTTGACCCAACCCTAGGGTTAGGGTCAGGGTTGACCCCAGACCCTACCCAACCCTAGGGTTAGGGTTAGGGTTAACCCTAGACCCTACCCTAACCCTAGGGTTAGGGTTAACCCTTGACCCAACCCTAGGGTTAGGGTTAGGGTTGACCCTAGACCCTACCCTAACCCTAGGGTTAGGGTCAGGGTTAACCCTAGACCCTACCCTAACCCTAGGGTTAGGGTTAGGGATAACCCTTGACCCAACCCTAGGGTTAGGGTCAGGGTTGACCCCAGACCCTACCCAACCCTAGGGTTAGGGTTAGGGTAAACCCTTGACCCAACCCTAGGGTTAGGGTCAGGGTTGACCCCAGACCCTACCCAACCCTAGGGTAAGGGTCAGGGTTGACCCTAGACCCTACCCAACCCTAGGGTTAGGGTTAGGGTTAACCCTTGACCCAACCCTAGGGATAGGGTTAGGGTTGACCCTAGACCCTACCCTAACCCTAGGGTTAGGGTCAGGGTTAACCCTAGACCCTACCCTAACCCTAGGGTTAGGGTTAGGGTTAACCCTAGACCCTACCCTAACCCTAGGGTTAGGGTAAACCCTTGACCCAACCCTAGGGTTAGGGTTAGGGTTGACCCTAGACCCTACCCTAACCCTAGGGTTAGGGTTAGGGTTAACCCTTGACCCAACCCTAGGGTTAGGGTCAGGGTTGACCCCAGACCCTACCCAACCCTAGGGTTAGGGTTAGGGTAAACCCTTGACCCAACCCTAGGGTTAGGGTCAGGGTTGACCCCAGACCCTACCCAACCCTAGGGTAAGGGTCAGGGTTGACCCTAGACCCTACCCAACCCTAGGGTTAGGGTTAGGGTTAACCCTTGACCCAACCCTAGGGATAGGGTTAGGGTTGACCCTACACCCTACCCTAACCCTAGGGTTAGGGTCAGGGTTAACCCTAGACCCTACCCTAACCCTAGGGTTAGGGTTAGGGTTAACCCTTGACCCAACCCTAGGGTTAGGGTCAGGGTTGACCCCAGACCCTACCCAACCCTAGGGTTAGGGTCAGGGTTGACCCCAGACCCTACCCAACCCTAGGGTAAGGGTCAGGGTTGACCCTAGACCCTACCCAACCCTAGGGTTAGGGTTAGGGTTAACCCTTGACCCAACCCTAGGGATAGGGTTAGGGTTGACCCTACACCCTACCCTAACCCTAGGGTTAGGGTCAGGGTTAACCCTAGACCCTACCCTAACCCTAGGGTTAGGGTTAGGGTTAACCCTTGACCCAACCCTAGGGATAGGGTTAGGGTTGACCCTAGACCCTACCCTAACCCTAGGGTTAGGGTTAGGGTTAACCCTTGACCCAACCCTAGGGTTAGGGTCAGGGTTGACCCCAGACCCTACCCAACCCTAGGGTTAGGGTTAGGGTTAACCCTTGACCCAACCCTAGGGTTAGGGTTAGGGTTAACCCTAGACCCTACCCTAACCCTAGGGTTAGGGTTGGGGTTGACCCTAGACCCTACCCTAACCCTAGGGTTAGGGTTAGGGTTAACCCTTGACCCAACCCTAGGGTTAGGGTCAGGGTTGACCCCAGACCCTACCCAACCCTAGGGTTAGGGTTAGGGTGAACCCTTGACCCAACCCTAGGGTTAGGGTTAGGGTTAACCCTAGACCCTACCCTAACCCTAGGGTTAGGGTTAGGGTTGACCCTAGACCCTACCCTAACCCTAGGGTTAGGGTCAGGGTTAACCCTAGACCCTACCCTAACCCTAGGGTTAGGGTTAGGGTTGACCCTAGACCCTACCCTAACCCTAGGGTTAGGGTAAACCCTTGACCCAACCCTAGGGTTAGGGTTAGGGTTGACCCTAGACCCTACCCTAACCCTAGGGTTAGGGTTAGGGTTAACCCTTGACCCAACCCTAGGGTTAGGGTCAGGGTTGACCCCAGACCCTACCCAACCCTAGGGTTAGGGTTAGGGTAAACCCTTGACCCAACCCTAGGGTTAGGGTCAGGGTTGACCCCAGACCCTACCCAACCCTAGGGTTAGGGTTAGGGTAAACCCTTGACCCAACCCTAGGGTTAGGGTCAGGGTTGACCCCAGACCCTACCCAACCCTAGGGTAAGGGTCAGGGTTGACCCTAGACCCTACCCAACCCTAGGGTTAGGGTTAGGGTTAACCCTTGACCCAACCCTAGGGATAGGGTTAGGGTTGACCCTACACCCTACCCTAACCCTAGGGTTAGGGTCAGGGTTAACCCTAGACCCTACCCTAACCCTAGGGTTAGGGTTAGGGTTAACCCTAGACCCTACCCTAACCCTAGGGTTAGGGTAAACCCTTGACCCAACCCTAGGGTTAGGGTTAGGGTTGACCCTAGACCCTACCCTAACCCTAGGGTTAGGGTTAGGGTTAACCCTTGACCCAACCCTAGGGTTAGGGTCAGGGTTGACCCCAGACCCTACCCAACCCTAGGGTTAGGGTTAGGGTAAACCCTTGACCCAACCCTAGGGTTAGGGTCAGGGTTGACCCCAGACCCTACCCAACCCTAGGGTAAGGGTCAGGGTTGACCCTAGACCCTACCCAACCCTAGGGTTAGGGTTAGGGTTAACCCTTGACCCAACCCTAGGGATAGGGTTAGGGTTGACCCTAGACCCTACCCAACCCTAGGGTTAGGGTTAGGGTTAACCCTAGACCCTACCGAACCCTCGGGTTAGGGTCAGGGTTGACCCTAGACCCTACCCAACCCTAGGGTTAGGGTCAGGGTTAACCCTAGACCCTACCCTAACCCTAGGGTTAGGGTTAGGGTTAACCCTTGACCCAACCCTAGGGTTAGGGTTAGGGTTAACCCTAGACCCTACCGAACCCTCGGGTTAGGGTCAGGGTTGACCCTAGACCCTACCCAACCCTAGGGTTAGGGTCAGGGTTAACCCTAGACCCTACCCTAACCCTAGGGTTAGGGTTAGGGTTAACCCTTGACCCAACCCTAGGGTTAGGGTCAGGGTTGACCCCAGACCCTACCCAACCCTAGGGTTAGGGTTAGGGTTAACCCTTGACCCAACCCTTGGGTTAGGGTCAGGGTTGACCCTAGACCCTACCCAACCCTAGGGTTAGGGTTAGGGTTAACCCTTGACCCAACCCTAGGGTTAGGGTCAGGGTTAACCCTAGACCCTACCCTAACCCTAGGGTTAGGGTTAGGGTTAACCCTAGACCCTACCCAACCCTCGGGTTAGGGTCAGGGTTGACCCTAGACCCTACCCAACCCTCGGGTTAGGCTTAGGGTTAACCCTGGACCCTACCCAACCCTCGGGTTAGGGTCAGGGTTGACCCTAGACCCTACCCTAACCCTAGGGTTAGGGTCAGGGTAAACCCTAGACCCTACCCAACCCTAGGGTTAGGGTTAACCCTTGACCCAACCCTAGGGTTAGGGTCAGGGTTGACCCTAGACCCTACCCTAGGGTTAGGGTAGGGTATAGGGTTAACCCCAACCCTGATCCGAGGGTTGGGTCGGGTCTAGGGTGAACCCTAACCCTAGGGTCGGGCAGGGTCTTGGGTAAACCCCCAACCCTAACCCTCGGGTTGGGTAGGGTATAGGGTTAACCCTAACCCTAGGGTTGGGTTGTGTATAGGGTTAACCCTAACCCTAACCCTAGGGTTGGGTTGGGTATAGGGTTAACCCTAACCCTAGGGTGAGGGTAGGGTATAGGGTTAACCCCAACCCTAACCCTAGGGTTGGGTAGGGTATAGGGTTAACCCTAACCCTAGGGTAGGGTTGGGTCTTGGGTTAACCCTAACCCTAACCCTAGGGTAGGGTTGGGTATAGGGTTAACCCTGACCCTAACCCTAGGGTTGGGTAGGGTATAGGGTTAACCCCAACCCTAACCCTAGGGTTGGGTTGGGTCTAGGGTTAACCCTGACCCTAACCCTAGGGTTGGGTAGGGTGTAGGGTTAACCCTAACCCTAGGGTCGGGTTGGGTTAACCCTAACCCTAGGGTTGGGTTGGGTATAGGGTTAACCCTAACCCTAACCCTAGGGTTGGGTCTAGGGTTAACCCTGACCCTAACCCTAGGGTTGGGTAGGGTATAGGGTTAACCCCAACCCTAACCCTAGGGTTGGGTTGGGTCTAGGGTTAACCCGAACCCTAACCCTAGGGTTGGGTTGGGTCTAGGGTTAACCCTAACCCTAACCCTAGGGTAGGGTTGGGTGTAGGGTTGGGTTGGGTCTAGGGTTAACCCTGACCCTAACCCTAGGGTAGGGTCTAGGGTTAACCCTAACCCTAGGGTAGGGTTGGGTCTAGGGTTAACCCTGACCCTAACCCTAGGGTAGGGTTGGGTGTAGGGTTGGGTTGGGTATAGGGTTAACCCTGACCCTAACCCTAGGGTAGGGTCTAGGGTTAACCCTAACCCTAACCCTAGGGTTGGGTAGGGTGTAGGGTTAACCCTAACCCTAGGGTAGGGTTGGGTCTAGGGTTAACCCTGACCCTAACCCTAGGGTAGGGTCTAGGGTTAACCCCAACCCGAACCCTAGGGTTGGGTAGGGTGTAGGGTTAACCCTGACCCTAACCCTAGGGTTGGGTAGGGTATAGGGTTAACCCTGACCCTAACCCTAGGGTTGGGTAGGGTGTAGGGTTAACCCTAACCCTAGGGTTGGGTTGGGTTAACCCTAACCCCAGGGTTGGGTTGGGTATAGGGTTAACCCTAACCCTAACCCTAGGGTTGGGTTGGGTCTAGGGTTAACCCTGACCCTAACCCTAGGGTTGGGTAGGGTATAGGGTTAACCCCAACCCTAACCCTAGGGTTGGGTTGGGTCTAGGGTTAACCCGAACCCTAACCCTAGGGTTGGGTTGGGTCTAGGGTTAACCCTAACCCTAACCCTAGGGTAGGGTTGGGTGTAGGGTTGGGTTGGGTCTAGGGTTAACCCTGACCCTAACCCTAGGGTAGGGTTGGGTGTAGGGTTGGGTTGGGTACAGGGTTAACCCTGACCCTAACCCTAGGGTAGGGTTGGGTCTAGGGTTAACCCTGACCCTAACCCTAGGGTAGGGTTGGGTGTAGGGTTGGGTTGGGTACAGGGTTAACCCTGACCCTAACCCTAGGGTACGGTCTAGGGTTAACCCTAACCCTAACCCTAGGGTTGGGTAGGGTGTAGGGTTAACCCTAACCCTAGGGTAGGGTTGGGTCTAGGGTTAACCCTGACCCTAACCCTAGGGTTGGGTAGGGTATAGGGTTAACCCTAACCCCAGGGTAGGGTCTAGGGTTAACCCTAACCCTAACCCTAGGGTTGGGTAGGGTGTAGGGTTAACCCTAACCCTAGGGTAGGGTTGGGTCTAGGGTTAACCCTGACCCTAACCCTAGGGTAGGGTCTAGGGTTAACCCCAACCCTAACCCTAGGGTTGGGTAGGGTGTAGGGTTAACCCTGACCCTAACCCTAGGGTTGGGTAGGGTATAGGGTTAACCCTAACCCCAGGGTAGGGTCTAGGGTTAACCCTAACCCTAGGGTGAGGGTAGGGTCTGGAGTTAACCCCAACCCCAACCCTAGGGTTGGGTAGGGTCTAGGGTCACCCGTAACCCTCGAAATCGGGCCCAAATCGCCAAAATGGGCACCCCTCGAAAAAAAAATTCGAAAAGGTCCCCCTACCCACACCTGGAAATTACCAAAAAATCTGGGACCCCGGCGGCCCCAACCCTAGGGTAGGGTAGGGTAGCCCCCCCCCTCCCCCCCCCGGCACGGAGAAACTTAACGTTCGACCCGAATTAGCCAGAGGCCTGGGGGGTTTATCGTCGAGAGTGAATGGAAAAGTAAGTCTCCCAGCACCTTCTCGCAATGTTAGTCCTTTTTGTAGTCACTACACCAGATATGTTGTACAAGGCAGATCAATGCGCGATGTGAGGGTGTGTAGCAGTTGTCTGTCAGTGGCTTGGTGGCTGGACCGCAAAAAAAGGGGAGAAAGTAGCGTATTTGCGCACGGTTGTTTGTTTGTTTGGGGGGGAGCGCGTCCTTCCTCACCTCAACGCCGTGATGCCTCCCTTGATTGTGTTTGCGTTCGGGTTTTCCTCATCCATTTGCATGAGGGGTGGTGGCGGTGGCGGTGGTGGTGGCATAAACAATGCCAAAACAACATGCATATTGCTGATCATAGCGAGGCAAACCAGAGAATAAATCGCGCAAAAAACACGGCAAACTCGGGGTGACCTTGCCGGACCTTGCGGGGGGGTGGGGTGGGGGTGGGGGTGGGGGTGGGGGTGGGGTCGTCAGCCGGACTGGCCCTCACTTCTTAGCTATTTCGCCTTCTGCAGTTCGGGGCCTTCTCTCCCTTTGTTGCTGCTGCTGCCGCTGCGGCACCGGGATGAGATGGGCCGGCAATTGTTTTGCTTGGTTCCCTAATTCTTCAGGGGCCGCATACGCCACCCACACGCGCACCCCATTCTTTGCCGGGTTCTCTCCAAGACACATGTCGATTCTCATCATCGCCGTTTGCAGCCAACCCACAAAGGCTCGGGGCGGGGCGAGGGAGGCGCAGGGAATGTTGGCTCGTCGACTTTCCAGAAGCTTCAAGATCTCCCAAGGAGAGGCAGGAGGAGGTGGTCGAGATGGTCACTCAGGAGGGAACCACTTCCCTCCAAACCCTCGAGGGTGGGGAGAGGGGGGCGGGGGGAGGGGAGGGGTCGGTGTGTCACCTCCTGCACTCCCGGAACCACGCACCGCCACCCCAACCCCCTGAGAAAATCCCTGGGAAATCGTTGTGTATTCTCAGGGGACACTTCGCGGATGCCAGCACGCCACCCCGAACTACAGTACGAAATTCCTGGAAATTCCGGAAATTTGACAGGCCCCGCCCCTCCCAGCTGGCCGCCCCGTATCTTTGGAGCTGCCCTTTTTCTTCTCTTTCTGTTTTCACGGGAACAGTGCCCTGCAAACACCCTGCCCTGACACGTCGATGTGCAGGGGGTACCGCACCGCTGCCACGAATTGTTCTTTTTGAAGTTATATATATTTTTTTGTTAGTTCGGCGTAGCCAACTGGGGAAACTTTCTGTGCCTTTAGCTGGATCGTGCGTCCCCACTCACACCACTTCATCAGACCGGGGAGTGGTGTACACAAAGAGTGGGGTCTGCGTTCCAACAAAACAACTTTCGGCAGTAATTGGTTTGTTGTCTCGTTTTGCTGTCACTTTACGATCCAGCGGGGGCACAGATAGTTTTTTGAGTTGAGAAGAATCGCGCGGTTTCTGCCAAAAGGAAAAAAAAAGACTTGGAGCTTGCGTTATCCTGTTCTCGTTGTCTTGGACGAACGGTGCCCTGCTAGAGTGCATTGTTTTCTAGGATATCAAACGCTGCCACGAGTCTTTTTTAGTGCGAAAGGCGAACTGCTCATTTGTAATCGGGGGGGGGGGGGGACTTTTGACCTGCATGGGTTTGGCACTTTGCGTCAACTGGTGATTGAGGGGGCAACATCACGCCAGGTGGCACACTGACAAAGCGAGACAGAGAGGTGGGAGGTGCCGCAAACACTCCTTCGCGGATGTTCGCTACAAAAAACGAGAGATATAAAAAGGTGGGATAAGTTCAGGAGATTCGCGGTGGGCAGGACGGATGGGATATCCCACTGGGGGGGAAAAGCGACCATCTCCCACAGGGGAGGGCATGTGTTCCCCCACCCAACCCCACCCTGGGAGAACGTGGGTTCTCCCAGGGGGACATCGTGCCATATCCCACGTGGCGTCACATCCGTCCTGCCCACCGTGTTGGAGGGGTGCGTGTGGGAGCAAGGATAAGAAATCGTACTCCTTTCGCTATATTATAGACACCCTGTCCAGCAACTGTGGGAGAACAGTTCCGGACTACTTTTTGTTGAGCGCACTGTCTCAAGGCTGTGTTGAGGCCCTGTGAAGTGGCATGAGGTGCTAATCCAAAGCTTCAGTCGTACGATTTCCTTCGTTACTTCGCGACTTCGCTACGCTTCGTCGCTCGTAACTAGTCGCAATGAAACCCTGCTCTGCCCCCATGATGACACCGTTTGGTTTGTGCCGCGCACCCCCACCCACCACCAAGGCCGCTGCCCAAGTGACGGGGTGGGTGAGGAAAGAGAATGGCAAGGAGGAGTCGGTGCGAATATTCGTTCACGGGAATATTCACGCTTGTTGAGGTCTAGGTATACTAGGGGGTGAGGGGCACGGCCAAATGAAATATTTCGGGGGGAGGGGGTGGGGGTGGTGGGAAGTGAAGGGAGCATTTTTTTTGTATGAAAGATATGCGATTATGCTCAAAGAATATGATGCGGGGATGGGGGGGGGGGGCTGGGGTGTGGGAATGGGATGGTGATGGGGGTGAAGCGGGTTCTGCAACCCCCTCCTGATCTGTCGGGAGAAGGGCTCAGCCTCGAGGCCCCGGTAATCGCTTGGTGAACATCTGGCAAGCGGGATGGGCAGAGAGTGCTGCCGTGGGTGGGTGGAGGGGCAGCGCTGCCAGGAGAAGAGAGAGAGAGGAGAGAGGAGGGGGGGGGGGAGGTTTTGATTGTCGAGAGAGTGAAGGCAAAGACAAGTATCCCAGCACCTTCTCCCTCTCGCAATATTTGGGTGGGATGCGAGTATTCTCGTTCCGGGGATAATCACACTTATAGCATACGAGAGAGAGAGAGACGCTTGCTTTGATCCGTGCTTGCGTGGGGCTGGGGCTTCAGGGTGGCAGCACGCCAGCGACACGTTGTCAAGCACTTGAGAGAGAGAGGGGGGGTCACTTTAGGAGGCGGTATGAATCAGAGGGCAACAATGGATGGGGTGAGGAGGGAAGTTGTCTGCAGTAGAACTGTCGATACGTTACGGGGGGGCCCGTGAGGAAACCGCCACCGAAGCCGGACTGCTGAATGGCGGTGAGTGTCCTCAGAGGTTCCCTTCCAACCTTGCTGGCAGCACTACCTGCAAGTGGTAAAACACACAAAAAATGGTAACAGAGGGCAGCCTGCCCACCCAAAGTCAGTCTCCTCACCCGCGATACTTCCTCAGATCTAGCCTCCTAGTGACCCCCCAAGACGCACCAAAGGTGCTTCAACTAGTTGACTAACAAGGATAGGAAGAGAGAGAGAGAGAGAGAAAACGTGCCTCAGCGCTTGGATCTTAGGGGGCTTGCCTTGGCGCTTCCACACTCACGCCAGCTGCTGATGGTGTCGTGTGAATGAGGGGCACAGG
Organism: Rhynchopus euleeides; assembly: GCA_963210315.1. Classification (NCBI taxonomy): domain Eukaryota; phylum Euglenozoa; class Diplonemea; order Diplonemida; family Diplonemidae; genus Rhynchopus; species Rhynchopus euleeides. Next base: position 961,853 of record OY723242.1, on the reverse strand, counting down.
GGCACGAGCAAAGCACGAGAAACTAAATAGATATCTCCGCTGTCACACCAACTATAGCCTGCCTGCCTGCCTGCCTTTTGACAAAGAAACTGTGCATGAGGCGGTCTTGAACGGTTCGCCGTTTTGAACGAATTTTTATTGGCTGTGGTGCTCGGAGCAGCCCCCGACCCGGTGAGAGAGGGGGGGGGGGAGGGGTGAGGTCTTTCGCCCCGTGCACCTACCACCATTGTCTTTATTGACACTGAACAGGAGGTGCTGTTCTGGTGTGCTGTTTGTGGAAGAAGAAAAAGAAGAAAAAATATAATAAGCATGGCTACTCCCGGAGGAGCACAGGCACACATGTGGATCTAATTTTGGAAGAAGTGCCTGTGAGGCACTTTGCTTCGGGACAGGCCAGCAACCCTTTTGCCTTCAGACTCATAGTCAATCACGCCACTCTGCTTGCTGCGCACGCACAGCCATGGGGGTTCGGCTGTGACGTCAAGCAGGGCGGAAAGATGGACATGATCCGCACAGGTTAGCACCCCCCACTCAAAAACGCAGCCAAATTTGACCACACACTCACACGCACGCACACATGCACAGGCGCATATGTGTGCACTCTTTGGAGACAAACCCCTTGAAGGGTTTCGCAACCCGAAAAGCCGGGTATCACAACGTACACATACACACAGAGACAGTAAGTCAAATCAATGATCCGCAGGGGGGGGGGGGCGTGGGGGGTTCACAGTGCTGTGCAGAAGACATCCTGTGGTCACACTGGCTGTCTTTGTTATTAAACAAATCGACAACTCAACGAGGCGGGGTGGGGGTGGGGGCAGTGAAGTGGAAGAAGAGAAATCACAGAGGTTCGTCTTGGGTGGGGAGGAGGAGGGGGGGGGTTTTTTTGATCGTCGAAGGAGGAGGGGGAGGGGGGCGAGGAAAGCTCTGAATTTCAGATAAAAGCCATCAGAAGAGTCACAATACAAATACACACAAAGCGGATCGCTCCCGCAACATGCTTGTGGAGGGAGGGCCGCATATTTTTCTTCACACTGACCCTTGCTGCATCATCTGTGGCTTTCCAAAACGCGGGGGAAAATCAACCCAGATCAGGCGGCCTGGATTGGCGGATAAGGACCCGATAAAACCACCACCATCCACTCTGTGTGGACATAACGGTGGGAGGTGTGTAACACTGGCACAACCTAACGGACAGTGTCTGCCGGGCTGTTCGAGAGCCGGACGTCTCTCGGGTCAGGGCAGGGGTGGAGATGTGTAGGGGGGGGGGGGGGGTCAGGAGATGAGGCCTCCCTCAAAAGTGCAGGAAGCGAGCTGCTGCTGGCAAATTTCGGTGTCAAAGGGTCCGGGTTTTTGTTTGTGCGCACGTTCAACCCCTCGGCACGGCTTGCCGCGAGGAGCAGAACAAAAAACAAACATCGCGGCGTGTGTCAGGGATGGCCCAAAACAATATACTGTGGCATCAACGAAGGGGTGCCTGGTGCCTGCGGACACCCTGCCGTGTTGTGGCTGCTTGGTGTGGCTAGCGCAGCCCGACTAACCCGAGTTGCCCTTACATATTTTTTTCTGCCGCCCCGTGTTTGGCAGAGCCCAACCCAGGCAGCTTTTTCAACACGCGGATCCTTTCGCTTTTGACGACACGCTCACACACCCCGGCAGGGGGTGTATGTGGATGTGTATGCGTGTGTCGGCGTTCGGAGAAACACCAACTGCCACTGCGCCTCGTGTTTTTTTTGGTAAACTGCGAGTTTGACACCCTACATTGCGAGGAGGGCTCATATGTTCTCTGCCCCCCCCCCCCTAGGCATACAGTGCAAACGATAATTATTATCGCATATATACCAGATACGATAATTTTCGGAAAATTGTCGCATACGATAATTCATTATCGCATACGATAATCCATTATCGTATGATGTGATAATGGATTATCGTATACGACCAGATACGATAATTATTATCGTATGCGATACCATACGATAATCCCATTATCGTATGCGATACCCACCTGATTTTGCCCGAAACCAATCACCGAAATCTCCAGTTTACCACCGCCAAACGCCACCAAACCCCGCCAAGGGCCACAATCAGCCACAAAATGGAGATCACTACCATTCTCCCAGCCCCAGGAAGGGTAAGATGAGCCTGTGGGGTTGGTCAAGGACTGGTTTTCGTCTTCGGAAGGGTGCCGTTGGGAAGAATATTCGATTTGCTTGACCGCACGACGCCGTTGGGTGAAGGAGAAGCCGTACGGTACACTTCCTGTTCCTGGACGGACCGGGGTTCGATCCGTACTACAGGCCAAGCCCACTGCCCCCCTATAACAGGGAGGAAGATAGCACTTGCACACCCGGACATTACTTGCACTGCATTCCACCCCGGTTCCAGGCACATTATTGCACCGCCTGAATGCCTGAAGTACCTCGCTGTGCCCAGTTCCCCTGCTACAGCCAGGTAGTGGGCTGCCTCCTTGTCGCGGTGCAGCAACAGTTCGTTGGTGGCGGTGAGGGGGTGCCGGCTTGGGCCGTGGCGAAAGAGATGATTCAGGGAGACCCTCGGTGGGGTGTGGCCCGGTGCTGCAGGCAGGGTACGCGTACTGGTCTGTGTCCGGGCTGCTGTGGTCATCGACAAGGCTGTGTGGTCTGTCCGAAGGAGGTGGATGGTGGTCTCCCTCAGGTGGATCGCGTCTCTCCGATCCTGCATGGGCTCAGGTGTCTCCAGATGATCATCACCCCTTGCCTTGCTGTCGGTGAGGATGGCGCCCGAGCTCCGCCTTGTAGCGCAGCGGAGTCGTGCAGGTCAGGCAGGCTCCTTGAGGCCTCCGAGGTGATGTACGCGCGCCACCCCGTGGTTCCTTGTAGAGTTGCAGACAGGTCCGTGCGCACGGTGGGAGCGTTCGTATCGCCCGTTCCGTGCCAGGTCCTGAAGAATACCTTTGGTAGAGTATTGACTCTCTCGGGTTCAAACCCCATTCAAGGTCCTTCGCTATGTCATCACTGGTCGTCAGTCAGAGGGGAAGAACGGTGTTCCTCACTTTTTCACTGCTCACGGGAGCGAAGGCCAAGTCCAACATAAGTGGTAGCCTTGAAGAGAAATCTCCTGATCTCTCCAAACATTGCACCGAAGACCACACCTGCCTATCAGGTTCTTCCCCACCAGTCGAACAGTCTTTCTTGTTCATGTTCTGGGCAGGGTGCTCTATCTCGGTCACCCCGACACCTGCTTCAACTAGGCTAGCCCAACGTCTTCCCTCAGTGTTCTCACAGGGATGTCCTCAGTATCTGGGTCCCGACGGCAAGGCAGCGTACCAGTCGGCTTTGCGAACCCGCAACAGGCTGTACTGGTGGTTGCATACCGCCGCAAGTATGACCCTGTTGCTGCGTAGTCATGTTTTCCATGAAGTGGGGTGGCGACAGGGTGTAAGTCACGAGGGGAAGGGCATGTGGAATGGCCACTGCCCAATCCCCAGAGTCCTCTCCGCCCACTGTGTCTGAAACTTCTTCAGACAGACATAGTGATGTGCATGTCATGGCACTATGTGTGTTGTGTCTCTGCCACCCATTTGTGAGGGACATTCTACACTTCTGAGTGAAGCCCCCCGTCACCAATAATTCAAAGAAGCAAAAATGGCAGCTTCCGGCTCCACTTTTACCACTTTTTCAATGTGTTCTGGGCTGATTTCTGGTTTTCCGAAAATCTCAAAAAATTATCGCACCATTATCGTATATTATCGTATACGATAATATACGATAATGGGAATACGATAATAATTATCGTATGCGATAATAATTATCGTTTGCACTGTATGCCTAGGGGGGGTCAAATGCCACCCTTTTACGTGGACAAACACGATTTTTCAAAAAACCGGCGCAGAGGCCCCAAAGCCCCCGTAAACCCTCCAAACCCCCCCAGATCGGTCCGGAAACCCATCGAACCCCACTTTTCCACCATTCCGGGCACCTCAGGTGCCCGAATTGGGGTACCTAAATTTTGTGCCACCGTTTGGTACCGTACAGTGCCACTGTGTGGGAGGTTGGAAAAGAAAATGCCCCAACACACCACATCTGAGGGTTGCAATGCATGTTGCTTGCCAACCACGTCATCCGGTGGGTGTCAGGCGCTATGTAGGTGGCATTAGCCAGGTCTTCGATGTGTTCTGGCTTGTATATATACCTCCCTGCCACCATGCACCGGGAGGCTGCCTGTAGGTACGGAACAGTCCAGATGGTCGTGTGATTCCTGTGCAGCAGTGCTCCACAACCGGGATGTGTTGACAACGACTGTTGCAACACGAGCTGTACATTCCGGGAACACATGAAGTGCGCTGTCGTGGTACCCATTGTGCCAGAATTGGTAGTTGCTGCGGTCTACTTTGCCTGGCCCAAGAGCACTGGTACTGAACGGTGCAATATGCGTGGCGAGGTGAATACAACGGAAGCGCGCAAAGTCAATACAGCTCTCGGATGGCGGGTGGTGGTGCCACTAGTGTGTGACGTTCACTCGAGGATACAACGCATCACAATGAATCAGCAACCGTGGACCGAGTACAATACGCTCTCTGTGGCTGGTGTGGGGGACAAAGGCAGTGCCTGTGCCGCAGGCAGGGAGGTATATATACAAGCCAGAACACATCGAAGACCTGGCTAATGCCACCTACATAGCGCCTGACACCCACCGGATGACGTGGTTGGCAAGCAACATGCATTGCAACCCTCAGATGTGGTGTGTTGGGGCATTTTCTTTTCCAACCTCCCACACAGTGGCACTGTACGGTACCAAACGGTGGCACAAAATTTAGGTACCCCAATTCGGGCACCTGAGGTGCCCGGAATGGTGGAAAAGTGGGGTTCGATGGGTTTGAACGATTTGAACGATTTTTGGCCGTGCTCGTAGCATTCCCCGTTGAGGGGGTCGCTATTTCGTGTTCTCCTGGCCGCACGGAGGCATTGCCTTACGTCGCCTCTTCCTCTTTTCCTTTGGTGGTGTGTTGGTCTGGCACAGAGGGCGGGACCGTGCTGATATGCACAGTGACGACTCTCCCTTTTGTTTTGTGCCCGCCTCCACCGAGATTCGGCTGGTGCCTCTCAGACTGGGGGCGGGCGGTCGCCGACCCTTTTCTGTACGAGGTTTTCCACAGGCTGCACACCTGCCCCGCGGCTGTGTGGCAGTCTTCGCGGAGTGCAATGCGAAGGTCTGGCCTGACGTGGTGTGACTATTTAGACTCCAGGTGTCTCCACCCTTCCTGGTCTGGGGAGCCTCGGTACCCAAGCAGTTTTCGGTCATGCCCTGGACCACGGCCGTGCTAGACTCCTGGTGCAGGCACCCGTCATGGTCCGGGGACGGCCCCCCCAGGCAGTTTAACGTCTTACCCAGGACCTTTTTTTTTTCCCTCTTGTGTCCCATGCCTTGTTTGCAGTGATCGCATTGTTGGCCATCCTTGCTGTAGTTCGGCATGCCGCCCTTCCCACCTTCCCCCACCCCCTCCCCGGCGGTTTTGCTCTCCGTGTGGTTTGGTGGTACTGGTGAGCCATCTGGGGAAAGAACCTTGACAATCCCGGGCCGGCAGTACGTTCGTCACCCCCACGGGCTCGGCCGGTTTCTAAACCTTTAGGCAATCTACGTCCGCAGGCCAAGAACCCGGTGTGCAGATGCACGTTGGGAGCCCCCTGAAGTCCGCACACGCCCTCTCTGAGTAGTCCCCGACCAAGCGCTGGCCAATCCCTCTGTTAGAGTGTAGGTCGCACCGAACGGTTTTCTGATGCTGCCCTTCACTGACACACACATGCGCACACTGCGGGCAATACATCTGCGGGAGGGGACCCACCCACTTGATCAAAACACGGTTAGACAGGAACAGTTCTGTCCAATGCAGTGGGGATGCAGTGAGTAATTTAAGATCCACATCGGGGGGGGTGTGCTAACCGGAGGGGAAGTTTGTCTCGCCTGTTCAGGGCAAACCACCACCTTTAAAGAAAAGTGACCACTAACGCGCACACACACAGTGGGCTTCCGCTGTAACGTAGGGATGGGCGGGGTGTGGGGGGGGCGAGGATCCTGAGATGTGCTCATCACACCCAGTTGTATCCTCGTCTCATCATCCAGGGAGGAGTGGGGAGGGACGGGGGGTATTTTAAAGTTTAGAATCAACAACACACAACAACAACAACAACAAAAATGAAAAATGAAAATGAACTACATTACATACAACGGGGAGTCACATAAGAAATACTAACCCCACCCCACCCCCTGCAACCCCATCTCGCCCTACCACCCTCCACCCCCCGCCCCCTGCTCGCTCTGGCACAGAAGCAGTCTCGAATCGGCCAGAAGGAGGGGGTGGGTTCGGATGGGGTGGGGCGAGGCGGCGGGGGGGGGAGCGGTGGTGGTGGGGAAAAGACTCAAAAAAAATTCAAAAAAAAGGACGTTTTTTTGTTGTTTTTATTGATATGATTGCATAATCACGAACCGGATCAGGAAAAAAATGGGAAGCACAGTACAAAACAGGGGTTGCTGGGGGGGAGTGTTATATCTTGAAGGGAGGTTGGGTGGGTGGGGGATGTCTTGGTTGAACTGACTTGGTTCTTCACAAACAAGGCAGGGTAACTGATGATGCTCTCAGCTCCGAGATATCGACATGCGTCCAGAGGTTCCCAAAGAAAACGAAAAAAGGGGGGGAGGGGATGGAGAGGCGGGAAGGGGGGGCGTTTATACGCACCTTCGTCAGTACATATTCCACATACCGATCGACAGTATGAAGAGAAAATCGGATGTGGTTGAGTGCACCGGACAAAACCCCGGTTATATTTTTAATATTTTTTTTGGGGGGTGTCGACTTTTCCCGGTATTTCCCGGCTTTTCCCGGAAATTCCCGGTTCCCTGGTTTTTTTCCCTTGGCGAAAATCCGTGAAAAAATCCCCTCCGGAGGCCGGAAAAACCGGGAATCCAAAACCGGGAATGAAACTGAATCGACACCCCAGATTCCCGGTTTTTCCCGGTTTTCCCGGTTCCCGGTTTTTCGGGCCTGTGTTGTGGTTCGTGGTTCGTTTCGTTATCTGTGATTTTGGGCTTGCAGAACTCAGTGCAGTTGACAGCTCTGATGAGCTGTGGCTACACTATTCCAGCAGGTATTTGTTTCGCATTCGTTTCGTCTGTCGAAGATCCATCGGCAGAAACTTTTCCGGGCCCGGGCTTTCCTTTTCGACCCCCCCCCCCCCCCGCCATATCAGGCGAGTGTCAGACATCCTTCCCAGTAAGTGGAAGATCCCGCGCTCTTCAACGCGCGGCCGAGGTATCATCCTTCCGAGATTCTTTCGGTGGAGCCTCCGACCTTCAGTGTCCTTCCCACGTGCCTTTCCCTTTTTTAACCAAAGAAAGGAGCAGATCACGTCCATGTGGTGTGACTTACTTAGCGACTTGGATATCGTATCAGTTCTCGTGCGGTCGTCTCTCGTGGACTGTTTGTTGTTCCGTCAGCGGCATTCTGCCGGTGTGCCGTACCGTGTCGCAGATCAGACCGGACTGACAGGAGGCCCCCGCCCCCCCCCCCCCCCCTACTCCCGTGCACTGGCCGTTGCGGATGCTTGCTGCAGCAAGCTTGGGGTTTGTCCAGCGGATGCTTTTTCATCACATGTCATTCACATATCATCGGGTTCTTCGGGTGTCCCATTCAAAAAAACACCCGAAAAATATCACAACTTTGCTAAACTGGACCCAACTCCCCATACTCTTTTTTTCGCCTTTTTTCATCGAAATTCAGCGTTTTTTCCCCGATTTTTTTAAATTTTTTTGACAAAATTGGATATAATCGACACCCCCCTTTGTTGACTTTTTGAAACCAAAAGTTCTTTCTGCATTTTCTTTCGGCATGCCTTGGCTGGCACTCTCTGGGGAACAGCTCGGGAATCGGAAGGGTTCAGATATAGGGAAGATGAAAGTAGACGGGGCGGGGGAGGAACGGGGGAGGAGGGACGGAAGTTTCTGTTTGGAAAGGTTATAATACTATGAAAGTTAGAGTCGGCCCGCAAGAGCCAGGCACGCCATCCGAGCCCTGTGCATCGGATTAAACGGTAAAAAGATTCCCCACCCCACCCCCCACACACACACACCGCACCTATCTCCCCCGTTTCCTCGGAAGATCGAGGAAAAGGGGCGCGCAGTGCACAGTGCATACGGCAGAAGTTGAGTTGGACAACTCATATTGACGACGGGTGGGGGAGGCAGGAGGGAGAAGAGGCAGGGGGTCTGAATGATCGCTGCTCGGTGTGTGCGTATCGGGCCAGGCCCGTTCCTGCGCGACACCAAGGCATGAGATCGATACCAGAGACGGGGGAATGGAGGGAAGGGGGTGGTGGCAGGGATGGGGTGGGGTGGGGTGGGAGGGGAGGGAGAGAGAGAGAGAGAGAGAGGGGCACATGATGGGCAGGGGGTAACCCCCCTCCTCCCCCCCTCCATTGGGTGCACAAAAGCATTACAAAACAAAACAACAAGCGGCACTCCGCATTCATGGATCGCAGGGCGAAAAAGAGAAGGGTCAGGGTGTGCTGTGCGGGCTGCGGGATGAGGGAGGCGGGATGCGATGGGAAGGGGCAGGACGATGCGAGGGGGTAGTGACGGTTGTGGTTGTGGTGGCAGTCGAGGTAAGACAGGCAGGGGATCTGACGACAGGGGGGGCTGCAGGGTGGTGGGGGACACAGCGCGGGATGGCACCCCAAGGCGGGGTTTCATCGCACAGCCTGTTGCCCACGCATACACACCCTCCCTTGTAAACATGCTTCTCGAAGTATTCAGGCCAGCCTGCCTCATGCCCCTTGTGATTGTCCCATTCAGAATGGTGTGCAGCTTCCTGCCAGGGCACAGTGCACAGCATATTCTTCCATGGGTCTCAACTGTCCATTTGGTTTGAAAAGGTGTCCGAATTTTCGGTATTTTCAGGATATTACTTTACCTCAGACGACAGGGACCGGATATAGAAGCGCCTCCTGACAAAATCACAACCCACGAGTTATTAGATATCCCTCCTTCCGCACCTCCACTCCACCGTACACGGAGGGATCCGTGCATTCGAATCATTACCGGCTCCCCTCCCCTCCTGGAAACCCTAAAGGAATGGGGGAAACCTAAGTCGAGAGGAAAGGGTGAACCCCCCCCCCCCCAGATAGACCACACCACTCCACCACACCCTCTTGGAAAACTTGCTTAGAACTCGTTTGGCAGCGGGCTTCCTTTCTTTTTGTTTATTTGGGGGAAGAGAGGGGTGCGATGCTGCAAACATACCCTCTGCGCGTTACCCACGCGTTACCCTCTCTGCAGTTTTCATTTTACCGCTATCGTACTCCATTCGCTTTAATATCGAGGCAGCAACTGTGGGAGAACAGTTCCAGACTATATTTCTTTTTTTTGCTGAGCGCACGCTTTATGTCCCAAGGCTGTGACGACGCCCTGTGAAAGTGGCATGAAAGGTGCTAATCCTAAAGCTTCAAGCCGCACGATTTTTCCCCTTCGTTATTTTGCGGCTTCGCTACGCTTCGCCGCTCGTAACTAGGAAGGGGACAAAAAACACACACACACACACACACACCCACCCCCACACTCCGCCCCCCGAACTATGCGAGACACCCTTTGGTTGGCGGAGCCTCGTCCTGAAAAAGGAAGTCATGCAGGCGAGGGGGGGGGGGGGTTTGATCGTCGAGAGTGAATGGAAAAGTAAATCTCCCAGCACCTTCTTGCAATGTTAGTCCTTTTTGTAGTCACCACACCAGATATGTTGTACACGGCAGATCAATGCACAGTGGGAGGGTGTGTAGCAGGCGAGGGGGGGGGGGCGAGGGCAGGTGAGTGATGCGAAGAGATTTGATAAAAGAGATATACGGGGGGAGGGGAGGGGGAGGGGGAGAAGAGGTTGCTTTAGAGATTTGGCGTTGCGTGAGGGGAAGGGGGTGGGGGGGTGGGTGGGGGCAGTCGAGGTAAGACAGGCAGGCTTCGTGATGGGGGGGGGGGGTTGAAGGGGGGAGGGGGAGGCACAGCGCGGGAGGGCAGGAATCAGCGCATGTAGGTGGTCATCTCACGAGAGGGTGGGAGGGGGGGGGGGGTGGGAGGGGGAGGGGCGGGAAGAACAAGCCACATTGTGCAGGGCCGGCTCACAAGGCAGGTCAGCATCTTGGGGTCCCCGTTGGCAGACAACGCAATAGCCAATCGAAGTGCAGCATCAGCTGAACCTAGCCTGCGTCCGGCACCCTGAAAGAACACGGAGGAACAGGAGAACAGGAAGCGCTCGTAAAACACAGCGAGTGCGTCCGACTGGTGGGGTGCGGGCTGGCATAGCAGGAGCCCTGCTGCGGAGAAAAAGGTGCAGAGCTTGCAGAGCCTTTGTGAAAAAAAACATATCCGAGAGCCACGATACGAGTCAGCCACAGAGAAAATATGTGGGTATCGAGTCGGTCGGGGGATCCAGCCCGGAACAACAGAACAGCGGGTAAAGGCCAAAGAGGCACAGTCAGGCTCAGACATTCCAAGCGACCCGGAATAGGGCACGCCGACAGTGTGTCGCATGACGGGTGTCACCGGGTCCCACCCAGGTGCCGAGCCGTCAAATGGGCATTGCGGAAAACGGAGAACACCATATGTGTGTGCACTCCGTATATCTGATAATAATATGCAGATCCAGCGGCGTGGAGCAGCTCTAGCTCCCCAAAAAAAAGTCGGGGGCGCCAAAAGCACACGCCACAAAGAGAGAGGCGAGCTCAGGACGAGCAACCTGGCAGATAAGGGCAGGGGACTCAAGAAGTAGGGCACCGTTGAGGTAGCAATCTTGATCTGCAGCAATAGCGGAGTTTGAGCACACTGACCGAGGACACAGTTGCAAGCCTGAGGATATTTCACGGCATCCAAATGAGTGCGGATGGGCAGCGTGGGCTCGCATCACCGGGGGCGAAGGGGACAAGGCGAAACAGACCGCCACGCGAAGCAACGTGTTATAGGTCGGTTGGTGAAGTCAGGAAGCAGCTGAGTGTAATCGCAGAGGAGGGGAGGGTGGGGAAGACACGGGGTGGGGGGATGAAGTGAAGTAATGGGGGAAAACAGGGGAAAGCGGCTGTGCGTCAAGGCCACTGCATGGATGCATACAGAGGGAACGCTTGGGATGCTAATGAAACACACGGCGCTGGGCAGGACCGGACAGAACAGGGGCACAGGGACGTGATCACGGTCGAGCAGCGGCACACAACAAAACACACCCCTGCCGCCACCAGCGACACACACACACACAGCACAACACTGCGGCAGCTGCACTGCTCCTCAAAGAAGCGGGCGGTGTTTGCCACACCCGCCTGTGCAGCTCCGCTGTGCCAGGCACACCCCGGCACAGCACCTTTATGGGCAGACAGCCGTCCAGCCGTCTGCCGGTTCCTCCTCTTCTTGGGTTTCATGTCTTTCGCGCCTTTACACGCCTCTCTCGTTCACATGGTTGCATGGCGGCAGTTCCCGCTTCAAACAGGATGGGAGTAACACGGCTCGGCAGGGCACAGCCACCGCCTCACAGCGCACCCACAGACTGCCCGGGACCCGGGTTCGCGACAGCCCCAGACCCAGACCCGTAGTCGTACCCGTCGTAGCTGTACGCCGTGCCGTCGTAGCCTGCGGAGTTACCGTAGCTGGGCGAGTACTCGTACTTGGTATCGTAGGCAGAGCCGTACGACTGCTGCGTACGCGGGGAGCCGTTCTCGTCGTCGTCGTCATCGTCGCGCTTGTCCTTCCCAGCACCGTGCAGGTAAGGCACGTTGCGCGGGACGTGGTGGTAGATGTAGTACAGTGCGAACATGGCCAGCATGAACAAAGTCGCCATCCCGAGGATGAACATGGTCAGGCGGAAGGGGAAGTCGTCCGAGTCGTCCACCACACTTGCGGTGCTCTCCTGAGCAGGTGTGCGCTGCACAGGCAGCTGGATCTGCTTGAAGGTGTCTGAACCCTGAGGACGTGCGGCAACGTAGACGTACTCCGACGAGGCCATGCTGAGCGGGAGGCTCGTGGCGTCCACAAAGATCCCGTTGTCGCCCTGAACACCGGGCGGGGTCATGACGGCAAGCGGCAGGGCGCTGTCCCACCCACCCACGTGGATGTCGGAGGCGGAGATGCGGACCTCGTGCGGCAGGCTGTTCTCGTTCTTGTTGCGGGACCAGCCCACGGTGACGCGCTGCGACCCGTCCGCACCCACCAGCGCGCTCCCGCTCATGCTGTAGACCTGGTCGTTGTTCTCCACAAACTCCTCCCGGTAGATGCGGAACCCGGTGGCCTTCCACTCCTGCTCCCCGACAGGCACGTCAGCCCCTGTGCGCAGGTTGAGCGCCAGCTTCGTCAGGCTGTCGAAGTAGTTGTACACAAGCCCGTCGGCAGTCCACCCCTGGTTCAGCACCCCCTGCTCCACGTCGATGTTGTCGGCCCGCTTGTGCACGGGGTGCAGGTCCAGCACCACCTTGTGCCACCCCCCGGTGTGCGGGACCTTGAAGTTGTGGTAGTACACCCCGCCCCCGTCACCGGAGGACACAGCCACGTCGCGTGCAGCGGTGGGGGAGCGCGAGTACGTCGACACCTCAAGGTTGTACTCCCCGTCCGGCGCACCCTGCCCCACAAGCGGGGGGACGTACACCGAGAACTCCAGCCTGTCGTAGTACCCGGTGGCCCACGTCCCGGTCCCGAGCTCGTCCCCAAGCACGTCGCGCAGGTACATCACCTCCCCGTTCTGCACGGCAGAGAACACCGCGTTGGACGCCCCCTTCCCGTCCTCGTTGATCCCGACAGCCAGCGACAGCCCGGAGGACCCGCTCGGCTCGCTCACAACAGTCACCCCGCCGGGCACCACGCGGTTCGTGTCGACGGCGTCGGGGCCCTCGACCTGCCGCCAGAACCCGCCCCCGCCCCCGAAGGTCTTGTCCAGCGTCAGCGTCTCCGTCGTGCCTGGCGGCGGCAGCACCGCAGGCACACGCGGCGACGCGGGCGACGGTGTGGCAGCCGGGGTTGCGGTGCGCACGGGGCGGGGCACCCCCACAACGGGCGGCGGCACAACAACAGGCGGTCCTGGTGCAGGGGTGCGCACCCCCGGCACAGGCGGGCTGGGCGGCACCACCACACGCGTGGGTGCGGGCGGGGCAGTCACAACAGGCACAGGCACGCTGGGGCCGGGACGGGCCGTCACAGGAGGGGCGGTCCGCGGCGTCACGGGCGTGACAGGCACAGGCACGGGAGGGCGTGGGGGCGTCACAGGCGGCCTGGGTGGGGTCACGGGTGGAACCGGCACGGGAGGGCGCGGTGGCGTCACAGGCGGCCTCGGCGGCGTCACGGGCGGCCTGGGTGGTGTCACCGGAGGCACAGGCACAGGGGGACGCGGCGGTGTCACAGGCGGCCTGGGTGGGGTGACAGGCGGCGTCGGTGGTGTCACGGGAGGAACCGGGACAGGGGGACGCGGTGGGGTCACAGGAGGGGTGGGCGGTGTCACAGGGGGTGTGACCGGCGGAGTCGCAGGCGTGGGGGTCACAGGTGTGGGTGTTGCGGGTGCCGAAGTGACAGGTGCTGAGGTCACAGGTGCAGGTGTTGCGGGTGCGGGTGTCAGTGGCGACGGTGTGATTGGTGCCGTCGTGGCAGGCGCAGGTGTTGCAGGTGCCGGTGTGACAGGTGCAGGTGTTGCAGGTGCCGGTGTGTCGGGTGCGAAGGTCTGCCCAGCAGGCAGTGGCGTAGGGGCGAGTGTTGGAGGCGCGGGTGTTGAAGGTGCCGGCGTGGCAGGTGCAGGTGTTGCAGGTGCAGGGGTAGCAGGTGCAGGCGTTGCGGGCGCAGGCGTTGCAGGTGCAGGTGTGTCGGGTGCGAAGGTCATGCCTGCAGGCAGCGGTGTGGGTGCCAGTGTGGGAGGTGCCGGTGTTGCAGGTGCACCTGTTGCTGGAGAAGGTGTCTCAGGAGCTGCCGTCACAGGGGCAGTTGTGACAGGTGCAGGTGTTGCAGGTGCCGGTGTGACAGGTGCGGTCGTTGCAGGCGCAGATGTTGCAGGTGCCGGCGTGACAGGTGCAGGTGTTGGAGGTGCCGGTGTGTCGGGTGCGAAGGTCTGCCCAGCAGGCAGTGGCGTAGGGGCCAGTGTTGGAGGCGCGGGTGTTGCAGGTGCAGGTGTTGCAGGTGAAGGGGTAGCAGGTGCAGGCGTTGCGGGCGCAGGCGTTGCAGGTGCCGGTGTGTCGGGTGCGAAGGTCTTGCCTGCAGGCAGCGGTGTCGGGGCCAGCGTTGGAGGCGCCGGTGTTGCAGGTGCAAATGTTGCAGGAGAAGGTGTGTCAGGAGCTGCTGTCACAGGGGCAGGTGTGACAGGTGCCGAAGTGGCCGGTGCCGCCGTCACTGGCGCGGCTGTTGCTGGCGCAGATGTCGGAGGTGCGGGTGTGTCAGGTGCGAAGGTCTTGCCTGCAGGCAGCGGTGTGGGTGCCAGTGTGGGAGGTGCAGGTGTTGCAGGTGCCAGAGTGTCAGGTGCCAGTGTGACAGGCGCAGGTGTCGCAGGTGCAGGCGTGACAGGTGCCCCAGTGTCTGGTGACGGCGTCACAGGTGCAGGTGTTGCCGGCGCAGGCGTCGGAGGTGCCGGTGTGTCGGGTGCGAAGGTCTTGCCTGCAGGCAGCGGTGTCGGGGCCAGCGTTGGAGGCGCAGGTGTTGCAGGTGCAGATGTTGCAGGAGAAGGTGTGTCAGGAGCTGCCGTCACAGGGGCAGGTGTGTCAGGTGCCGAAGTGGCTGGTGACACCGTCACTGGCGCGGCAGTTGCTGGCGCAGATGTCGGAGGTGCGGGTGTGTCAGGTGCGAAGGTCTTGCCTGCAGGCAGCGGTGTGGGTGCCAGTGTGGGAGGTGCAGGTGTTGCAGGTGCCAGAGTGTCAGGTGCCAGTGTGACAGGCGCAGGTGTCGCAGGTGCAGGCGTGACAGGTGCCCCAGTGTCTGGTGACGGCGTCACAGGTGCAGGTGTCGCCGGCGCAGATGTCGGAGGTGCTGGTGTGTCAGGTGCGAAGGTCATGCCTGCAGGCAGGGGTGTGGGTGCCGGCGTTGGAGGCGCAGGTGTTGCAGGTGCAGATGTTGCAGGAGAAGGTGTGTCAGGAGCTGCCGTCACAGGGGCAGGTGTGACAGGTGCCAAAGTGGCTGGTGACGCCGTCACTGGCGCGGCAGTTGCTGGCGCAGATGTCGGAGGTGCCGGTGTGTCGGGTGCGAAGGTCTTGCCTGCAGGCAGCGGCGTGGGTGCCAGTGTGGGAGGTGCAGGTGTTGCAGGCGCCGTAGTCTCAGGTGCCGGTGTGTCAGGTGCAGACGTCGCAGGTGCAGGCGTGACAGGCGCCAGAGTGTCTGGTGACGGCGTGACAGGTGCAGGCGTTGCCGGCGCAGGCGTTGCAGGCGCCGGTGTGTCAGGTGCGAAGGTCATGCCTGCAGGCAGTGGTGTCGGTGCCAGCGTGGGAGGTGCAGGTGTTGCCGGCGCAGGCGTGTCAGGAACAGGCGTGACAGGTGCAGGTGTCGCAGGCGAAGGCGTGGCAGGTGCCGAAGTGTCAGGAGCAGACGTCAAAGGCGCGCCAGTCGCAGGTGCAGATGTTGGAGGTGCCGGCGTGTCGGGTGCGAAGGTCTGGCCTGCAGGCAGCGGTGTCGGGGCCAGTGTCGGAGGCGCAGGTGTCGCAGGTGCAGGCGTTGCAGGTGCCGCTGTGTCGGGTGCAATCGTCATCGGTGCAGCAGTTGCGGGCGCCTGCGTATCAGGGGCAGGAGTAACAGGTGCAGGCGTTGCAGGTGCCCCAGTCGGGGGTGCCGGTGTGTCGGGTGCGAAGGTCTTGCCTGCAGGCAGCGGTGTTGGTGCCAGTGTGTCAGGTGCAGGTGTTGCCGGTGCCGTCGTGGCAGGTGCGGGTGTGACAGGTGCCGAAGTGGCTGGTGACGGCGTCGCAGGCGCAGGTGTTGCGGGAGCCTGCGTATCCGGAGCAGCAGTCAAAGGTGCGGGTGTAGCGGGTGACGGCGTCGCAGGCGCCCCGGTCGGAGGTGCCGGTGTGTCGGGTGCGAAGGTCTTCCCTGCAGGCAGCGGTGTGGGTGCCAGTGTGTCAGGTGCAGGTGTTGCAGGTGCAGATGTTACAGGTGCCACAGTGTCCGGTGCGGGTGTGGCTGGTGACGGCGTCACGGGTGCAGATGTTGCAGGTGCCGCTGTGTCAGGAGCCTGGGTGACAGGTGCCAGACTGTCAGGCGACGGCGTCACAGGTGCAGGTGTTGCCGGCGCAGGCGTTGCAGGTGCCGGTGTGTCGGGTGCGAAGGTCTTGCCTGCAGGCAGCGGTGTCGGTGCCAGTGTGGGAGGTGCCGGTGTCGCAGGTGCAGGTGTTGCTGGTGCCAGAGTGTCAGGAGCCTGGGTCAGAGGTGCAGGTGTGACAGGTGCCGTCGTCATCGGTGCAGCTGTTGCCGGTGCCTGCGTATCAGGTGCAGGAGTGGCAGGTGCAGGCGTTGCAGGTGCCACAGTCGGAGGTGCCGGTGTGTCGGGTGCGAAGGTCTTGCCTGCAGGCAGTGGTGTCGGTGCTAGCGTGTCAGGTGCAGGTGTTGCAGGTGCAGAGGTTACAGGTGCTGGTGTGGCTGGTGACGGCGTCGCAGGTGCAGATGTCGCAGGTGCCGCAGTGTCAGGGGCCTGGGTGACAGGTGCAGGTGTGTCAGGCGCCAGAGTGTCTGGTGACAGCGTCACTGGTGCAGGCGTTGCCGGCGCAGGCGTTGCAGGTGCCGGTGTGTCAGGTGCGAAGGTCTTGCCTGCAGGCAGTGGTGTCGGTGCCAGAGTGTCAGGTGCAGGTGTGACAGGAGCCGGCGTTGCAGGCGAAGGGGTAGCAGGTGCCGTAGTATCAGGTGCCGTTGTCGCAGGTGCAGGTGTTGTGGGTGCCTGCGTATCAGGTGCAGGCGTGACAGGTGCCACAGTCGGAGGTGCCGGTGTGTCGGGTGCGAAGGTCTTGCCTACCGGCAGTGGTGTCGGTGCCAGAGTGTCAGGTGCAGGCGTCGCAGGCGAAGGTGTGTCAGGTGCCGGCGTCATCGGTGCGGGTGTTGCGGGTGCCGCGGTATCAGGCACAGGTGTGACAGGTGAAGGCGTCGCAGGAGACGGAGTCGCAGGTGCCGGTGTTGCGGGTGCAGGTGTGAGTGGTGCCGCAGTCGGAGGTGCCGGTGTGTCGGGTGCGAAGGTATTGCCTACCGGCAGGGGTGTCGGGGCCAGTGTGTCAGGTGCAGGTGTTGCAGGTGCCGCTGTGTCAGGAGCCTGGGTGTCGGGTGACCGTGTGACAGGAGCAGGCGTTGACGGCGCAGTCGTCGGAGGCGCGGGTGTGTCGGGTGCGAAGGTTTTGCCTACCGGCAGGGGTGTCGGTGCCAGTGTGTCAGGTGCAGGTGTTGCAGGCGCCAACGTTGCTGGTGCTGGAGTGTCAGGTCCCGGTGTTAGCGGGGCGGGTGTTGCGGGCGCTTGCGTATCAGGTGCCGGTGTGTCAGGCGACGGCGTCGCAGGTGACAGAGTCGGAGGTGCGGGTGTGTCGGGTGCGAAGGTCTTGTCAGCAGGCAGCGGTGTCGGAGCCAGTGTGTCAGGCGCAGGTGTCGCAGGTGCAGACGTTGCAGGCGCCGTAGTGTCAGGAGCCAGTGTCACAGGTGCAGGTGTGTCAGGTGCCTGTGTTGCTGGCGCAGGTGTCAGAGCTGCCGGTGTGTCCGGTGCGAAGGTCTTGTCAGCAGGCAGCGGTGTCGGAGCCAGCGTCGGAGGCGCAGGTGTTGCAGGTGCAGGTGTTACAGGTGCCGGTGTGGCTGGTGAGGGCGTCGCAGGTGCAGACGTTGCAGGAGCCGCAGTGTCAGGAGCCGGTGTCACAGGGGCAGGTGTTACCGGCGCAGGTGTCAGAGGTGCCGGTGTGTCGGGTGCGAAGGTCTTGTCAGCAGGCAGTGGTGTTGGTGCCAACGTCGGAGGCGCAGGTGTGACAGGTGCCGGTGTGGCCGGTGAAGGCGTCGCAGGTGCAGACGTTGCAGGAGTCGCAGTGTCAGGGGCTGCCGTCAGTGGTGCAGGTGTCAGTGGCGAAGGCGTCTCTGGTGCAGGCGTTAGAGGCGCCGGTGTGTCGGGCGCAAGTGTATCAGGTGCAGGTGTCGGAGGTGCTGGTGTGTCCGGCGCCAGTGTCTTGTCGGCAGGCAGCGGTGTCGGTGCCAGTGTGTCCGGTGCAGGTGTTGCCGGCGCAGACGTCTCTGGCGCAGATGTGACAGGGGCAGTCGTTGCCGGTACGGGTGTGTTCGGTGCAGGTGTGACAGGCGCAGGTGTTGCTGGGGCAGGTGTGTTCGGTGCAAGTGTCACAGGCGCAGGTGTTGCCGGTGCTGGCGTCACTGGTGAAGGTGTGACAGGCGCAGGTGTCGGAGGTGATGGTGTGTCCGGCGCAAGTGTCTTGTCGGCAGGCAGCGGTGTTGGTGCCAGTGTGTCCGGTGCAGGTGTCACTGGCGAAGGTGTGTTAGGTGCAGTCGTTGCAGGCGCAGGTGTGTCCGGCGCGGGTGTCGCAGGTGCAGGTGTGTCAGGTGAAGGTGTTGCTGGTGTAGGCGTCACTGGCGCAGGTGTGACAGGCGCAGTCGTTACCGGTGCAGGTGTGACAGGTGAAGATGTTACAGGTGCTGATGTGTCCGGTGCCGGCGTCACTGGCGAAGGTGTGCCAGGCGCAGCCGTTGCTGGGGCAGGTGTGACAGGCGCAGGTGTCACTGGTGCAGGTGTTACAGGTGATGGCGTCACTGGCGAAGGTGTGTCAGGTGCCGGTGTCACAGGCGCGGTCGTTGCTGGTGCGGATGTGGCCGGTGCAGGCGTGACAGGTGAAGGTGTTGCAGGTGCCGATGTGTCCGGTGCCGGCGTCACTGGCGCAGGTGTGACAGGCGCAGTCGTTGCTGGGGCAGGTGTCGCCGGTGCAGGTGTTACAGGTGATGGCGTCACTGGCGAAGGTGTCTCAGGTGCGGGTGTGTCAGGCGCAGTCGTTGCTGGTGCGGATGTGTCTGGTGCCGCCGTCGCTGGTGCGGGTGTGACAGGCGCAGGTGTTGCTGGTGCAGGTGTATCGGGTGCAGGTGTGACTGGCGCAGGTGTTGCAGGTGCAGGTGTGTCGGGCGCCGGTGTTGCTGGTGCAAGTGTATCGGGGGCAGGTGTGACTGGCGCAGGCGTCACTGGGGCAGGTGTTGCAGGTGCAGGTGTTACTGGTGCAGGTGTTACAGGTGATGGCGTCACTGGCGAAGGTGTGTCAGGTGCGGGTGTCACAGGCGCAGTCGTTGCTGGTGCGGATGTGTCTGGTGCCGCCGTCGCTGGTGCGGGTGTCGCTGGTGCGGGTGTGACAGGTGCAGGTGTTGCTGGTGCAGGTGTATCGGGTGCAGGTGTGACTTGCGCAGGCGTCACTGGGGCAGGTGTTGCAGGGGCAGGTGTGACAGGCGCAGGTGTTACAGGTGCAGGTGTGTCGGGCGCCGGTGTTGCTGGTGCAGGTGTATCAGGTGCAGGTGTGACTGGCGCAGGCGTCACTGGGGCAGGTGTGACAGGCGCAGGTGTCGCAGGTGCAGGCGTTGCCGGTGCAGATGTGTCCGGTGCCGGCGTCGCCGGAGCAGGTGTGTCAGGCGCAGGTGTTGCCGGTGCAAGTGTGACCGGTGCCGGCGTTGCTGGTGCAGGTGTGTCAGGAGCAGGTGTCGGTGGTGCAGATGTGTCTGGTGCCGTTGTGGGAACCGCTGTTGGGGGTGTCACAGGGGCAGGTGTGTCCTCAATGCAGATGAGCTTGAACTCGTCCAGGTAGCCGTTGCCGAAGTACACAACCTGGTTCAGACCTGTGCAGCTTCCTGAGAAGGAACCACCCGTCACCTCCTTGTTCCCGTCGATTGAGACATCCAGCGTCTGTGCGCCCCAGTCGATCGTCAGCTCGAAGAAGGAGTACGTGTTCGCAGTTGCGGCAGCATTCGTGAACCTTCTGGCTGCGATCCACTTCCCTGACTGGACGCTGGGCTGGAAGCAGGTCGTGCCACCCTGGCGGAAGGACAGCGTCGGTGTGCCGGCATTCTCCGGTGCCATGTAGAAGCTGATGGTCTTCGGCTGCGAGTCGTCAACCAGCGCCAGCGCGGACTGCCCATCGCTCCCGTCGGGGGCGACACCGATGAGGAAGGCACCCGCACCCGCAGCCACAAGAGACGACTGCTGCTTCACACCCACACCCCTGGGCGACCACATCCCCAGGTTCGCATCGAAGTTGTGCACGTAGTTCGCAGGGCACGAGGCCAGCCCCTTGCACTCCTGCCCGCCGTACCCGGAGTTGCACTGGCACGGCTGCAACGGGTTGTCAACACACGTCCCACGCCCACCGCACACGGCCGGGTCTGTCGACGCAATCCCGAAGCACACAGTGTTGGAGGTTGCCACCTTCACCTTCACAGAGCACGTCGCAGACACCCCGTCACTCGAGAAGGTGGCAGTGATGGTGAAGGTCTTCCCCGCCTCGCTCACCGCAGGTGTGAAGGTCACAAGCGACGTTGCCGTGGCGGAAGTTGACGCACCGTCAGACACCGTCGCCGTCCGCATCGACGCAGGTGCGTCTGTCCCGGTGTACGTCACCGTCAAGGCTGACGAGTACACTGCGTTGAACTCCACGTCCCACCCCTTCGAGTGCGGGATCAGGTGTGTCTGTGCAACGTCCTGCGACGTGATGCAGCGGGGCTGGGTGAAGGTTGTCTTGCAGTCGTTGTACATGAAGTGGATCCCCTCCACGTCACCCGCAGACAGCCCCTCGCGCTGCCCAATCGCCACGGGCGACACAATTGTCGGCTTCGACCCGATCTGGAACCCTGTCGCCCCGTAGTGCATGATACTCCCGTAGTCGTACGCCCCGATGGAACGCCCACTGGCACCCGTCTTGTCGAAGTTCCCCTCCATCCCGGCCTGGATCTGCGAGAAGTCGACGTACACAAAGTCGTCACGGTCGTTCCGCGCCTGTTCGTGTCCAAGACCCATCGAGTGCCCGATTTCGTGGATTGTTGCCCCGATCCCACAGTCCCGCCCGATGTTGATCTGGTTGAAGGACCAATACGTCATCCCCACAGGCGAGTTGCACTGGCTCTTGTCGGAGATGAACATGATGTGGTTCTTCGGGCACGCAGCGGCAGAACCGCAGTTCGTGAAGCGCACACACGTCTTCGCCTCCCAGTGCGCAATTGCCTGCACCACCATCGCCTCGTTCGCATCCAGTGCGTACGATGCGGGGTTGCCGGGGTTCGTGCTCGACGTCTCGATGAAGTAGGGGACCTTCCCCTCAGGCCACAGCCTCCGCGCGTCGTTGATGCCTGCGTTGCTCAGCACTGACCCGTCACGCCCCTTGAGGATCTGGATGTCCCCCTGCACGATGGTGTACTCATCCGCACGAGTGTGCATATCCACCGCCCAGCTGGGTGTCCCTGCCGCACACACCAGCACGGCCAGCAGCCCACGCACAGGTGCCGCCATCGTGCACCCCACTGCCACAACAAGCACTGCAAGTGGCAGTTACAATATGTCTGCGTCGGGCGGTGTGTTGTGTGTTGTGTGTTGTGTGTTGTGTTTGAGGCCCCCACTCTGAGGCAGGCAGTGGTGCACACTGAGGAGTGAGTCAGGAAAGGGTGATACATGGATTCGTGATGCCTGCCCCCTCACCTGAGGGGGGCATGCACTCCCACATCGGATCTGGAATTCTTAGGTCGCGGGAAGACGAACTTCTTCAAAATTGGTAATGTCTTGTCCTGGGTTTTATTGGCTGAAGAAGCCGCTACCCCTGGTCTGGCTGCAGTGGCTGTGTGGGGGAGTGGCACATTCTCACGGCGAGAGGGTGGAGGTGACGGGAGGGGATGGGTGGGTCGGTGGGTGTGTGGGTCTCGAGTCCCACTGTCACCAGAACACCAGGCAAACCAGGTACACTGAAAGCGTACCACTCTCCGTATTGGAGCCCTTGAAATGAGGGGACAGTGTCGTGGTCTAAGACTTGCCGCTTGTGTGATACAAGCGCCTACCCGTGGGTGGCATCGGTCAGTCTCAACTGTGTTACACCAGCTTCCCCACCATCCCACTGTTCTTTTTGAAAGGTTCCAACAATCTTTGGTGCCCCTGACGACCCCATATTGCGTAGTTTGTGCGTAGTGAAAAGGGGGGGGGGGGTCTCATTTTTTGATTTACTCAGCCATTCTCTGTCTCTATGCCGGGACCCCAAACTCAAGGAGTTCTTGCTGTTCCGGGGTCAGTGAGGGTGCAGGCGCTTCAGGTGCTGCAGGTGCTGCAGGTTCTTCAGGTGCTGCAGCGCTGGCAGCCTTCGGTGCGGGTTTCGACGCAGTCTTTGCAGGTCTCTTTGGGGGTGCCCTTTGGCGCGGTGCCTGCTTCAGCTCGTCGGGTGGAAGCATCAACGCATCATTAAGCGGTGCCTGCTTCAGCTCCTCCGGGTGGAAGCGTCAACGCATCATTAAGGAAGAAGGAAGCACAGTTGCTACGCTTTTTTGCAGCTGCAGGAAACGACACCATACCCAACAACAATCCCCAGACCGTCGAGGGAGAGTGGGCGCCTGGATCCCGTGACACAGATCTCTAGTGCCGTTGTGATCCCCTCGGATAACGTCTCCTGGACGTTGTCAGCGGAGGTTGCCTGTGTGGCGGTGACCTCCGTATACCCCGCGGGATCCAGTGCCAGTAGCGCCTTCTTCAGCTTTTCGTCGACCCCTCGGCCGACGCTCTCCTTGATGTCAAGGGCCACCTTCAGGGTGGCACCTCGCAGCGCCCTGAAGGCTGTGATCGTATCATCATTCACAATCTCGAGGGTGTTCTACGCGGCTCCTGGAACTCACTTCCTTCTCAGGTGTTTCTGGGCATGGGGCAACCTTGCCCAGGTGTTTCTGGAGTCCCGCCCCACATGTCGTGCGTTCTTTCGTACGGTGTATAGTGAGTTCTGGCAATAATTTTTTGCTCGGTCAGCGCAGTGCCTCCAGTCCTGTCTCAGTAGCCACACAGAAAGGGGGACCAAAAAAACTGGGGGGGGACCAAAAAGCGAGACCCCCCCCCCAGATTGCGTAGTTTGTGCGTAGTGAAAAAGGGGTAAATCAGGGGCACCATAATCTTGCTTCTTTTTTTGTTTGCTTTTTTGTTTGCTTTTTTTTGTCTGGTTTGTCTCTGGCCTCAACAACCACCAGCATGGCTTCTCCGCATTGTGCTGCCCCCCTACCCTGACTAACTGGATGTGCCGGACTGCCTGCATTGTCTTCACCCCCAACCCCCAACCCTTCACTTTGCCGCCTCCTGTTTGCCTACGACGCAAAGCAGAGTAAGCCCGTCTGAGGTAGTCCTTTTTCATCAACAAACCTCCTGACGGGCGGGCGTATGACGATCAGAGCTTTTCACCGAGGGGACTCACACCTGCGAGCGAGCCCGGGGATCACCCATGAGTGCCTCATTGTGGTTGTGCTTCAGGTCTCGGCGAGCCGAGTTAGTTCTGGCCTGGCAGGGTTGATGAACCGAGACAAAACGGTGTGACCAGCCTGCTATTGGCATGCAAGCTGAGCCATTGCTGGGGTTATCTCGTGAAGATCCAAACATCACAGATGTAACAAGAGGTGTGGGAATAACAGGCGATACGATAGCAACAACAGATAAGCATAACAACTATACATTACAACACATACAATGGGAGTCCAACGATGGGAACAAACGGCTATGAAATGAGAGCCTGAAACACAAGAAAAATGATCAACATTTAGGAAATCTACCATCACGCGTGGGACGAGTCGGTGATAGCAGTCGCAAACAATGGAAACAAACCATTAGCATCGCCTCCATCTGTGCTTCGGGTGTATTGATGATTTACCACAAACTTGGGTTCCACTCTCGGATAATCAACTCCCGCTTGATTGAGTCGTGAACTCATCCATAAAACACACCAGCATTCAAACATCGAGATCCCAACAAAGAATACCCACAAGTTAATCAGTTGGCACAGGTGTCAGCCTAAACTTCCCCACCACACAGACCCCCTGACGCACGAGTTGTCGTCGCGGGGCGGCCAGGCCCCAACATGTGCGAACGGCAGCGAAGAGAGGTGGATTCTCGCTGCCAAGCTTCAACCTCTCTTCTCCTTCTCTCTCTCAGCGCTGCTAACGGGTCCACTGTCCACTGCCTGTTGGGCAACACAATGCCGCCTGTCAGCCTCGGCTGCTTGTGGCTGGGGCAGCGAGCAGGTTCTAATTTATTCTCCTCCCGTCCGAACACCTAACCTTCACTCAATGCCGGCCATCATATCCGATGTGTGTGGCGCCTTGGCCTGTGCTGTGACAATACATCATGCGTGTGGGATATAAAAAAGAGTCCGTGGTTTGTTGTGCGGCACGACCGGCAGTGTGTCGTTGGCCCCCTCGAAGAGCGGGCCTTGCTGTGGTTATGTGGCTTTGGTGTCGCTCTCTCAAAACACACTGCGCGCGCGGTACACTCCCACTGGCTCCGGGATTGGTGGAAAAAAATAGCATCACACCCCCAAGGAGGTGTTCAAAACACCCTCTAGGTCAGATTAGCCCAGCTATGCTGTGCGGACCGGACATTGCCCGCACACCTCCCCAAATGCGATATTTCCTGGAAACGTTCCCAATATTTTTCTTTTTCTTTTTTGTGATTCGTCACAAAGAATAATTTGGGCAACACAACCGCAACCGAGCCAACAGGACAAAGTGGAGAGTTGATGCCGACACTGACAGGCAGTGTGGGATATACCAAGATGAGTTGATATGTTCAAATTCCGCACTGTGGTGGGGAGGGAAGGGGGGTAAAATGGGGGGTGGGACAGGGAAGCCGAAGTAGAAGTAGAAGGGATCACAAGGATGATCTCCCTTCACTCGTTATGCAGGATGTGTCTGAGAGAGAGGGGGGGGAGGGGGGGAGGAGGACGGGCTATTCGTTCAGGATACGCCATGCCAAGTCTACCCGGCTTCGCTGTGAGCACCTCTCCCACAGCTCACAAGACCAGGCGACATACACAAACACATCTTTTGTTGACCCCACACCTGTGACGCAGAACGAAGACCGCCCGCCCCTCACCCCCCACCCCATTTCTTCCTCCTGCTCTTCTGTTCTGAAAATATAATGATATTCGTTCAAAGAGGGAAAGGGGAGGGGATGAAGGGTGGGGGTGGGGGGGGGGGGTTGGAGGGGGGTATTTTTTTTTTTTTTTCGTCGCGTATCCGTCAGGTGGACCACCGGGTGGGGAGAGATCCGGTGTGAGGCACTTGGGTCCGTCCAGGTGGGCAGGGGGAACCTGGGGGCGGGGGGCCTCAAAACCCGTCTACCAGTGCCGCTTCTAATCTCGTCGGTCTTGTCCCAACCACCACCAGCCAGCCCAGAACGCCCTGACGCTGCGACCTCGTCGATTTTTCCGTTTCGCCCATCCGCCCAACTCCGCCAACCCAACCAGCCCTACCCTTTCTCCCAGTCAGGGCGGTACTCACACGAGCGGCAAAGCGCTGGGGGAGGGGGGGTATTTTTCCGCTCGGCTGCAACAATCCACCCAAGAAGCTAAAAAATACCCCATCCCCCCCCCCCCAATTTGCTTGTTGGTCCTTTATAAATTTTGATTGAAACAAATTTTGAATGATTGGGGTAATCAGGCTGGGGGAAAAAACAACAAATCACAACGAATCACACCCGATCACAACAAATCACAACGCCAAATGTTGTGATTTGTTGTGATTTGTTGCGATTTGTTGCGATTTGTTGTGGCCAGTTGTGATTTGTTGCCAACAACAGATCACACCTCATCACAACTCATCACAAAAGGGTCACAAGTCGTCACAACTGGTCACAACAAATCACACCACGTCACACCTAGTCGCAAAAAATCACAACAAATCACAACATTTGCCTTGTGATTTGTTGTCCTCAGGCCGATCACCGTCACCAGCTCGGTGTACCGCCTGTGGGCCTGCCGCCGCCTGCTCGACATCATGGAATGGCAGGAGTCTTGGGCGCTGGATACGCAGCACGGCTTCCGGCCGAAACACCGCTGTGATGACGTGCTGATGGAGCTGACCACGCTTATCGAGGAAACGCTTCTGGATGACACGCAGCAGCTATACCTGCTCGCGCTAGATTTCCAGAAGTGCTTCGACAGGGTCCCGCAGAAGCTCGTCCTAAGGCTGGCGGAAGCCATGGGCATGGACCAGCGTATCCTGCGTCCCCTCCGCACAATGTACAGAGGGCTGAAGAGGCGCTTCAAGATGCCGCTGGGCGTCGGCAAGAGCTTCGAGGTGACCAACGGTATCCTGCAGGGGTGCCCGATATCGGTCATCCTCATCAATGCGTTGCTGTCCGTTCTGTTCCGTGCGATCGAGCAGCGTGTGCCCCAGGTCGAGACGCAGTCCTTTGCCGATGATGCGACGCTGATTTCGCAGGTGGATGAGGCGTCGGTGCAACAAGCTGTGGATGTCGTGGCTGGCTTCTGCGAGATGACCGGTATGGCGCTGAACGTCAAGAAGACGATCGCGATGGGTATACCTAAGGGCTCCTCTGCAGTCCGCAGAAAGCGCCCCTACATAGGCACCCTTGGGATAGGCGACGCCACGTTCCCTACGAAGAAGGCCGCCCCGATCCTTGGGGCAAAGACCTGCATCTCGGACAAGCTGAGGGAGAGGCGCAACAACGCCAAGCTCGGTTCGTGCGAACAGCTCCTGCACCGCCTACCGTCCTCTCCGCTGGGCACCAGACAGCGGGGTGAGATTGTTGCAAGCAACGTGGTGTCGCGCACGATCCACGGAGGATCCTACGCGCCGGTGTCTGACACGGCGATGAAACGGCACAGGAGTAAGCTGACGACCGGGATCATCGGTGTGAAGCACCCGTCGCGAAGTGTCGGTGCAACGCTCTCCATCATCAACAAGAGCCACCTCACCGACCCCGCGACTGCGAATGCCTACACCATCCTCCGCACCCTCTTCGACACGTGCTCGCGGAGGCCTGGGCTGGTGAGTCGCCTGAACTCCATCAAGGAGAAGTACGAGGACCACGACACGCTATCCCCGAAAGATGCCCTCGGCCCAGTCGGTATTGCGCTGCATACTGCCCTGCCCGCGGCGGGCCTTGACTGGGGCGACAACATTCTTGATTGCGCGCTGGGAGAGATGAACTTGGTGCAGGAGGACCGCTCATCCCGCAACCACGCCCTGCGAGAGCAACTGCGCCGGCACGCCTGGCGGAAGCTCGCCGAATTTCGCCCCTCCTTCGCTGGGATCGAGAATGGTGTTGACTACCTCAGGACGAATGAGCTGCGCCTCACCACCAAAAACCCCATGATGGCCCATGCTCTGACGGTGATTCTCATCGGAGGCATCTTCTTCGCGACGCGCTGGGGCCGCAACAACGCCTACGTCTCTGGTGGTGAAAGGGATGATGCCTCAGACGCGCTCTCCTCCCCTCCAGACCCGTCCGATGAGGGCGCGGCGACGCAGGAAGAAGAGTGCGAGGAGGATGAAGAAGCCGAGGAGTATGAGGAAGCGGAGTCGGAAGACGCTGCCTCGGAGGCCGATGACGACCCTGATGCTGCCTCCCCCCATGCTGAGAACGCAGATCCCCCTCCTGAGAAATGCGTACACTGTGCGGACGTGCTGGACGACACACCAGACCACCTCTGGTGGGTGTGCAGTGCCTTCGACTGTGTCCGGTCTGAGCCCCAATTCGCGCCTCTACTTGCCGCGGACCGCTCTGACTGGCCCCCGTGCCTTGCGCGCTATGGCGTCGTGCCGGAGGGATTCGACGTCGACGTGACGCTGCTCCACACGCTGATGGGTCGCATTGTGCTGAAGCGTTGGGAACTGGAGGCGAAGAGCCGTGGTGCAAAGCCCCTCGTCCACCCCTGGACAGCCGCCCTCTCGCTGCCTGCGGAACCTCATGACTTTGACTTCTCCCGCATCCCCGATGTACCTCCGGGCGAACGGATCTGGAAGAAGGCTGACATTGCGCTCCTGCGTGCCTTCACTGGTTGGCTGAAGGCCCTGCGCTGGACGGATAGGGGCGTAGTGTCGAACATTGAGCTCGCTCTCGACTTCGAGGTGTACACAGGCATGCAGCTCCCCCGGACGACGGAAGGGACCAGCGACCTCCCCCTCCCGCCACTCAGGGAGCGTGGACGTGTCCTATGGACGTTGATGAAGCACATGATGCAACTCTGCCAACGCACACAACTCGGTAAGCCGTGGCCTGCCGAGCGGCAGGACCGAGTGGGGTGCCTCTCCTCCGTCGGCGCAGGGGAAGTATGGGGCGGCGTCGTCCCCAGACCCATCTTTGCCGGTGGCGCTGAGACGATCACCGCCATTGAGAACAGCGCCAAACGTGCCGCGCGGGTCCAGAAGGGCGACCTGACCTGGGGTAGTGACGTATACCCAGACTACACCGGGATTAACAGAGCAGGGCGTGCCGCAGCGTGGGAAACCCCCGGGCCTGGACCGACCCGTAGCGCCTCTCCAGTGCTTGTACCTGATCACCTGGCCATACACGACAAGACGCGGGTCTGCAACGCGCACTCAAAACCTAGGTGCGACCTCTGCGAAGGCCAGGAGCGCAACTACCAGACGCATCTGGAAGCGTGCTGTCGCGCGCACCACTCGCATGACGACGGCCTGTCTGTACGGTGCTGCAAGAAGCACAAGATGACGAGGTGTGGTGCATGCGCCAAGGCGGAAACCTGCTGCGAGGCGGGCCACCACGAACCCCCCACTGACGAGGACAGCGAGATGTGCTCTGCTGATGATGACGGCAGCGGCGATGGGCACTCCGCGGGTGGCCCCTCGAACGGCGGTGACGAGGAGGTGGACTCCTGCGACGACAACGACGCGGATGGGGACAGTCCCCCTGCCGCTGGGGGCGGAGACGGGGATGCCGGCCTCAGCGAGCGCGACGAGGCCGCCGACGCGCCCTCGGCGGCCGCCGACGATGATGATGATGGACCCCCATCTGAGGGATGTGAGACCGCACTGGGACAGGTTGCCACTGAGAGCGCCGCCAGTTATGTTTATGAGAGTGGCCCAGTGCCAGAGAGGGTGGAACCCCCCTGTTCGGATGTGTCTTCTCCTGGTGTGGACGAGGTTGTGGCATGCTGCGACCTCGAGCTACCGCCAGCCCCTTCTCTCTCTTCCCTGCCTCTTCCTAGCTTGCTTAAGAGGCTGGCTGACGTGCGGGACGTGGCTGATGCCGCGCCTTTCAATAAAAGACAAGCTACCTGCACCGTAGTCAGCTCCTTGAGTGGCCCTTGTCCTGATATCTCGTCGCTTAGACCTTTCCCCAACGTGGCATCCCCTCCCCCTTTGCCGGAGAACACCCCACCTCCCTTTCGTCTTGTCACTGACCCGGGTACACAGACAACCGGCGGGCTCGGCAAATCAACAAAGGTGCTTTCATCAAAGCGCACTGCCCAGTCGTCGCAGTCTGAACCTGGATTCACCTTCCTGCCCCCTCATGTCCCATCTGCCGCAAAGAGAGAGGCGGATGCCCTTGGCGCGCCCGACATCCCGCCACCGGGAAAAACGCCTGCAACTTGCGCAACGGTTAGCGCCTTGGACGTCCGGCCTTTCCCAGGCTTACTTCCCCTACCCCTCTGCAAGGGTACTCATTGCCCCTCGTTCCTCTCACCCCGCCCCCTGGGCGCCCCTGTTTCGAAAACAAAGGCCGTTGGGCAATCTGACTCGAAACCTCCAGCAGTGGCTACCGGCTTCCTGTTTGATGCGCCAAGCAGGCCACTCACTACAGCTAAAGTCAAGGCATGGAGGTGGTTACTTCCCCCTTGCGCGATTGACCCCATTCCCCACAAGGTTCGTCTGTCGAAGATCCATCGGCAGAAACGTTTCCGAGCCCGGGCTTTCCCTTTTGACCCCCCCCGCCAGATCAGGCGTTCATCAGACTTCCTTCCCAGTAAGTGGAAGGTCCCGCGCTATTTTCAACGCGCGGCCGAGGTATCACCCTCCGAGCTTCATTCGGTGGAGCCTCCGACCTTCAGTGTTCACGTGCCTTTCCCTATTTTAACAAAAGAAAGGAGCAGATCGCGCCCGTGTGGTGTGACTTAGTAAATGACTTGGATAGCGTATCAGTTCTCGTGCGTCGTCTTTCGTAGACGTTCTGTACGATGCGGATCCGCTAATCCAACATAGCAAACGATTTGTTGTGATCTGTTGTGATCGGGTGTGATTTGTTGTGATTTGTTGTTTTTTTCCCCAGCCTGATTACCCCAGATTCAAAATTTGTTGCTTCGGTTTGCAAAAGAACTAATAATCGCACCTCCTTCCACGTCATAGGAGAAACCAGCACCCAAAACTCCTTCTCATTGGGCGCCTCGGGGGGGCTGTGACAAGCCCTGTGAACTGGCATCATAGCAACAAAAGCTGCTACACCCAAAGCGCCAGCCATACGATTTCTTCAATGTTTTCGCGACATTTTCTTTTCGCGACGCTTCCGCCACTCTCGGAACAATCATCACCTATGAACACCCCCCACATCACACACACACACGTGAAGCTGTTTGTTTGTTCTGTACTTCATTGGCGGTGTGTGGCTGGTGGGGTCCCCCTCCCCCTCCTGCAGGAAGGCCATATCAGGCCCCCCCCCCCCCCTCCCAAAGCATGGCCAACAGCCGCTCCCAGCAGCTCGAGGCGCTGGTCCAACGGGCGAATGCCCTGTTGGACAACGACAGGTTGTCGGAAGGCGATGTGGGGGTCGTGCTGGCGACCCTCAGCCTCGTCCTCCGACTGCTCGAGCAGCAGCCGGGCCCGCAGCAGCGGCAGCAGTCTCAACGCCAGCAGATGCAGCAACAACTGCCGCAGCCGCAGTCACAGCAGAATCAGCAGCCAAAACCGCCGCAGCAACATCTACCGCAGAGCCAGTCGGAGGCGCAGCAGCAGCAGCAGCAGCAGCCGCCGAAGCAGCAGAAGCAGCAGCCGAAGCCGCCGCAGCAACAACAGCAGCAGGGCCAGCCGAAGCCGCAGCAGCAGAAGCAGCAGCCGAAGCCGCCGCAGCAACAACAGCAGCAGGGACAGCCGGAGCCGCAGCAGCAGAAGCAGCAGGTAAAGCAACAACAGCCGAAGCAGAAGAAGCAGCAGGATAAGTCGACAGCTTCCTCCTGGATAGACGTGGCCCGCAAGCCACGTGCCGCCCCCCTGGTCGACGCCACGGTATGGGGCAACATCCCGCTGATGGACACGCCGGGATTCGACCAGGTCCCCGGGGGGCTGTGGGTCGCCCCATCGGGCAAGGAGGCGGAGGAGGCGGCCAGCATGTTGCTGGATGCGGCGGGCGTGCGGGCGCACCAGAAGGAGACGCACGGCTACGTACTCCTCTGCGCAGCGCCCTTCGAGGGCGGAGAACAGCTCCCCGTCTTGATGCAGGACGGGACGCAGCGCCCGCTCTACGCGATGACGCGAGGCCAGGTGACGCTCCCTCCCTGCACCAGACTATTTGCACAGCAGGCGGCGGAGGTGCCGAAGGCGACGACGGTGTTGACCTTTACGGTCGCCCATAAACACACCACGGGGGAGATGTGGGAGTGCATCAACGGCGACCCGTTGATGGCGATGCGCAAGCTGTGCCGGCGTGCGGTGGTGTCGGCCTGTGGCAAATCCGCCAAGATGGACAACGATCACATGTGGCGGGTGACGTCCCTTCCGGGGCGTAAAGAGATGTCGGTGCGGGTGGAGACGGGCCGTGTCAAGGCCCTGCTGGCCTCCTCAGGGGTGGACGGGTGCTTCTGGCGCACGCTGTCCTTCGACAAGGGGGGCGAGACGTTGCCGGTTGTTCGCCTCCAGCCCACCCTGTCCAGGAGGGAGGCGTTGAGCGCGATGAAGCGGGCGGGTGGTGCGGCACTGGGCCTTGCCTATGGCACGCGCGCGCTGTTCGTGCGTGCGGCGACGGCGGACCAGGTGGACACACTGCGGCAGGCGCTCGGGGACGCAGCAGCTCCGCAGGATCAGGGACCCCCGATGCAGCGGTATGTGGTGACTGGGGCTCGGGCCAACGAGCACCAGGCGGACGTGATGGGTGTGCTGACGGCAGCGGAGTGGGACGTGAAACTGTGCACGTCCTTCAGGCAGAAGGGCGGACGCACGTGCATCGTGGCGTCGGCGGCACCCCCGCAGTTTGTGCAGGTGAAGCGGCTGAGCGACCCGTCGCTGTGGATCAGGCCCGCAGGGAAGGAGGACAACCGGCCGACTCCGATGCAGCGGTACACTCCTCCTAAGGGTCAGCAGAAGGGCAAGCACGTCCGCCTGCCCGAACGCCCCGACATCGACCTGAAGGACGAGAAGGAGTTCCCCCCTCTGGGTGCGACAACCACCGCTGCGAACCCTGATGCGACGGCGCCTACGACGACGGCTGCCATCGATGACACGGTGGAGATGGAGGGTGGCGAGCAGGAGGCGGGCAAAAAGGCCAAGCGGAAGCGGACGGACGCCGCAGACGACGACGACGGCAACTCCCAGCAAGCGCCCTCCCTGGCATCAAAGCTGATGCACGTGGTGATGCCCGCGGTGTCACCCAGCCGCAGCCGTGACGCGCCCCCGCCTGAGCACACCCATTCCTACGACACCCTCAAGCAGCCGCGCTGTCAGGTGGTGGGTGGCTTCACCTGTGATGTCTGCGAGGAGAGCCGGAACAAGGGCCAGGTACGCCGGAAGTGCCTCACTGAGGGATGCCAGGTGCACGCCTGCGCGGTGTGCTCCGCTGATGTGCGGCAGTGACTGCGCTCCCCGCGCTCTATTGCCGACGCTGCCCGCGTAACCTTGCTGATGGGTGGGGACATCGAAACGAACCCTGGCCCCACCAACAACCTGGTTGTAGCGACACTGAATGTGACCTCACTGGACGCGCACTTCGACGTGCTTCGTGATGTGCCGGCGCACGTGGTGGGCCTGCAGGAGACTTGCAGCTCGCGGCGCCAACAAGAGGAGGTCGACTGGGTGCTGCGTAAGGGGGATGGGCGTCCGCAGGAGTGGGCCTTTCTGTGGGGTAAAGAGCGCCCCCCCAGGAGATCGAAAAACGCGCCGTCCGGCAACATCGCGTGTGGGCAACGTGGGGGTGGGGTGGCCACCATGGTGCGCCAGCCGTGTGTGTCGCGCGCCGTTCCGAACAGCGCCATCACTGCGGGGTTTGAAGATGGCAGGGTCATGCACAGCATGGTGGCGCTCGGGTCGGGGGCCACGTTCCTCCATGTCTTCGTGGTGTACGCGCACTCGGGGTGCGACAACAAAACAGTGGCTGCCAGGGAGGCCCTCCTGAACTCTGTGTTGTTCGAGGCGCAGGCGCAGGTGGGTGGTGCTCCAGCGGTGGTACTGGGGGACCTCAACACGGATGTTGCGCGGTCGCCGACCCTCCGCAGAGCGCTGGAGAATGAGTGGGTCGACGCAGCGGTGCTCCAGGCTACGAGGAGCGGTGGTGACCCCCCGCCGACCTACACCTCTACACGTGCCAGCTCGCGAATCGACTACGTCCTGATGAACCGAATCGCAGCGCAAAGTTTCGTGAGCTGCTCGACCTCGCTGGCTGGGGTGCCGAACCACTCGCTGGTGAGTGTCACGCTGGACTCGCTCGCCTTCGCGCAGGAGACCCTGAGGTACAAGGTGCCCCGTGCAATTCCTGCACCCCCCCGGTCACCTGACGCGGACGAGACACCCCCGGAGCCACCCGACCTTGCGCCGTTCTACGACGCGGTGAAACGGGAAGCAGTCGAGGATGCGTGGATGATCCTTTCTGGGATGTGCGAGCGTCATCTGCTGGACGGGAGCGAGGTGGCGGCGTCAGAGGAGCGGTCATACCTCGGGAGGGGCGCAGCGCGAGAACCGCAGCGGGTACGTGTGGCGGCGCCGAGCTCCGCCACCTTGGGCACAGTCGCGACGGCGAAGGAGCTGAGGTACAGCGCGACCATCAGCCGCATGGAGCACTACGTGCGCGCTCGCTCCTGCGTAAAAAGTGGTCCGGGCGCGGTGTCGGGGCAACTTGTCCGCTGCTGGCGCAAGTGTCGCAACGTCCTACGTGAACTACCTCAGGAGTGTGGGGTGACGAGCCACCTGCTGGGCTCCGTCCCCGACGTCGCGACTGTGAAGAAGCTGCTGCATGCTGTGCGCGGACGCCTTCACGACATCAACCGAGAGGCGTGCAAGGCGCGGAAACAGCGTTGGCGGGGGACTGTGCGCCAGATGTTCGCCTCCGACCGCAAAAGCCTTGTGACTGTCCTGAAGGGTAGCCCGGGCCAAGCCGCCGACACGGTGAAGAAGGGGAACGGTGAACTGACGGCGAAGGTGTCGGAAATGGACGCCATCCTCATGGAAGCCTGGGCGCCCATCCACCGGATGTACACGGGCGACAGGGCGGAGCCGGAGTTTGCGCCTTTCGCACGGGAGTACGACGGGCTGTTCGAGAAGCACCCTATGCAGGTGGAAGACGTCAGCGGCTCCGACTTGCTGGAGATGCTGAAGCGGAGGAAAAAGAAGTCTGCTGCGTGTGGTGTCGACGGCTGGCGCATGGACGAGCTGCAGCGGCTGCCCCTCCCTCTCATGGACGGGTTTGCTGCCTTCTTCAACCTGGTGGAACGGACGGGGAAATGGCCGAAGGGGCTGCTCACGGCCCTGGTGTCGCTGATCCCGAAGAGCGAAGACCTCTCGCCTACGAACCTCCGGCCTATCACGGTCACCAGTGCGGTCTACCGCCTGTGGGCGTGCCGCCGTCTCATCGACATAATGAAGTGGCAGGAGACGTGGGCCCTGGACACGCAGCACGGCTTCCGCCAGGGGCATAGGTGCGAGGATGTCCTTAACGAACTGACGACTCTGATTGAGGAGACCCTCCTGGATGATTCCAAACAGCTGTACCTGCTGGCCCTGGACTTCCAGAAGTGCTTCGACCGGGTACCCCAGAAGCTCGTCTTGGAGCTGGCGGAGGCCATGGGGCTGCACCAGCGCATCCTGCGCCCCCTCAAAACGATGTACAGTGGGCTGAAGAGACGCTTCAAGCTGCCCTTAGGTGTTGGCGGGCGCTTCGAGGTGACCAACGGGATCCTGCAGGGCTGCCCTATATCGGTCATCCTGATCAACGCCCTCCTCTCGGTCATGTTTAAGGCCGTCGACGTGCGCGTGCCATCAGTGTC
This sequence comes from Rhynchopus euleeides, assembly GCA_963210315.1. Lineage (NCBI taxonomy): Eukaryota > Euglenozoa > Diplonemea > Diplonemida > Diplonemidae > Rhynchopus > Rhynchopus euleeides. The sequence continues at coordinate 926,736 of OY723242.1, read as the reverse complement.
TTCGCAGTCCTTCGCCGACGATGGGACGCTTGTATCTCAGGAGGATGAGGCGTCGGTGCAGCAGGCTGTCGATGTCGTGGTAGGCTTCTGCAACATCACCGGCATGGCCCTCAACGTCAAGAAGACGGTGGCGATGGGGATCCCGAGGGGCTCGTCGGGTTTCAGGAGGCGACACCCATACGTGGGACAGGTGCGTGTTCAGGACAACATCCTCCCGACTGAGACAGCGTCGAAGATCCTCGGTGCAAAGGCCTGCGTCTCTGACAAGGTGCAGGTGCGCCGCAACGACGCGCGACTCGAGAGCCACAAACCCCTGCTCATGCGACTTCCGACCTCTCCGCTGAGCACACGACAACGGGCGGAAATTGTGGCGTCGAATGTCGTGTCGAGCACGGTGTCGGGCGGAGCGTTTGCCCCTCTGTCGAAGACGGCGACGCAGCGTCTTCGAAGCCGTTTAACGACAGGCATCCTCGGCGTCAAGCACCCCTCCCGCAGTGTAGGCGCGATGCTCACCATCCTGCACAAAGCCCACCGTGTAGATCCGGCGATAGCCAACTCTTACCGGATCCTGTGCAATCTCTTCGACACGTGTGTGCGCATCCCACACATGGTGGACAGGATGAACCGAATCGCTGTGCTGTACGAGGATCACCCGACCCTCTCCTCTGCTGACGCCCTCGGCCCTGTGGGCATCGCGATCTCGGTCGCCCTCCCTGCTGCTGGACTAGAGTGGGGCGACGACATCCGTGACTGTGCCATCGGGGATATGTGTCTCGCCGGTGAACCACGGTCCTCCCGGAACCATGCGCTGCGCGACAATCTGCGGCGGCAGGGCTGGAAGGCGCTGGCGAAGCACCGTCCTTCCTTCTCGGGGATCGAAAACGGTGTGGACTACGACAGGACGAACGCGCTCCGCCTGGAGACGAAGGACGGGAACCTCTCGCGGGCGCTGACGGTGGTGCTTACTGGTGGTGTCTTCTTCGCGACACGATGGGGGCGCAACGGCGCCTACGTCTCTGGCAGGCGTGCGACGACAGACGAGACGTCGGACTCCTCATCCCATGCCCCATCTCCCTCACCGGCTGCTGACGCGGCTATGGAAGGGGACGAAGAGGATGAAGAAGCTGAGGAAGAGGAGGAGTGCGAGTACGAAGAGGAGGAGGACGAGGAGCAGGGAGACGCCGATCTGCTCGGTTCTCAGGATTCCTTCGACTGGGATATCGTGTCCGATCCGGCGGCTGAAGAGGCAGACGTACGGGACCCCAAGCTGTGTGTACACTGCGATGGTGCGGACAGTGACACGCCCGATCACCTTTGGTGGGCATGCAGTGCGTTTGACTCCGTCAGGTCTCAACCTCAGTACGAACCCCTGCTGCAGCTGGACCGCTCAGGGTGGCCCCCGTGCCTTGCGAGATACGGCGTGGTGCCAGAGGGATTCCAGGTAGACGAGACCTTGCTGCACACGCTGATGGGGCGCATCGTGCTGAAGCGGTGGGAGCTCGAGGCGAAGATGCGGCGCGCTGGACCCCTCGTGCACCCCTGGACGGCTGCTCTCTCCTGGCCGGCAGAGGCTTTTGACTTCGACGTATCCAGTATCCCAGAGAAGCCAGCAGCGCGGCTGTGGCCGTATAGCGCTGCGTCTCTCAGGGCGATACTTGCGTGGCTCGCAGCGCTCCAATGGACGAAGCAAGGCACGGTGTCGAACATCGAGCTCGCCCTTGACTTCGAAATCTTCACAGGGAAGGCGTTACAGCCCTCGGAGCGCTCGGCACGAACCTCCAACCCCGCGATGGCCGAGCGTGGCAACCTCCTCTGGACGATGATGGGCTGCCTGAAGAGGCTATGCGACCAGCTAAGCCTTCCTACCCCGTGGCCTGCGCGACGCGAGGACCGGGTCGGCTCCCTCTGCTCGGTAGGCGCTGGAGAGGTCTGGGGCGGGATGACACCCCGGCCCGTGTTCGCAGGTGGCGCAGAGACGATCGCGGCGTTAGAGGCGAGTGCAGAACAGGCATGTGCGGCCGCAGGCGTCGATGCAGACGGCAATATCGTGAGGTGGGGAACAAACGTGTTCCCAGACTACACTGGGATCCCCCGGACCACGCGAGCCTCACAATGGGATGGGCCACGCCCGCCCCCGCCGCGCAGCGCTATACCCGTACCAGTGCCGCGGTCGCTCGCGAGCACGTCTCTGGGCCCCCGGAAAGTGTGCAACGCGCATTCGAAACCGAAATGCGACGAGTGCGATAATGCCAAGCGGAATTACGCACTGACGATAGCTGCGTGTTGCCGCGTCCACCACCACCACGCGGACGGCCTGAAGGTGATGTGTTGTGAGACACACCACATGACGCGATGCGGCACCTGCGCCAATGTGAAGACATGCTGCGCGGCCGGCCACCATGGGCGCGCCCCCAGGGTCGACCAAGTTGCGAGCACGGATGACGACAGCAGCAGCTGCGAAGACGACTCTGACAGCGAGGGAGAGGAGGGCAGCTCTGGTGCCACTGAGCATGATGGAGACGACGCTGCAGATGCGGGCTCCACCAGCGAGGAAGTCCCTCCCTCGTCTGAGATGGATAGCGACACGACGGCTGCGGCTGCGGTGAAACGCACCGCCATCGTTCTGGACGCCTCCGACGAGGACTCGATGGGGCAGGATGCCGTGAAACGCACCGCCATTTGTTTAGATCACTCTGACGAGGGCCCGTCCCTCTGGGGGGCTGGGATAGTGTGTGTGCGACAGCCAGAGTGGGACATGTGTGCGTCTCTTCTTCTTCTTTGGCCGGGCGTGATTGAGCATTTGGCTCTTTGCTGCCCCGACGATCAGCCCAGTGAGGGCGAGTTGGGTTCTTCTGCGGAGTCATCTGCGTTGACCCCACGCGAATTCCCTGGTTTTCTTTTCTCGCCTTCCCCTCGAATGAATACCCCTGCTTCCCCTACCCCGCGTAAGATGGGTGCAGAGCACGTTACGCTTGATGCGGATGAATCGTCGGGCTCCCAGCCTGATGATGCTCGTCTCGCTCCACCAGCAGATACAGCACCGCCTCCGGCGCCCTCTCCGGCTCCGGAGCTCGTGCTGCACACAGACCTGCTGGACGGGCTACAGACCCCGCAGTCGGGCTCGCCGCCCCTCCCAGAGAGCGCCACGCAACGGAGATCTCCGAGCCCTTGCGTGGGGCGCCGCCTTCCTTTCTCTCCCTCTCTCCCCTCTGAGTCCTCGGTGCCCCGCGCGCAGAAGCGGGTAGCACCCATACAGGAGACAGGCGAATCTGCCCTGGGGCAACGCTCCTTTAACAACAGAAGAGTAGAACCTCAACCCCCCGTGTCCCCTGGTTCACCGATTTCAGCGTCAAGCCTTCGGCCTGACGAGGATAGTATCATGTCCCCATCAGAACTTGCTTCCCCCCTTCCTCTCTCGCCTGCACCTTCCCTTGTTGTGGATGACTCGCCGGGCTTTCAGCCCGTCGACACTCGGCTTAGTCCCCCATCAGACACTGTGTCACCCCCACCACCCTCTCCATGTCAGGAGCCCCTAGTGCCTTTAGACACTGCAACCCCCTCTCTTCCCGACTGGCAGGCAGAAACGCCGTCTCACCAGGGGGGCGACACGCTCTCCCACGAGTGCACGTCGCCGAGCCCTTACGTGGGGCGTCGACTTCCTTTCTCCCCTTCCTCCCCTTCTGAGTCCTCGGTTCCCCGCGCGCAGAAACGTGTAGCGCACATGCGGGAGGCAGACGAATCTGCCCTGGAGCGATGCTCGTTTCATAACAACAGAGCAGGTTTTCCTTCCTCCCGCACGATCATCAGCACAGCTAGATCAGGCGTGCCTTCCCCTTTCCCACGGGCCTCACAGGCCTTGCGCTTCTTGGAGCGCAAGACACGTGCTGTCCGTCCTTCTCGTTCTCGTTTCCTCCAGAAGCAGGTGTTGCGTGCGGTTCCGAAGCGCACCCGCTGCATCCCCTCTCCCACCATCTTTCGTTCGGCGGCTATTCCGCGCTCTTTTCAACGCGTCGTCGCGAAGATTGCGCCTCAGTATCAGCAGGCGCAATCTCCGGCTTCCAGTGTGTGTGTGTCCCCCCTCCTTTACAGCGCAACGAGGAGGAGAGCGAAACCGTGTGGTGTCACGTAGAGCAAGAGTAGGATAGCGGGCCCGGTTCCTCACGGTATGGTCCTTCGGGGCCAGGCTGCGATGCCAGCACGCTAACCCAAATTGCAATACGATCGGGTGTGATTTGTTGTGATTTGTTGTTTTTTTCCCCAGCCTGATTACCCCAGATTCAAAATTTGTTGCTTCGGTTTGCAAAAGAACTAATAATCGCACCTCCTTCCACGTCATAGGAGAAACCAGCACCCAAAACTCCTTCTCATTGGGCGCCTCGGGGGGGCTGTGACAAGCCCTGTGAACTGGCATCATAGCAACAAAAGCTGCTACACCCAAAGCGCCAGCCATACGATTTCTTCAATGTTTTCGCGACATTTTCTTTTCGCGACGCTTCCGCCACTCTCGGAACAATCATCACCTATGAACACCCCCCACATCACACACACACACGTGAAGCTGTTTGTTTGTTGTGAAGGCCGCGCAGCGAACTGACACCCCCTCCACTACAGCCCCTCGAGAGGGTTACACATTACACCCTTCCTGCCCCACGGTGATACTGCGGACACCTTGGCGACCCCATCACTCACGGTGATGGGTTCACAGGATGCCGGCTGCTGGGGGCTACAGATGAGGTGGGTCGCAAGCGTGCTCCGATCGTCTCCGATGAATGGCGTGTCGCAGCGTTTTGTTTCTGTCGATGGCTAACAGAAGGAAGAGGCGGGTGGGTGGGGTGGCGGTGAGGGGTGGAACGGAGGAGGGGGGCGGGGGTGGGGGCGGGAGCACCCCAGGCACAGCACGTAAAACAACCGTGCACACACAAAGCGTGGAAGAAAAGGATATCCAGGGCACTGCCATATCATGCACAACTCATATTGACGGCGGGTGGGGGAGGCGGGAGGGAGAAGAGGCAGGGGGTCTGAATGATCGCTGCTCGGTGTGTGCGTATCGGGCCAGGCCCGTTCCTGCGCGACACCAAGGCATGAGATCGATACCAGAGACGGGGGAATGGAGGGAAGGGGGCGGTGGCAGGGATGGGGTGGGAGGGGAGGGGAGGGAGAGAGAGAGAGAGAGAGGGGCACATGATAGGCAGGGGGTAACCCCCCTCCTCCCTCCCTCCCTCCCCCCCTCCATTGGGTGCACAAAAGCATTACAAAACAAAACAACAAGCGGCACTCCGCATTCATGGATCGCAGGGCGAAAAAGAGAAGGGTCAGGGTGTGCTGTGCGGGCTGCGGGATGAGGGATGAGGGAGGCGGGATGCGATGGGAAGGGGCAGGACGATGCGAGGGGGTGGTGGTTGTGACAGTTGTGGTTGTGGTGGCAGTCGAGGTAAGACAGGCAGGGTATCTGACGACAGGGGGGCTGCAGGTGGAGGGTGGTGGGGGACACAGCGCGGGATGGCACCCCAAGGCGGGGTTTCATCACACAGCCTGTTGCCCACGCATGCACACCCCCCCCTTATAAACCCCCCTTGTGATTGTCCCATTCAGAATGGTGTGCAGCTTCCTGCCAGGGCACAGTGCACAGCACATTCTTCCATGGGTATCTCCAGGGGCAGGCATGATTGCCTATCCATTGGTTGGAAGGGTGATTTGACGGGGATGTCCACGCTTTACGTAGATGAGAGAGAGAGAGAGGGGGGGGATAGGAAGAGAGAGAGAGAGAAAGAGAAACTGATGTGAGGAACTCTTTACGGCATGGTCAGTCCGGGTTTTGTTTGTGCGGCACGAGCGGCAGTGCTGATGTAGCCCCTGTGAAGGGCGTTGCGTGTGATACCGTGATTTTGCGTTGCTCTCTCAAAACACACTATGTGCGCAGGGTACGCTCCCACTGACTCTTTCGCTGTGACAAGCAAGCTTGTTTCGGGCAAAAGACAAAGAAGGGGGGGGGGGGTTTATCGTCGAGAGTGAATGGAAAAGTAAATCTCCCAGCACCTTCTCGCAATGTTAGTCCTTTTTAAGAGAAGGGGGGGGGGGTAAGTATGGCTGCCGTTAAAAATTCCCCCAGCGAGGGGCCCCGGTGCCAAATCACCCTCCGGACAAAGATAAGGCTGTTGTTTTGTGCGCCAAATCCGGGGGACAAAGCGAGACATAATCCGGCTGTGCCCCATCCTTGGTGGTGAGTGATGCGAAGATTTTGATAAAAGAGATATCCGGGGGGAGGGGAGGGGGAGGGGGAGAAGAGGTTGCTTTAGAGATTGATGGTGTTGCGTGAGGGGAAGGGGGAGGGGGGTAAGGTTGGTATAAAGAGGGGGGGATGGGGGCGACGGGAGAGAAAAAATAAGTTTGGGGTGCAAACATTCTTTCGCTGGGATACTCACGGTTGAAGGATAGGATTGAAGGAGACGGGGAGGAGGGATGGGAGGGGATTGATACATTGATGTGTTCTGGTTGCGTAATCAGGGGGGGGGGGCTGGACAAACCCCCTCGGAAGGGGCTGCAGGATGCAGAGGGAGTTTAATATCATGTTGACCTCCCCCGCTGTGCCTGCCTGCCTCCCTTCGTCGCCACTGCTGCAAGCCGCTGACCCGTAGCCTTTGGGCTGTCTGTCAGCTGACTATCCTCTCAAGACACCGGTCGACAGACCGGCAATGCATAGGTTGCAACCAATGCAACTATTCCTGAAGGAGAACCACAGCGGCAGGAGGGTGAAAGAGGGGGTGGGTGGGGTATGGGACTCGGAGCGACGAGCAATCATCCTGACCAGGCCTGTCGCTAACTTTTCGATTTTGGAGATTTGGTGGGTTGACGCTCCTGTTTTGGGGGGGGATCAGGGGGGAAAACACTAGGGGTCATTTTTTCTCGCGCGCGCTTCGCGCGCGCTCGTGTTGTTGCCAAATTTTCCCATCGGTGGACCACTAGGTGGGCACGGTGTGAGGCGCTGGGTTCCTTCCGTGGTTCCTCTCCCGCTCGCGCCGTCGGGTGCCGGAGGAAACCAAAAAATGGCTTTCGGGACCATGATTTCGACGCTGCCCCCTGATATGCCACGGCCGTCAAAGCGCAAGGACTTGGTTACTAGACGGGCACGCGAGATAGGGGGGCTGGGGGGCAGAGCCCCCCAGCCGCCGGAGGCCACGGTAGTGAACATCTGTTCATTGTGGGCGTACAGATTCTGTGTGAGTTGGCTGTGTCCCCCTGAGGCGACTGGAGTGGTTGGATTCCCTGACCCGGTGGGAATCGAATGACTTGAGTACGAGACACACGCCACAGGGGGGTCTGGGGGGCGGAGCCCCCCAGCCGCCGGAGGCCACGGTAGTGATCATCTGTTCCTGCAAAACCATACTCTCTTCGACGTCGACCCAGTGAAAGTGGGTTGACGCTTGGTCGACGCTTGGTGAGCGTCGACCCAGTGTAACCGGGTCAACGCTAGGTTAGCGTCGACCCAGTGTAATAAATGGGTTGACGCTTGGTCCAGGCTTGAATGGCAACCCAGTTCCACTGGGTCGACGCTCCAAGCCTCGACCAAGCGTCAACCCAGTCCACTGGGTCGACGCTGGGTCGACGCTTTTTTATGGGGGGGGAAACCCAAAATCACTGGGTCGACGGTCGACGCTTAGCGACATGCCTGCATCCTGACACGTTGGGGGTGGGGGGGGGGTAGATAATAGGGGTTGTGGCTGCTCTGATGATGTCCTTCACAACAACTTGGTCTCATAAGGAGGCCCCGTTTCGAGGGCCCCGGATGAAAGAATGAATGTCAACGGGGAGGGGGGGTCTTCGCGAACCGATAAACTTCGGCAGTCTCCGGCGGCTTTTTCCATAACAATAAGGGAAAATGCAACCAGAAACGCCCGTGTCTGCACCGCTTCGCGAATGTCCCGCAAAGTTGATATTTTTTTTTCATTCTCCAGATCATCATTTGGTCTCAACGACCAACACATTAAAGAAGGACACCACCAGAGCAGTGACCTGCACAAATGGCCATTTGGCTTCAAAAACCGATCCCAGGCCTGAGTGAAGGGTACCCCTGCATAGAGTGCTCTCCTTGAACATTCGTTGGCTTTCATCTTCGTGTCGGGTTGCTTTACTGCTCGTCATCCGAGATCAACCCGTCCCCCCACACCCCCGTTCACCACGGCAGGCAGGCTGAAGATGATATTAGCGGAGTGGGTTTGTGGCGGACGTGACATGCGATTCCGACATGCAATGCAAGCACAGTATGAGGTGCAAATGCATGCCAGAAGGTAGACATGTACGTCATGATGCCATCCATCAGGAAGACTTCACTTCCTTCAGCGTTTCGAAAGGGGGAAATCTGTTGAATGCATGTTCAGGGTTAAATGAACGGGGCGAGGTGCGGTAGAGACAGGTGATGAGAGTAGCTGTGAGGGGGGGGGGGGGCAGGGGCTGTCACTGTGTGTCGACATGGTATAAAGTCAAATGGAGCCTCACGTCCGAAAGTGCAGGGAAACAAGCTATCCCCGCCCCGAACAAAATGGGGCGTGGCACACACAACAGCACTCAGAAGAGAGATACCGTCGTTCCTTCAGCTGTGTGCATCAAAACGACCCACATTGAGCCAGGGCCCTTATGTTCCTGAACTTCGACCGAAAGGTCCCAATAACGCTCGACACTGTCAGAGCGTCCAAATCAGCCACACCCTCATGCGGGAAAGGGGTTGCGGGTGGGGAGGGGGTGGGGGTGGGGGTGGGGAGAGGGGAGAGGGGAGAGGGGCGGGTGATGTTCTGTTGGTGGGATCGACGGGGTGGGGAGGGGGGGGAATCACGAAGCATGGGTGGGAGGTAGAGGAACCCATTTGATATGTGGTCCTGATCAAGGAAGCTCAAAAGGAGACGGGTGTGGGCAACGTATGTGCGAATGCATGTACAAATGTGGGTCGCAAGGGGGGGGACCGCAGCATCTGCGCATCATAATCACATCAATATACCAACGAACGGCAAAGCCAGGGTTTCCGCGAGGGCGATTTTTGGGCGAAAACCCCCTTTTTATTTTTTTCCCCCATTTTCAGTGGGCGAAATCGCCCCCCCCCCCCCCCTTTTTTTTTGGGCCAGTAATTTTTGGGCGAAATCGCCCCGGAAGTTTGGCTGGAGGAAGCTGGCCTGGAGTGGAGGCACTGGTCTCGTGCCAGGTATGGCTGGTATGCACTGTTCTTCTCGGTTTCGTAAGTCGAAACCTAGAAAAAAGTTGCCCTCCCTTCCGCCCACAAGAGATGTTCACTACCGTGGCCTCCGGCGGCTGGGGGGCTCCGCCCCCCAGACCCCCTCATGTGGCATGTCCTTGTGATGACAATTTATCGTCACATCGGTGGAGTCCGTGCCACACTCAAAACGCAGCCCAACTCACATCCAATCTGAGTGGAGGTCAGAAAGCAAGGCGGGCTTTGTACAAGTTGCAAAGGCCAGTCCCACCCTGAGCTGGCTCTCAGGATAACGGAACATCATGGATCAACTGGCTAATGCCCGGAGCGCGAGGGCGCGAAGCGCCCGAGCAAAATTTTTTTTAGGGGCCTTTTTTGCAAGAAATTTATCGCCCACAGAAATTTTGGAGGTGGGCGATTAGCGGAAGCCCTGGGCAAAGCAAATCACTGTCACGTTTTTGCAGGGTCCAGACAGACAGAGGGCGACAGGGTTCATGCAGACGATGTCCAATCGGTACGCATCATCAAGCACGTCCTATCGAACCGTCCAACTGAACCTGCAGAATCACAAATCGAACATCGAACAATACAAGACACGCATGAACGTCGCGGCAACGCTGCCACACCACGCTTCCACAAAGTTATACGCTTCGTCTCCTTTCAAGCTGTCGTTTCCTCAACAGGGGGTGTGTGCCTAGAGGGATCGTGAAGTACACAAGGTGAGGTGCAGAGCTGACCTGTTCCTTCACTATAAATCCGGCAGTGTCCGAGATCTGGGCTGGGGGAAGAGGGGAGGGATGGGGAGGGGAGGGGAAGGGAAGCCTCTGTGTGAGTGATGCGCGGCAGCAAGAGGATACGGCGAGACAAAAGGAGGAATCCGGGGTGCGGGGATTCTGGAGATTCGAAACAGGCAACAGTGGACCTCTGCCACTGCACGCACAGCACAGAGAAGGCGGGGACGGGATGCCGGTGGTGGGAGGCTATTGGGAGGCGAACAGGATCACCGAGCAGCAAGCCACACGGGCTGAACTGAGTGAACACAATCCGCACTCAGCAGGCTTACTGAAAAGCCCAGTGACACCAACACGAGTCAAGCAACACAGTCAGGTCATTCAGGCAGTGTCTTGAACTTCGCAGTGATGGAGACTGATAGCAGGATGATGCGGCCGAAACAAAGTAAACACATAACTTGTCAACAACAGCGGAGAGACGGGACACATAAGCCGGTGTGAGGCAAGTTAGGCTGAATACAGCTTCGAGGGTCCTGTGGTGTGAAGTCCATGAGGAGCAACACACAGCTCGGGGCAGACACAAGTGGCGTGGTACCGAAAGAAGGAGTGTTCCGAGCGAGGACTTGTGGAAAGATGCAAAATACATAAAAGTCAGAGACTAAAGGCGAAAAGACACGGTAGGGGGAGCAACAGGAACAGGTCAGAGGTCAGAGAACAGGATATGGGATTGGGGGGTGAAGGGGTGGGCGGGCCTCGGGAGGAGGACTGCATTCTGATGCACAAACCGCAACGGGGCAACACACAGGCCCCGCAACAAAGGCCCCAGGGCACGGCTGCGGTGCACAGCAGGCACGGGGCGCTTTGAGAACAAAAAGGGGGCAGTGGCTGGGAGGTGGGTGTGTGGCAAGTGGGAATGGTGTTGAGTACGAAATAGTGAAGTCGCGGGTGGGAGAGGGGATTGGGTCAAAGCGGCTGTGCGTCAAGGCCACTGCATGGATGCATACAGAGGGAACGCTTGGGATGCTAATGAAACACACGGCGCTGGGCAGGACCGGACAGAACAGGGGCACAGGGACGTGATCACGGTCGAGCAGCGGCACACAACAAAACACACCCCTGCCGCCACCAGCGACACACACACACACAGCACAACACTGCGGCAGCTGCACTGCTCCTCAAAGAAGCGGGCGGTGTTTGCCACACCCGCCTGTGCAGCTCCGCTGTGCCAGGCACACCCCGGCACAGCACCTTTATGGGCAGACAGCCGTCCAGCCGTCTGCCGGTTCCTCCTCTTCTTGGGTTTCATGTCTTTCGCGCCTTTACACGCCTCTCTCGTTCACATGGTTGCATGGCGGCAGTTCCCGCTTCAAACAGGATGGGAGTAACACGGCTCGGCAGGGCACAGCCACCGCCTCACAGCGCACCCACAGACTGCCCGGGACCCGGGTTCGCGACAGCCCCAGACCCAGACCCGTAGTCGTACCCGTCGTAGCTGTACGCCGTGCCGTCGTAGCCTGCGGAGTTACCGTAGCTGGGCGAGTACTCGTACTTGGTATCGTAGGCAGAGCCGTACGACTGCTGCGTACGCGGGGAGCCGTTCTCGTCGTCGTCGTCATCGTCGCGCTTGTCCTTCCCAGCACCGTGCAGGTAAGGCACGTTGCGCGGGACGTGGTGGTAGATGTAGTACAGTGCGAACATGGCCAGCATGAACAAAGTCGCCATCCCGAGGATGAACATGGTCAGGCGGAAGGGGAAGTCGTCCGAGTCGTCCACCACACTTGCGGTGCTCTCCTGAGCAGGTGTGCGCTGCACAGGCAGCTGGATCTGCTTGAAGGTGTCTGAACCCTGAGGACGTGCGGCAACGTAGACGTACTCCGACGAGGCCATGCTGAGCGGGAGGCTCGTGGCGTCCACAAAGATCCCGTTGTCGCCCTGAACACCGGGCGGGGTCATGACGGCAAGCGGCAGGGCGCTGTCCCACCCACCCACGTGGATGTCGGAGGCGGAGATGCGGACCTCGTGCGGCAGGCTGTTCTCGTTCTTGTTGCGGGACCAGCCCACGGTGACGCGCTGCGACCCGTCCGCACCCACCAGCGCGCTCCCGCTCATGCTGTAGACCTGGTCGTTGTTCTCCACAAACTCCTCCCGGTAGATGCGGAACCCGGTGGCCTTCCACTCCTGCTCCCCGACAGGCACGTCAGCCCCTGTGCGCAGGTTGAGCGCCAGCTTCGTCAGGCTGTCGAAGTAGTTGTACACAAGCCCGTCGGCAGTCCACCCCTGGTTCAGCACCCCCTGCTCCACGTCGATGTTGTCGGCCCGCTTGTGCACGGGGTGCAGGTCCAGCACCACCTTGTGCCACCCCCCGGTGTGCGGGACCTTGAAGTTGTGGTAGTACACCCCGCCCCCGTCACCGGAGGACACAGCCACGTCGCGTGCAGCGGTGGGGGAGCGCGAGTACGTCGACACCTCAAGGTTGTACTCCCCGTCCGGCGCACCCTGCCCCACAAGCGGGGGGACGTACACCGAGAACTCCAGCCTGTCGTAGTACCCGGTGGCCCACGTCCCGGTCCCGAGCTCGTCCCCAAGCACGTCGCGCAGGTACATCACCTCCCCGTTCTGCACGGCAGAGAACACCGCGTTGGACGCCCCCTTCCCGTCCTCGTTGATCCCGACAGCCAGCGACAGCCCGGAGGACCCGCTCGGCTCGCTCACAACAGTCACCCCGCCGGGCACCACGCGGTTCGTGTCGACGGCGTCGGGGCCCTCGACCTGCCGCCAGAACCCGCCCCCGCCCCCGAAGGTCTTGTCCAGCGTCAGCGTCTCCGTCGTGCCTGGCGGCGGCAGCACCGCAGGCACACGCGGCGACGCGGGCGACGGTGTGGCAGCCGGGGTTGCGGTGCGCACGGGGCGGGGCACCCCCACAACGGGCGGCGGCACAACAACAGGCGGTCCTGGTGCAGGGGTGCGCACCCCCGGCACAGGCGGGCTGGGCGGCACCACCACACGCGTGGGTGCGGGCGGGGCAGTCACAACAGGCACAGGCACGCTGGGGCCGGGACGGGCCGTCACAGGAGGGGCGGTCCGCGGCGTCACGGGCGTGACAGGCACAGGCACGGGAGGGCGTGGGGGCGTCACAGGCGGCCTGGGTGGTGTCACGGGTGGAACCGGCACGGGAGGGCGCGGTGGCGTCACAGGCGGCCTCGGCGGCGTCACAGGCGGCCTGGGTGGTGTCACCGGAGGCACAGGCACAGGGGGGCGCGGCGGTGTCACAGGCGGCCTGGGTGGGGTGACAGGCGGCGTCGGTGGTGTCACGGGAGGAACCGGGACAGGGGGACGCGGTGGGGTCACAGGAGGGGTGGGTGGCGTCACAGGGGGTGTGACCGGCGGAGTCGCAGGCGTGGGGGTCACAGGTGTGGGTGTTGCGGGTGCCGAAGTGACAGGTGCTGAGGTCACAGGTGCAGGTGTTGCGGGTGCGGGTGTCAGTGGCGACGGTGTGATTGGTGCCGTCGTGGCAGGCGCAGATGTTGCAGGTGCCGGTGTGACAGGTGCAGGTGTCGCAGGTGCAGGCGTAACAGGAGCCGAAGTGTCAGGTGCTGGTGTCACAGGTGCGGGCGTTGCAGGCGCGGCCGTGTCAGGTGATGGGGTGGCAGGTGCAGGTGTGGCCGGCGCAGTCGTCGGAGGTGCCGGTGTGTCGGGTGCGAAGGTCTTGCCTGCAGGCAGTGGTGTCGGTGCCAGCGTGTCAGGTGCAGGTGTTGCAGGTGCAGCTGTGTCAGGAGCCGGTGTGGCCGGTGCTGGTGTCGCAGGCGACGGCGTGACAGGTGAGGTCGTGTCAGGGGCCGCTGTCACAGGTGCAGGTGTTGCTGGCGCAGGTGTGTCAGGAGCAGAAGTCACAGGTGCGGGAGTAGCCGGCGCAGGCGTTGCAGGTGCCGGTGTGTCGGGTGCGAAGGTCTTGCCTGCAGGCAACGGTGTCGGGGCCAGCGTCGCTGGTGCGGGTGTTGCAGGTGCCGGCGTGTCAGGTGACGGGGTGACAGGTGCAGGTGTCGCAGGTGCAGGCGTAACAGGACCTGAAGTGTCAGGTGCTGGTGTCACAGGTGCGGGCGTTGCAGGCGCGGCCGTGTCAGGTGATGGGGTGGCAGGTGCGGGTGTGGCCGGCGCAGTCGTCGGAGGTGCCGGTGTGTCGGGTGCCAACGTTTTACCTGCAGGCAGAGGTGTCGGTGCCAGCGTGTCAGGTGCAGGTGTTGCAGGTGCCTGCGTGGCAGGTGCAGGAGTTGCAGGTGCAGGTGTTGCGGGCGCCTGCGTATCAGGTGCAGGAGTAGCAGGTGCAGGCGTTGCAGGTGACACAGTGTCAGGTGCCGGCGTGTCGGGTGCGAAGGTCTTGCCGACTGGCAGCGGCGTCGGGGCCAGTGTGTCAGGTGCAGGTGTCGCAGGTGCAGAAGTGTCAGGAACCGGTGTGACAGGGGCTGACGTCGCAGGCGAAGGCGTGACAGGCGCCGCAGTATCAGGTGCCGTCGTCGCAGGTGCAGATGTTGTGGGTGCCTGCGTATCAGGGGCAGGAGTAACAGGTGCCGGCGTTGCAGGTGCACCAGTCGGAGGTGCGGGTGTGTCGGGTGCGAACGTCTTGCCAACGGGCAGCGGTGTCGGTGCCAGTGTGTCAGGTGCAGGTGTTGCAGGTGCAGATGTGGCGGGCGCTGGAGTATCAGGCGCCGGCGTCAACGGTGCAGGTGTGCCTGGGGACGGAGTGGCTGGTGACGCCGTCACAGGTGCAGGTGTTGCGGGAGCCGACGTCGCAGGTGCAGGTGTGTCGGGTGCCAAGGTCTTGCCTGCAGGCAGCGGTGTCGGTGCCAGTGTGTCAGGCGCAGGTGTTGCGGGAGCCGGTGTGACCGGTGTGGGAGTGACAGGTGCCGTCGTCAAAGGCGAAGGTGTTGTGGGTGCCTGCGTGTCAGGTGACGGCGTCACCGGCGCGGGCGTTGCCGGTGCCGGCGTCTCCGGCGCCAAGGTCTTGCCTGCAGGCAGTGGTGTCCGTGCCAGTGTGTCAGGTGCAGGTGTTGCAGGCGCCGACGTTGCTGGTGCCAGAGTGTTAGGTGCCGGTGTGATCGGGGCAGGTGTTGCGGGCGCCTGCGTATCAGGTGCCGGTGTGTCAGGCGACGGCGTCGCAGGTGCCGGAGTCAGAGGTGCCGGTGTGTCGGGTGCGAAGGTCTTGTCAGCAGGCAGCGGTGTGGGTGCCAGCGTCGGAGGTGCAGGCGTCACAGGTGCAGGTGTGCTCGGAACCGGTGTGACAGGCGCAGGTGTTGCGGGCGACGGCGTGACAGGTGCCGTTGTCGCAGGTGCAGGCGTTGCAGGTGACGGTGTGTCGGGTGCCAAGGTCTTGTCAGCAGGCAGCGGTGTCGGTGCCAGCGTGTCAGGTGCAGGCGTTGCAGGCGCAGGCGTCACAGGTGCCGGTGTGTCAGGAGCCGAAGTCTCAGGCGCGGGTGTAACAGGTGCGGGTGTGTCGGGTGCCAACGTTTTGTCAGCAGGCAGCGGTGTCGGTGCCAGCGTGGGAGGCGCAGGTGTGACAGGTGCAGGCGTGTCAGGTGCCGGTGTCACAGGTGCGGGGGTCACAGGTGATGGTGCATCAGGTGACAGCGTTGGAGGTGCCGGTGTGTCAGGTGACGGGGTCTTGTCAGCAGGCAGGGGTGTGGGCGCCAACGTGGGAGGTGCAGGTGTCGCTGGTGCCGCGGTCACTGGTGCGGGTGTCGGAGGAGAAGCTGTGTCAGGCACAGGGGTGTCAGGCGCAGGTGTCACTGGTGCAGGCGTGTCAGGTGCGGTCGTGACAGGTGAAGATGTGAGCGGTGCGGGTGTCGACGGGACAGCCGTGTCCGGTGCAGGTGTCACAGGTGAAGGTGTGTCAGGTGCAGGCGTTGCGGGCAAGGGTGTGTCAGGTGACCCAGTTTCAGGTGACGGTGTCGCAGGTGCAGGTGTGTCAGGTGCAGGGGTTACAGGCTGAGGTGTCTGCGGAGCGGGTGTGTCAGGAGCAGGCGTCGGTGGTGCAGATGTGTCTGGTGCCGTTGTGGGAACCGCTGTTGGGGGTGTCACAGGGGCAGGTGTGTCCTCAATGCAGATGAGCTTGAACTCGTCCAGGTAGCCGTTGCCGAAGTACACAACCTGGTTCAGACCTGTGCAGCTTCCTGAGAAGGAACCACCCGTCACCTCCTTGTTCCCGTCGATTGAGACATCCAGCGTCTGTGCGTTCCAGTCGATCGTCAGCTCGAAGAAGGAGTACGTGTTCGCAGTTGCGGCAGCATTTGTGAACCTTCTGGCTGCGATCCACTTCCCTGACTGGACGCTGGGCTGGAAGCAGGTCGTGCCACCCTGGCGGAAGGACAGCGTCGGTGTGCCGGCATTCTCCGGTGCCATGTAGAAGCTGATGGTCTTCGGCTGCGAGTCGTCAACCAGCGCCAGCGCGGACTGCCCATCGCTCCCGTCGGGGGCGACACCGATGAGGAAGGCACCCGCACCCGCAGCCACAAGAGACGACTGCTGCTTCACACCCACACCCCTGGGCGACCACATCCCCAGGTTCGCGTCGAAGTTGTGCACGTAGTTCGCAGGGCACGAGGCCAGCCCCTTGCACTCCTGCCCGCCGTACCCGGAGTTGCACTGGCACGGCTGCAACGGGTTGTCAACACACGTCCCACGCCCACCGCACACGGCCGGGTCTGTCGACGCAATCCCGAAGCACACAGTGTTGGAGGTTGCCACCTTCACCTTCACAGAGCACGTCGCAGACACCCCGTCACTCGAGAAGGTGGCAGTGATGGTGAAGGTCTTCCCCGCCTCGCTCACCGCAGGTGTGAAGGTCACAAGCGACGTTGCCGTGGCGGAAGTTGACGCACCGTCAGACACCGTCGCCGTCCGCATCGACGCAGGTGCGTCTGTCCCGGTGTACGTCACCGTCAAGGCTGACGAGTACACTGCGTTGAACTCCACGTCCCACCCCTTCGAGTGCGGGATCAGGTGTGTCTGTGCAACGTCCTGCGACGTGATGCAGCGGGGCTGGGTGAAGGTTGTCTTGCAGTCGTTGTACATGAAGTGGATCCCCTCCACGTCACCCGCAGACAGCCCCTCACGCTGCCCAATCGCCACGGGCGACACAATTGTCGGCTTCGACCCGATCTGGAACCCTGTCGCCCCGTAGTGCATGATACTCCCGTAGTCGTACGCCCCGATGGAACGCCCACTGGCACCCGTCTTGTCGAAGTTCCCCTCTATCCCGGCCTGGATCTGCGAGAAGTCGACGTACACAAAGTCGTCACGGTCGTTCCGCGCCTGTTCGTGTCCAAGACCCATTGAGTGCCCGATTTCGTGGATTGTTGCCCCGATCCCACAGTCCCGCCCGATGTTGATCTGGTTGAAGGACCAATACGTCATCCCCACAGGCGAGTTGCACTGGCTCTTGTCGGAGATGAACATGATGTGGTTCTTCGGGCACGCAGCGGCAGAACCGCAGTTCGTGAAGCGCACACACGTCTTCGCCTCCCAGTGCGCAATTGCCTGCACCACCATCGCCTCGTTCGCATCCAGTGCGTACGATGCGGGGTTGCCGGGGTTCGTGCTCGACGTCTCGATGAAGTAGGGGACCTTCCCCTCAGGCCACAGCCTCCGCGCGTCGTTGATGCCTGCGTTGCTCAGCACCGACCCGTCACGCCCCTTCAGGATCTGGATGTCCCCCTGCACGATGGTGTACTCATCCGCACGAGTGTGCATATCCACCGCCCAGCTGGGTGTCCCTGCCGCACACACCAGCACGGCCAGCAGCCCACGCACAGGTGCCGCCATCGTGCTCCCACTGCCACAACAAGCACTGCAAGTGGCAGTTACAATATGTCTGCGTCGGGTGGTGTGGTGTGTTGCCGGGTGGTGGGAGTCTTCGGTCGAATATAAGACACAAAACATCAATATCAAACAACGCGTCTCGTGGGAGATGGGGGTAACTCAGCCACCGCTTTTCCGTTGCATTCGGCACCGTTCAGTGCAAAAGTTGACGTACGGAGGGGCGAAGGCAGGGAGCAAACACTCGCAGGGAGCAACCAATCACACAGGGAAGTCGTCTCCTCTAGTCATCCCTTCACTCCCTAGTCGCACCGAAGGTGCTTGAACAAGTTTGAATGTCACATCACAGTGCGAAGGTGGGAAGGGTGGGATACACAAGTGGCGACAAAAGTGTTGTGCAGAGACAGCATGTCCCACCACCCGTGGTGCAGGCTGTCTCGTGATCGAGCAATTGCGACGATGCGGGGTGCTGGGTGCAGAGGGCAAGGGCGGGGGGGATGGTGGGGGGTCGGGGCGCGGACACCTCACTCGGCGGGAATGTAAGGTGCTGTGCCATTTCCAACGACCTCACGTCACACCCCGTCATGGGGTTTCAGGCGGTGGCTATGAAGCAACCACGGCACGAGGCCAATCTCAGGCCCGAAACACGCGGAAATTGGGCTCAGAGCTCGGGGCTAGACTGCAGCGGGGCAAGAGCAGCAGTAGAAACAAGGCCTCGATCCCACCCCACGCAACCCCCTCCCCCAGCCCCCACATGAGGGTCTTTTTTGTGGGGCTGGCCTGGGCTGGGGTGCGGTGGGGGCGGGGGCGGGGGATGGGGGGGTGAGGGGATACTTTCACGAATCACAGATCGACAGGAGAAGAAACAAATTCTGCCCAAAAAAATCCCCCCCCCCCGCCCACCGCCCTCCATAATCGCTTTACTGGTGGAAAAGGGGCACGACCCTCACCCCACCCCCCACCCCCCCCCCCCTCTCCACACCCCCGCCACTCCCCACTCCCCTCCCCGGCAAGATCCAACGGAAAACGGCACCGGGCTTCTCCCCCCCCTGTTGGCTGCCCACCTGTGTCCCAAGGCCTGCATCGCAAGCCCTGTGAACTGCGGCGTGAAGGAGACCTTCGCTCTGTGTCAAGCTGTGTCTATGTTGGCACCCTTGTGACACCCTTCTTGTGAGGCAATTCGCCTCTATGCGCTTCAGAGCGTTTTCTGTGTTAGATTAGCGGACCCGCATCGTACAGAAAGTCCATGAGAGACGAACGCACGACAACTGATACGCTATTTTATACACTTCTGAGCGGAAGGCCGTCGAAGGTAGAGAGGTTCACTCGAAGAAAAAGAAAGATTTTCTTTCGTTACTTCGCGGCGTCGCTTCGCTGCGTCGGACGTAATTCCTGCAAAATACTGGTATGCTGGCCCTTTCCACCATGCATTCCATGCATGCGGGCTACCCTGCCCTCCACTAAAACAGGAGGGGCACGCTGGACACAGGGCTGGCACAGAGTGAAGACATCCCATGAGAAATATCAACGAAGCGAGGAGCGAGACAGGCAGGGGCAGTGAAGTGGACAAAGGCAAGGCACAGCCATGCAACGCTGGCTGACACACATTCACCTTTTTTTTTAGTTTGTGTCGGTCGCACTCTGGTGCGACCTCCACAGATACACATGAATCGTTTTGGAAAGCGTCGGTGGTACCATCGCAGGGAGGGGCAACACAGAGTTGCCCCGCCCTCCAGGCCCCTAGGTAAGCACGACGCTCTGCAGACTCCTGAATCTTTTTGGAGTGGTGGGGGAACACACCAGACCTTCATGCCACACATACTCACATTATCTTGTTACTTAGTGTCAGTCGCACCGATCGAATTCTGACGGCCCTAGCCGCTGCGCACATACAGTGTGACCACACCGAGCACATTGTGCTCTTGATGTAGCCTGAGGTGTGTGCAAATTGCCAGGGGAGGGGGGGGGGGGGGAACGGGGTGTTTCACGGTGGCCTGGTCAGCTGACTGACCAGGTTTTGACCAGGTCCAAATCTGACCAGGTCATGACCAAATCTGACCTGGTCATGACCAGGTATGACCTGGTCATGACCATGTCATACCAGGTCATGACCAGGTCATTTTCACCCATTTTAACCGGGGGGAACATGTTGAGTGGCCAAGCAGGGGGAACAATTCGCATATTCCGGACTCTCTCCGGCCGTTGTGGAAAGTATGGGTCAAAAGGGTTCAACCATACCCCGAGTCGAGAAGAAAGAAGTCGAAGCTTGAATCATGTTGGACACAAGGGGAAAATGGTCAAAATTGGCCCAAAATTACCAAAAAAAATGAGGCCCCCTGCCCAGGTTCCCTGCCCACCTGGACGCACTCAAGTGCCTCACACCGGGTCCCTCCCCCTGGTGGTATCCCAAAAAAGTGTCGAGGAGGTCTGCATCATCCCAGGCCACGCAGAAGGCGTCGAAGGGCCGCCAAGGGTGGTGTGGAGGAGAAGGACGCAGGGCCCAACACCCTGCTCTCCTTCGTCAAGCTTTACATTGAAAAGCGGAAGGGCGGCGAGCTGTTTCACAGCAGCCTCGCGGCGCTGTTTGAAAAGCCATCGCACCACCCACTGACAAGGAGTGGGGCAGGAAGCTGACACAGAGTGAAGAGGCCGACAAGAACAAGGCTAAGACACTGCCCGCAGTCTACTCCATGCGTGTCTCTGCCAACACGCGTCGGAGGCGGCATGAAGCGCCTCACGAGCGCCGACAAGAACTCGTCCGAGTACGAGGTGCTGACGGAAGCGGGGTGCTCGGATGAGGTGCTGGGAACCGATATGAAGAGGCTGCCCACCGCTCAGAGCGCGGTGGGCAGTACTTCTTCGAAGGCAGCTGATAAACAACTGATCCCGAACGACGGATCGGTCATGACTGTCACGGTCATGAGGGACCTGCCCTACAAGAGCGAGGTTCCGAATGGTCTGCACGCCCGAACGTTCATTGTGGCGGTGGGGGCAACGCCACAGGCAACGCAGGGGCAGGGTGTCGTGACCATCGACATCCAGTTGGTGAACGCGGCGATGAGGCAGGCGGTGGTGACAAAGAAGCCCGACCAGTGGGCGTGCCTCAACGTCGCCGTGAGTGACAACGACAAGGATGCTGACCCCGCTGGACCCGCTGGACCCGAGCATCCCGATGCAAGCGAGGACGAGGAGGACGAGAGTCCCATCGGCAGTGCCGTAACGGTTGACCACATCTGATTGTGACACTTTTCAAAGGGGGTCTTCGCTACGGGGTAATCGTCAGTGCATTTTGGTGCCTTTCCTGTTGAATTGGCTGAAAACTGACGAAGATTGACGAAGGATAACGACTCAGCGAAGACCCCCAAAGAGTGTAAAAGAATGGAGAAGGGAGTACCCTGCCTTGAATGCCTCAGGACCCTCAGGATCCTCAGAACTGCCACCTATTTGCTCTCTCCGACGAAGCGTTCGAGAGGGAGAATGGGGAGAGGAAATTGCGGGCCAGGACAACATCTGCTCGTTTCCGGGAGAGGGACCTGATGGTGTTCGAGCTGGCAACCTATGCCCCCGCGCCAGTTTCGGCAACGACCCCGCAAGAATTTTCGTGTACCCTTTTGCAATACAATGTCATATCGTTGTGCGGGAAGTGCATGACAGCGGGTCCCGTATGGATGAAAAACTTCGATTCGTTTCGGCACCGTCTCAGGACTCTCGGTAGCAGTCGGGTAACCCCTGTCGGCCCGATCGATTCGCTCGGCAAGTGTTCCGATGGCTGGTTACTGACTGGCGATGCTGCCTGCAACACGCGGTGGTCTCCGTATTTGCCTCTGCGACAAGCAGCCGCCAATCCACACCCAGGATGCGAAGGACGGCGTGTTAGGCAAGGCAGCACTGGCCTGTGAAGCCGACGACGACAACGAAGATCCCGAAGAAGAGGAAGAAGGAGAAGAATGTGAAGAAGCGGAAGAATCGGAAGAAGGCAGAAAGCTGCTGATCATGAAGTTTCGTCACCGACCCCACCCTCCCCTCCCCCGCCACCCCCCTGCACTGCAGCATATTTTATTGGTAATTTTGGGCCAATTTTGACCACTTTCCCCTTGTGTCCAACATGATTCAAGCTTCGACTTCTTTCTCGACTCGGGGTATGGTTGAACCCTTTTGACCCATACTTTCCACAACGGCCGGAGAGAGTCCGGAATATGCGAATTGTTCCCCCTGCTTGGCCACTCAACATGTTCCCCCGGTTAAAATGGGTGAAAATGACCTGGTCATGACCAGGTATGACATGGTCATGACCAGGTCATACCTGGTCAATGACCAGGTATGACCTGGTCAAGATTTGACCAGGTTTTGACCTGGTCAGGGTCTGACCAGGCCACCGTGTTTCCCGGATGCAGGCCGGTTGTGCCCCTTCACACCAGGAGAGTATGGGCCTGCATGCTGCTGCGGGAAACCGGATCAGCCCCACCCCGCACACACACACACACACACACACACACACACACACAAGCCCTCAAGACTCTTGGAGCGGCCTGACTATTTAGTGTCTTTGTCGCAGCAAGGGGGCGATATATACCGCTTTTTTATTGATTTCACGTGTCAGTGTTTGACTTTTTCGCAACTTCATTTCTTCCTTTTCTCCCTCTCCAACCCCACCCGTGACACCACCAGGGTTTAGCTAGCCCTGGTCCGATTATCCCCGGTTCTTCGCTGAAGAGACGCGGCCGGGGGGAGGGGTACGAAGAGTACGCGTCGAAACCGGTGTCACGTCGTGTTGGGGAATCCTTCGGGAGTGCGATACTGAAGGGGAGGTGCTACTGCCCGTGCAGGGCGACACCGCCTTAAAACTTTATAACCACACACAAACCCTCTATTCCCCCAGGCCTGATGAGCAAACCCCCCTGCCTCATGTTGTGACTTCCTTTCTACCTTGCACAAAACATCCCATTTGCCCCTTTTCTTCCTTCGAAAGTGTTGTGACTTCCCCCCTACCCCACCCCTCGGGAGTGCCACTCCTCTGGTGGTTAAAAGTGACCCGCCGTTGTGCCTTCGGCATCTGTTGCGTGTGCCGTCGTATTCTTCCTATGCACTAGTTATAGCTATCCGGGGGCGGTCTGCTGTCGCACCAGCGGGCTGCCCCACCTCTGCACCCTCGGTTTTTAAGATGTTCGCCACAGTGGAGAATGATCCCCTTCTCTGTGGCGATCGAGCCAAGCTGGACGAGGTTCGCCTTCGGGCGAAGGTCATGTGGGCGGACAAAAGGTGCCTGCTCCTGAGACTCATCAGCAACCTGCTTCTTCCTTCAAGCCCTCAAGACTCTTGAAGCGGCCTGACTATTTAGTGTCTACGTCGCAGCAAGGGGGCGATATATACCACCCTTTTTATTGATTTCACGTGTCAGTGTTTGACTCTTTCGCAACTTCATTTCTTCCTTTTTCTCCCTCTCCAACCCCACCCGTGACACCACCAGGGTTTAGCTAGCCCTGGTCCGATTATCCCCGGTTCTTCGCTGAAGAGACGCGGCCGGGGGGAGGGGTACGAAGAGTACGCGTCGAAACCGGTGTCACGTCGTGTTGGGGAATCCTTCGGGAGTGCGATACTGAAGGGGAGGTGCTACTGCCCGTGCAGGGCGACACCGCCTTAAAACTTTATAACCACACACACACACACAGGGGTGGGCTAGGACCCGTGCAGGGTTAACCCACCTAAAAAGTGATCAACACACACACACACACCCTCCACCCTCACTTCAACAAAAGAAAACCAACACAGCACTGGGATCGAAACACTGGGGGGGGGGGGGTAGTGAAATAGAGGTAGAAGGGAGCACAAGAAGGGATCGAAACACTTGGGGGAGGGGGGGGGGGGGGGAGAAAAACACTTCCCCCCCTTCCCCCCTTCCTCTAAAATCGGGAAGGCTTTGAGGGATATATCTGTCGAAACACCGGAACACCCACCCTAAACTGACGAACCCCAAATCTTTTCCTCCCCAATCCTGCCTCTGATGCCCGATGGCTCAGACCACCACCACCACCACTGCCTCCTCTCCCCTCTGACCAAGCAAGAAAGCCTAATTAAGATCACATCAGGGGCCTTTGCGACGGGGCTGAAAACGGTGATTTTTCGATGAATTTCCCCTTACATTTTGGTGAAACTAGCCGCCGAAAAACCTTTGCCGAAAACTTTCCCGGTAGTGAAGACCCCCATCGAGGAGGAAGGAGCGCCCCTTCGCTCCACACCACACTGCCACACTGTGTGCCCCCATGGACACATGGGCTCTCCACTCCACCACTCCCCACCAAGTGCGCATCCGATGTGCGTCACCCAGACATACACTCGTGGGCCAGCAGCCAGATCTGATTCTTGGGGATGGGGTGGGGGGGGGGGGGGGAGGGGGTGGAGTGGAGTGAGGTGGGGAGGAAGGGGGGGAAGAGAGACAGGGGGGTCTTCGCTCCCCAGCAAAATAAAATGGCCAGAGGGGGGGGAGGGGTGGGGGGTATTGAAATAGAAGTAGAAGGAAGCGCAAGGATGCTCTCCCTTCACTCACGTTAGGCAGGGTTGCGTCTGAGATCCAGTGCTGTGGGGGTCGGAGGAAGCTCGGGCTGCAACTGCCAAAAAAAATTGACGGGGCGAACAAAAAGCCTGCCACAGCTCATAAATTATTTGTTGGAACGCAGGTGCACTCCTTCCACTCCCCCACCCCCCCTCTTACTTTCTTGTTTGCAACGCGAAACTTTCAAAAGAAAGCACAAGCGGAAGGGGCTCTCATCCAGCGACACCTCTAATCCCAGCACCCGGGACTGCGTTGTTGGTGACAATGGTGTCCCTGAAAATCTTCGAGGAACTACGTAAAAATTTCGTCAGAACTACGTATATCGGCCTTTTCAGGGCATCAAAGGTGTGGGCATTTTCTCTTTTTTGCCCTGGGTGGTGAGGGTCACGCGAGGGAGGGGGGGTACACACAGTCCCCAGGTCACACATAGCAGACATCAAAGCATCTCCTCCAAACCTGCCGCATGGGTCAGATATGAGCAAGACGAAAAAAGCGGCTTGTCTTGGCGGGGGGCCTGATTGTCTGGACACACTAATGACACACACAATGCATGCACCCTTGATCCATCGTGATAAATCGAGGGAGGGGGTAGGCGGAGTGCGGGGTGGGGGGGGGGGTGGAGGTGGGGATACGGGCCTGGGTCCTGCACCGACACACTTTTGGCTGGAGTCACACACACACACGGCACACGGCACACAGCAAAACAGAACGGGGCACACACACACAGACACATGTGTGTGCGAATGTGACTGCGCTGCCTTTTATTAACAAATCTGCTCCTCTCTTCCATCCCATGCAATCATCCTCATCCTCTTCCTCCTCTTCCCCTCTCTCATCCTCACCCCCCCCCACTCCCCCACCCCATCCCAGCTCGGCCCGGCCTCACCTATACTGCTGCTCGTGTAGCCGCTCGGCCTCCCGTCGTTCCTCTTCGAACTGTTCTTGCTCTGCCTGCTGCATGTCCTCCAGGACGAAGTCGCTGTTGGTGCGGGAGAAGTACTTCTTCGACATGTCGTCGCAGAACGAGTTGTTCGCAACCTTGCTCCTGTGGCACGGAGCCTCGTGGGCGGAGAGTGTAGGCGAGATCTCTGGGTCCGTCGCCTCCTGCATCGAAAACCGCTCCTGGACACGGAGGATGTACTGGCTGAGGGCACCCTTGATCTCGTCAGCGGTCTTCAATGTGTCATCGAAGGAGAAGCGCTCAACAGCAGGGATGCATTCCTGCGCAGAAAATGCAAAAAAAGGGGTGCGTGTGTGTGTTGCGTGATGAGGGGTGTATGGAGGAGGTGTCATTCTGGCTCCCCGTCACAAAAAACAGAGCAACTCCGAGCATGCTAGAAATTTGGGGCGTTCTGCCTCCTGCCCCCCTCCCCGCCCTCACCCCTGCTCCGCCCCCCAGGAACCCCCGCACCACGGTTGGCGGTGGCGGTGGCGTGGAAGACAAAAGGGACAACAGAGTCGACCCACACAATTCATTTGTTATGCAGGTGGACGCTCTGCGGGCATTCCACTGCGATCATACCATCTCCGCTTCGTCGAACAGGCATGTGGGCTCCTTGAAGAAGTTATGCCGCAGCGCCTGCTCCACGTCGTAGCGCTTGTCGGGGCTGAAGACGAGAAGCTTCGAGATCAGGTTCAGGGCGTTGGGCTGGTTGGTGCGAATGATACGGTCCCAACGCGCAGCGGGTATCCCACGAAGCTCCCTGAACAGGTACTGCCGTGCAGAGTCGGACCCGATGTGCCCGACATCCTCTTCAGAAGGCGTGCCCAGGATTTCGATGATCTTGTTCAGCTGGTTGTAGAACGTCGTCCCAGGGAACAGAGGGCGGCGGTTGAACAGCTCGCACATGATGCACCCGGCAGACCAGAGGTCGATCTTCTTGTCGTACTTCTGCCACTGCATCACGAGCTCCGGGGCGCGGTACCACCGGTAGGTCACGTAATCGGTGCTGCTTTGGCCTTCGTTGTCCTCCTTTGCAAGGTTGAAGTCACAGATCTTGATGTCGTTCTCCGTGTTCAGGAGAATGTTGCCGGGGTGCAGATCCCTGCAAAGGAGCGGGGGGGGAGCAGTTTGATTGTCGAGAGTGCAAGGGGGGGTGTTAACTGTACGTCAGAAGCCAAACAGGCAGGGTCGCAACTCACACTGAGCACACTTGCCCCAAACTGATTCTTTGGTGAGGCTGTCATTGCTCCCCTCCCCACCCACACATTCACGGCATGTAAAGTTGCGAAGCAACGTGCTGCAATAGTGCTGCATTAGTGCAACAGATTGATTCGGGCGGTACCCCTCCCACGCCAGCTCATAGTTCACACATCACGACTCTGCAATGCCCATGATGAACACCATTCCTGCACCATACCTGTGGATGACTTTGGCGTCATGAAGGCACTTCAGGCCGTGGAATATTTGAAACATGAAGTACTGGATATGGTCGTTTGTGATGTTGACGCTCGTGTCACGGATAATCTGGGAGAGATCGGTGTCCATGCACTCCATCACCATGTACAGCTTCTCCAGCGGCTCGGGATATTCGGGCTGCGACATCACCGATATGAGCCCAAGGATATTCTCGTGGTTGAAGTGGGACAGAAGCTTGATCTCGCGGAACACGCGCTTCGCGAGGAATGCGTCGTTGAGAATCGTCACGCTCCCCTCGGTCCCGGCCTTCGCCTTATGCACCCGCTTAATCGCAACCTTTTGGTCTGTGGGTGGCAGCAGGAGGGTCGGAGCAGGAGAAAAGCAGCAGCAACAGGTGGGTGTCGAAAGGTGAACCCTGCAGGGAGAGCCCAGCACCCTGGTTGAGATTACGTTGCTTATTCAGAGCTCGTATTTGCCATGGCGCAGAGAGTTCCAGGAATATGGACTGTCGCCAGTTGACAACAGAATGGGGGGGGGGGGAGAAATGAAGTTGAGCTGTTATGGTCAGGTGTGGCTCTATTTTGGGGGTATTTTGGCCAATTTTCGAAATCCTATTTTGGGTTTTTTGCACTTTTTTTGGGTGCTTTTTTGCACGATTTCTGTGCCTCAGACACAGATTTTGGTGTGATTTTTGCGCTATTTTGATTCACTCGGCCTGACCGATGCATACGATTCGAAAAAATGGCGAAAAAATCGCTATCAACAACGGTGAACGAATGGAGGTAGATGGGGAAGTGGGAGGACACAGCACGCCCTCTCACTGATCGCCATCTGTACACTACCTCTCTGTTCAAGGCGGTCAGTGTCACTTGATGGCGCTGCACACAAATCACTGCTACATCCCAGGGCGCCTTCCCTTGTGAGAATAGCGGAACTTCTGCGGTTGCAGTTTGGTGGTTGAGGCCGGCGGTGATATCACTTTGGTGACTGTGCTTCCTTCCCCCTGAGCTCGATCAGATCCAGGTCGACCTGGTGCTGCGTGGCTCCTGGTGTGCCATCTCTTGCATGCCACGGATGCCCACCAAGTCGAACCCGAAACATGACGACCCTTTCGAGATGTCATGGCCGCAAGCCCGCAAACCCGATCGCATTCGCAAGGTGGTTCGTCTCTTAGAGATCAGTGCTCGGGCCCAGCCTTCCGCGAGGGTGCTGGAACCGACATGCCGCAGCCCCGTACGCGCAAGGACTTGGCTCCAAGACCAGGCACATGCCACAGGGGGGTGTGTGGGGCGGAGCCCCCCAGCCGCCGGAGGCCACGGTAGCGAACGTCTGTTGGCCTGGCTCCATAGTCGCATACGCTCAAGTACAACACAACTGACAGATAGCACATGTCGCATGGGGGGACGATAAATTGTCGCGCAAAGACACGCCACAGGGGGGTCTGGGGGGCGGAGCCCCCCAGCCGCCGGAGGCCACGGTAGTGAACATCTGTTGGTTTGAGCTCGAGAGCAAGCCTCTCACACCACCGCCCTCCGACCCCCCTCTCCACCCCCCAGGTGCAACATTTTTTTGCACCCGGAAAATGTGTTCTTTTGACTGTTTGAGCACATCCAAGACCGGGAACATAGAAGAATTCTGCTGAAAACCCAAAGAAAAATGGTGCAAAAAAGTAGTGACCACCACCCCCATCCCCACCTCCGGGTGCAAAAAAAATTTTGGCCACGGAAAATGTGTTCTTTTGAATGTTTGAGCACATCCAAGACCGGGAACATAAAAATTTTCTGCCAATACCAAGTAGGGTCACAATAAAATCCAAAGGAAAAAAGTGCAAAAAAATATTTTTTCCCCAAATTCCTATTTTCATTCCGTGAAATAGATACACGCCTGGTTATGGTATTGCACAATTATTTTTTAGGCATCGATGGGAGCCGGCGGTGACGATTTCTCTCAGTCAGTCGCTCTCCTGCCGATCCAAATTGAACCTTCCATCCCCAAAAGAGAAGCAACAGGGCGCTAATGCTTCCATTGTGTGCCGCCTCCCTGGTGCTGACCACTTGGTTGACACCTTCACCCTTGGGTGGTGATGCTCTAACATGCAGACCGCAAGAGATCAAGGCATTCAAAACATACTCGTCATCGTGTCAACCGCACCGCACACCTCGCCATAGCTGCCGCCACTGAGGTAGGTTGTCACACGCCACCTGTCAGAGATCCCCTCTATTTCACGCTTCAGCATCTCGAGCAGCTTTTCCTTTCTCTCCTTCTCGGCTTTGCGTCTGTCTTCTCGGCTCTCCTTCTCCTTCTGCCGAACCTCCTTCCCATCTGCCCCAGGCATCTTTGTGTCCTGGGCACCCTTTCAGCCACGCGCGCTGGCTGAGCACGTCGGCCTTCCTTCTCTCTAGACCCTACTTACAGATGCAGCCGCACCACCGCCACTCACAGATGTGTGGCGCCCTACCTCGCAGTGTCGCGTGCACTACTCCACAGCGCCGCCCGGTGGGAGGGGTGGGGCTAACGGGAACTGGTGTGCCCCAGTGACGGTGTGTTGACCACCGTTCTGGTGTGTATCTTTTCCTGCAGAGCGGCGCCGGGTGGTGTGTGTGTGTGGGTCGTGGGGGGCGGTGGTGTGGGATGGGGAGGGTAGTGAAATAGAAGTGGAATGGAGCACGACGATGATCTCCCTTCACTCCTTGGGAGTGGGATGGGGAGGGGAGGTGCGAGATGTGACAGGCCAGGCCGGGAAGGACCGCCTGAAAACGGATAAAAGGAGCCGTGCGGTGCGGTGCGGTGCGGCCCTAAATCACTGCCCGCCCCTCTGCCTCCCTTCTGTGTTCGACACTCGCATTGAGGCACTGTTGGGGTAAGCAAGATGTTGACATTGCTTGGGGGGGGGGGGGGTAAGCAACATGAGAACCCAGAGATGGATGGCAGGGTTGTGCGATGGCAGCTCACAGCGTTGGACATTTCCTTTCGCTCGTTGTGCAGGGCAATGGGGGTGGGGTGGGGGAGGGGGCAGCCAAGTCGGGAAGGGTTGGGTTCATGTCGCTCCACCTGGGAGGTGCTGTGTGCCACAGCGGGGAGGGTGGGGGTGGGGGTGGGGGGATGAATGTCTCTTTTTCGCACTGTTGTTTGGGATGCACTGAGAAGAAGAACGGAAATATAAAAAAAACAAAAATGCCGGCAGCCGCTGCAGTCTGGCATCTCCTGTAGAGCTTGCGGTGTTTGGGTTTTGCGTTCGGCGGCGGGCAGGACAAGCGCTGCTGAGTGATTCGCGGCTGGTTCTCTTTTTTTCTTTTTTTTTGAACACATCGTTGAACATTCGCACACGATTTCCCACATATCACACTGACACCACGGCATTATTTGCCTCAGATGTCCAACGCATTCCCACACCCCGCCAACAACGAAAACCCCTTGAACACGCAAAGTCCATAAAACACGACAAGGCCAGACGCAGCTCAGAGAGTGAACAAGCTCACTGATGGCGCCTCATCCGCTGCACCTTGCTTGTGTAAATTAGACGAAAAACGCAAAGACTGAGGAGTCCGGGATAGGAGGCATATAACAGCAAGGCACAGAGAACTGGCCTCTACCCACTCTGGACGTCTTGAACAAGCAGCTTCACGCAGGCCTGATCAGAGGCAAAACGGCGTGTGCTGTGGCAGCACGCGTGGGGCAGGATGTGTGGGATTGCCCGTGGGGCAACAGCAACATCCCGTGTGCCACAAGGCATATATCTTTGACCTGTGTGGCCCGCCCCAAAACCCAACGGGGCAGCAGCAAAAAAAAATTAAATGGGCGATGAAACATATCGCGCTGAAGGTCATGCCTGTCGCTCCTGCTCGCCCTCCGAACTGCCCGCAACACTCAGATCCACATCGCACGGGCCTGCCCCGCTGGCCGCATCGGAACACCCGCTGCCCGCATCGCAACCGGGTATGGCAGCAAGCTCACACCCACCCGCCTCTCCCGATGCGCCGAAATCGACACCCTTGACTCCCTCGGCCTCCAGTGGGGGGCACACCTTGCCTGTGCCCTTCACCCCCTCGTGCCTCCCCCTGCCGAAGGCGGAGATGCAGGCAGGGACACATCCACACAGCAGCACACCGCACACCGCGGCAACGGCAATCGCGGCAAACAGAGACGCGCCTGACAGACCACCACCACCACCTCCACCCCCGCCTTCGCCAGCCCCGTTTTCGGGAAGCTGCGGCGGCGGCGCGACGCCCCCAGCCTCAGAAGGCGACATGAGGGGGGCGCATGCAACCGGGATGTTGTCGTGGAGGATAACAAGGGTGTGCCCACCGAGGCCAGCATCAAGACCCCCTCCTGCCTGCAGGGCATGCGCGTTGCCCGCCAGCTGGAGGTGGGGGTGCACCACAGCGTAGTGGTATGCAGGAGGCCCGAGCCATGCCGATCCCAAAACGCCCTCCTGCGAGGGGATCGCGGTGGCGTTGCGCACAAACGGGGTGAGGTCTCCCAGGGGGCAGGCCAGCGGGGTCCACTTCCCATCCCGCGCGGCCCGGGCACACTCCTTGGGTGTGAGGGCAGCAGGGTTGGCTTGGGTGCTGTCGACCAGAAGAGGGATGCCACGGAATGGGTTGAAGAGGTGGGGAGACGGGGTGTAAGCCGCGAGACATCCGCCTCTGCTGCTGTAGTCCTCCATGCGGAGCGACGACACGTGGTACGACACGCCTTCAAGAGGGTGTGCCCCGGAGACCGTGAGGTTGAATGTCACGCGCGAGCCCCGCTGTGACGCATCCGGCTCGAAGCGCACCCATCCCAAAACCCGGCTGGCGTTGCCCTGCTCCGCACCCCCGTCCCGCCTCCCGAAGTCTGCAACAAGGGTCACCTCCACCTCCGCCTCGGCCCCACCACCCCCTGCCTGCTTGCTGCCCTCGCCTGACACCCCACACCCACACCGCACGCCCTCCTCCCCAATGACCAGGACATGCCCCTCCAGGTTGCCCCACCCGTCCACAGAAAGAGGGTGTTCCGTCGAGATGTTGAAGGCACGAACCCCCTGTGGGAGGAAGCCGTGCTTCATCGTGAGATCCCCCGCGCGGCAGAAGTAGCTGGAAGAGGCGCATCGGGCGAGGCTGGGGAACCTGCGGGGGGTCGACACGGCGTCGTCGGCGAGGGGGCACCTGCCGTCCATCCGAGGGGGGTAGAACCCCCACCGCGTGTAGGGCTGCGGTGTGTAGCCATCAAGGTACTCCCCTGAGATCTCGACGCGGTACACCAGCACCCCCACCCGGGCTGTGTAACCCCTGAGGGTGACGCGGAGCCTGCCTGGAACAACAAACACAAAGGTCCTGTTGATCACCAGGTCGATGGAGGGCACGTCGAGGACAGCCGTTGAATTCTCCGCCGAGCGTTTGAACTTGAGAAATGTCCCGGAATGGATGAAGGCTGCAGCCTGATCTCCTGCAAGGCGGACCAAGTGGGTCAGCCTCTGCTGTGGTGTGCTGCCTGAGAGGTTGAGGCTGCTGGATGGCGGGCCAGGCGGTGGTGTAACGATCCATCCACCCTGCTTGAGAACACCCACGTCTGCCGGGAGGCCCAACGCCTCCAGCACATCTGCCGCATGTGGCCTCACAAGCAGCAGGGTTGATTCCTTAGCATTGGGGGTTGGCGCGGGGGCTCCATCCGCTACGGAACTGCCTGCGCTGCCCGGCCTGTCGACGAACTGGAGAGTGCCATCCACTTCACCTGACATCAACCCCACCAGAGCCTCCTGTCTCGTCGGCAAGATCTTCGGGAAGGTGAACACGACAAACGGCACGGTGGCAACAGAGTACCACCTCAGTGTCTGGAAGTATGACTGCGTGAGTTGCATCCCCCCCTTCCGCCCCTGGTGTGTCGCGCAGCGCAGCTCCCCGCTTCTCTCGAGCGGGACTGCGGTGCCTCGGTGGAGCGCACCCGTCACGGGGTGCACACACTGTATCGACTTCCCGTCAGGCGACACCTGCGACCAGTTCCAATAAATCGGGTTGCTGGGGAGGCACGTCTCGCTCCGTGGGGTGGCCTGAGCCTGAGATGCAGCTCCTGAGAGAACCGCTGTCTGGCTGGATGTTGCATTGCACCACCGCGAAGGCTCGCAGAATCTGGCAAAGGCAGCGACCACCGGGGTGCAGTAGTAAGCATCGCCACACGCTTTCCAATCCAGGAATGGGCGGATGGAGTCTCTCGGCTTGCAGTTCCAACTGGCGAGCACCGTTCCCTCGATGTAGCGTATGCATTTGGCAATCGCTGACGGGGTGCATGGCGAACCCTTCTCGAGCACATGCTCAGAGGTCCGTCTCAAGCCTCGCGTCTTCATTATCGGCACCAGGGCCCTGTCGTACACCGGGGGGCACATCCCGCAGCTGAGGGGGCACGCGTCACTCACCTTCGCTGGCGTGGAACGGCGAAAGGTCTTGCCGAACCACTCGTCTTTAGGGAGGGCCGCGGCACACCCCAGGACCTGATAGCGCTGCCGACAGAGGGACTCCCTGCAGTGGTAGGGGATGCCGCGGGACATGCGGATGGCAGAAATCTCGGCAGATGCTATGGGGGCCCCCATCACTGCATAGCGGTGCGTATGCCCTCCCGGGAGCTCCATCGTGCCGAACGCCGGATCTGCAAAGGAGCGTGACTCCACCTCCCCCCAGCCTGGGGGGGGGCACGAAGGGCACCAGCTCCACGGCAAACAGGGTGGGGGGTGTTCCCGGGACCCGGAGCTCTGACATGATGTAGTCGAGGTATTCAATTCGGTCCTGGACGTTCTCCAGCAGGACCCCCGAAAAGTAGAGTGGGCTGCGGGATGCATTGAAGAAGGCTGTGTAGTTGCGTGGCCCAACTGTCGAGAAGAGGTAGGAATCGCAGCGGTGGGATGCCTTCTCTGCTGCGCCGCAGGGGGCGGTGCCCGATCCGATGTGTGTCATGGCAGTCGCGGTCTTCTTCCGGGGGCGGGAATTCCCATAGGATTCGCCGTGCGACATTATAAGTGATGAAGGCTCTTTGCATTCGCCCAGAGGCTTGCACAGGCCACCGCAGGGGAACTCCGATGCAACCTGGCATGTCGAGTTGCAGCGGTAGTTTGACATGGAGGCTGAACAGGCGTTCTTGGCAGAGCACCAATAAGAGAAATCGGCGCAGTCGGGCAACGCAGGCAGCTCATGTGGGGTTGCATCTGCAGGGCTGGGCAGCCCAGCAAGGGAAGCCGCGCTGAGGAGGAGAGCAACCGCGCATGCTCCCTGGGACATCAAGCACCCCCATCCTGTGTGCAGGTGTGGTGCTGTGTGACGTGAGGCATGGGGGGGGGGGGGGGGGTGAAATCGAAGTAGAAGGGAGCACAAGAATGATCACCCTTCACTCGTTATGCAGGTTGTGTCTGAAATCCAGTGCTTTTTTCCGGCCGGAGGCAGGGGGGGAGGGGGGAGGGGGGAGGGGGGGGGTTGAGCCTTGCTCGGCCAGAGGGTGCAAAGGGAAGGGGGGGGAAAGAGGGGGAGATCAGGTCATCCAGGCCGACTTGTTGTATCACTTCGATACGGTGGCCTGCGATGTGCATATTGTGCCCAAGGCCTAGTGATGTGGTTAGCCTGGGGTGGAGTCGGTGCATAGCAGGGGGGGGCATGGAGGGGGGAATGGTCCTCGTTCCCCAACAACCTTCCGGCAATCACCAGCGCTTCTCTAAAATAAAACGCAACCCCCCGCCCCCCCCCCCCCCTCCCTTCCCGGTCCCTCTCCGCACCACTCCGGCGGGACAGACAACAGGCACCCTCGGGGCAAAAACCCCGCCGCATCCAACACTCTACCCCACCCCCTCCCCCCTCCCCCCTTCCTCCCACCCCCCATGCTGGGGGGGGGGGGGGGGTTTGATCGTCGAGAGGGAATGGAAAAGTAAATCTCCCAGCACCTTCTCGCAATGTTAGTCCTTTTTGTAGTCGCTACACCAGATATGTTGTAGAAGGCAGATCAATGCACAACGGGAGGGTGTGTAGCAGTTGTCTGTCAGTGGCTCCATGCTGGGGGGGGGGGGGGGGGTAGGGGGGGTCAAATGGGGGTGACAAACACGATTTTTCAAAAAACCGGCGCAGAGGCCCCAAAGCCCCCGTAAACCCTCCAAACCCCCCCCAGATCGGTCCGGAAACCCATCGAACCCCACTTTTCCACCATTCCGGGCACCTCAGGTGCCCGAATTGGGGTACCTAAATTTTGTGCCACCGTTTGGTACCGGACAGTGCCACTGTGTGGGAGGTTGGAAAAGAAAATGCCCCAACACACCACATCTGAGGGTTGCAATGCATGTTGCTTGCCAACCACGTCATCCGGTGGGTGTCAGGCGCTATGTAGGTGGCATGAGCCAGGTCTTCGATGTGTTCTGGCTTGTATATGTACCTCCCTGCCTGCGGCACAGGCACTGCCTTTGTCCCCCACACCAGCCACAGAGAGCGTATTGTACTCGGTCCACGGTTGCTGATTCATTGTGATGCGTTGTATCCTCGAGTGAACGTCACACACTAGTGGCACCACCACCCGCCATCCGAGAGCTGTATTGACTTTGCGCCCTTCCGTTGCATTCACCTCGCCACGCATATTGCACCGTTCAGTACCAGTGCTCTTGGGCCAGGCAAAGTAGACCGCAGCAACTACCAATTCTGGCACAATGGGTACCACGACAGCGCACTTCGTGTGTTCCCGGAATGTACAGCTCGTGTTGCAACAGTCGTTGTCAACACATCCCGGTTGTGGAGCACTGCTGCACAGGAATCACACGACCATCTGGACTTGTTCCGTACCTACAGGCAGCCTCCCGGTGCATGGTGGCAGGGAGGTACATATACAAGCCAGAACTCATCGAAGACCTGGCTAATGCCACCTACATAGCGCCTGACACCCACCGGATGACGTGGTTGGCAAGCAACATGCATTGCAACCCTCAGATGTGGTGTGTTGGGGCATTTTCTTTTCCAACCTCCCACACAGTGGCACTGTCCGGTACCAAACGGTGGCACAAAATTTAGGTACCCCAATTCGGGCACCTGAGGTGCCCGGAATGGTGGAAAAGTGGGGTTCGATGGGTTTCCGGACCGATCTGGGGGGGTTTGGAGGGTTTACGGGGACTTTGGGGCCTCTGCGCCGGTTTTTTGAAAAATCGTGTTTGTCCACGTAAAAGGGTGGCATTTGACCCCCCCTAGGGGGGGGGGGGGGGGCCATCCCATGAGCACGCATCAGGAGGCGGGGAGATCGTGGGAGACACCTGCCTGCGCGCACAAGGCCGCGAGGCCGTTGAGGAGCGACTTTAGCACAGCGGGGGCCTCCCTGGGAAGGCGGGCCCCACGCTTCTCAGCGAAGCGCAGGGAGCCAGCGACAGGGTCGAAGTGGATCTTCTTCACAGGGGGGCGGGCCTCCCCTTCGACTGTGTAGATGAGCTTGCCCCCACGCACGGAGAAGACGAGCTCCTTCCTGCTCTGCGGGTCCCGGAAGGACACATCCGATGGGGCAAGCTTCTCCATCGTCTCCACCACCTCCGTGCTCTGCTGCTGCTGCAGAAGCTGCTGCTGCTGCTGCCGCGCGTCAGCCTCCCGCTTTGCCTCCTCACGCGCGATGCGCGTCTCCTCCCGCAGCACCGCATCGCCCACAACGCTGCGCACCACGGACTGTGCGGGGTGAATCCGCCTCCGCTTCGCAGCATGCTGTGAAGCCCCACTCCCACTACCCTCCTCCAATCCGGCCTCCATCACGCGAAGCGAATCAGCTGTCTCACACTGAAGGGCGGCAGTGAGGCTGCGTGCGACCGACGAGACAACGCTGGCACACACATCGTGGAGGTGGGGAGCAGGGCGGATCGTCCCTTGGATGACTGTGTAGTATGCCTCAACGCAGCGGTGGACAGAGGCGCCATCGACGATGTTACGCACGGCGCTGACTGCCATCACCTCCCCGATGACCCCTGCCTGATAGAATAACCCAGAGCGGCTCGCGAGAAGGGCGGATTCTGTGGCGCGATCTAGCTTCACGCCTTTCCGGAGTAGTGCCGTGAGGCTTTCCTGGTCGTAATATGGCGAGTCGCAGAAGTATGCCAGCAGCGCATCTGGCCAGTGAGGGTTCTGAGGCCCGACAGGGGGCAGTGGGTTCACGTTGCGGCTGAAGGAGGGGTGGCGCCACTCCGCGGGCAGGCTCTTCGCATCACGCGGCATCTGGCATGTCGCTGGGGGGGGGGGGGGGGGTGGTGGTTGAAGTGTAGAGGGGGCGGGGGGTCCCACCGAGGAGGGTGCCTATGTCAGGGGGGGTGGTAGTGGTGGTAGTGGTGGTGGTGGTGTTACGCGATTTTCGTATTGTGCCAAGTCACAGGGGATCCGTTTGTTTCACACTCACAGCAAGAAGGTTGTCGCGGGTGGGAAAAAAAGGGGGGGGTGGCTGGTTCAGCGCTTTGGGGGGGGGGGTGCATTGTTGTTAGCCCCCATTTAAAACTTTACGTTTTAAACGTTTTAAATGTTTTAAATGTTTTAAATTAAAACGCGTTTTAAATTACCGTATACGTAAATATTATGGAACGTAAATATTATGGAACGGGCCCATTTTTGGCCGGTCCGTTCCATAATATTTACGTTCCAAAATATTTACAGGGCCAGTTGGGCCACTCGGTGGTGAGGACGGCTTGCGTCAGGAATCGCGCGAAAAGTGCACGAGTAGGTCTCGTCAGGGACTCTGTACGCCGTCCGATCACCTGGTCCAAGTCCCCGAGTCGCAGAAAGCCCTGTAAATATTATGGAACGAAAAAAATCTGGAACGCCAACCCACCAGCGTTCCATAATATTTACGTTCCATAATACCGTATACGTAAATATTTTGGAACGTAAATATTATGGAACGTAAATATTATGGAACGTAAATATTTTGGAACGCTGGTGGGTTGGCGTTCCAGATTTTTTCGTTCCATAATATTTACAGGGCTTTCTGCGACTCGGGGACTTGGACCAGGTGATCGGACGGCATACAGAGTCCCTGACGGGACCTACTCGTGCACTTTTCGCGCGATTCCTGACGCAAGCCGTCCTCACCACCGAGTCCCCAACTGGCCCTGTAAATATTATGGAACGTAAATATTATGGAACGGACCGGCCAAAAATGGGCCCGTTCCATAATATTTACGTTCCATAATATTTACGTATACGGTATTT
Organism: Rhynchopus euleeides; assembly: GCA_963210315.1. Classification (NCBI taxonomy): domain Eukaryota; phylum Euglenozoa; class Diplonemea; order Diplonemida; family Diplonemidae; genus Rhynchopus; species Rhynchopus euleeides. Next base: position 888,920 of record OY723242.1, on the reverse strand, counting down.
ACGTTCCATAATATTTACGTTCCAAAATATTTACGTATACGGTAATTTAAAACGGAGTTTAAAACGGGGGTTAAAACAGGGCGTTTCTGTGGTGTTTTCACACCAAAAAAAAAATTCGGCCAAAAAAAATTTCCATGCCCCCTGACAGGGCTGTTCCTAACTGGGGGGCTTGTTCCCCACTTTCAGGATTCTGAACTTTTTTTCTAAGAATTTTTGTAAGGGGGAAAAAAGTTTTTTTCTAAGAATTTTGTTAGGGGAATTTTTTTCTAAGGTTGTTTCGCAGAGGAAAAAACTTTTCCTAAGTTTTCCCCAGTCGACAGGGCGCGCACAAGGATGGAAGGGAAGTCTGTCCCACGTACCGTTCGCCTTGCTGGCCAACTGGAGAGCCAGACGTTCACTACCGTGGCCTCCGGCGGCTGGGGGGCTCCGCCCCCCAGACCCCCCTGTGGCGTACGTCTCGTACTTAAGTCCTTCGAATCCCATCAAGTCGGGGTCCAACCACTCCAATCGCCTCTGAGGACGCAGCCAACTCGCACAGAATCTGTACGCCCACACGAACAGATGTTCGCGACCGTGGCCTCCGGCGGCTGGGGGGCTCCGCCCCCCAGACCCCCCAGGTAGCGTGTGCCCGTCCATCTATCTCACTTCTCCGGGTACAGTGCAGCGTAGGAGGTCAGCGCCGCATCCATGAAGCGCTTCTTCGAAGCCTGACTGACATCGGACAGGAGGTCGGGCTTCCCTACCTGGGAGGTACACTTGCCGCGTTCGCGACATGCGTGACACGCGACACGCTACCTGAAACGTGAGTGTGCCTTGCTAACACGGGCATTTCAACGGTCTGCCGACGACCGTTCCCCAAACCAGTAGACCAGCAGTTTTGGAAAATTGGAGAGATCATCCTACTGCGCTGAATATGGTGCGCACCACTGCAAAAATCCCCGGGAGCTTTTGGGCTTTCAGACCTGAAGGGGCCAGCAGGTGGGTGGCGTCGGGAGTGGCAGCTTTGTAACTGTCCTCCAGCTGCTGGCATGTCCAGCTCTGCGAGAGTGCCAAGGTGTATTGAGTCCCTGCGGAGCACAACCCCCGATGAGAACGAGTGCCAGATGATCCTCATTCATTTTCAGCTGTAACGCGCATGAGGGGCACTCTCTGCCGCAAGCATCTCTGGGCATCACTCGAGAGCTGTCACATGATGACGCGGAGAGAAATCAGAGAAAAAGTCCCGCCTGACGGGCACGCGCCTGGAAACTGTGGGGGGGCGAGCAAAAAATCCCTTGTAAAAATTCTTAGAAAAAACCTGGTTCCCCGACCCAAAAAACCTGGAAAAAGGGCTCGTTCCCCGCCCAGGCCTGCCCCCTGAGGCCCCCCAGCTCATATTCTGGGTGATTATTCCTGCATTCCTGTCACAGCGGACACATTATTGGTGGAAAATAGGTGGCACTGACGTTGTGGTGAGGGTTGCATCAATCGCACCGGCATCAGTTGGCACACCCCCTCCGTTCTTCTCAGGAATAATGCAGTTTGACATCAGCATATTTCTGGAGTGTCGAATCTTCATCTTGCATCACTCGATGTGCACCCTTTTGAGCTGAATCCATGATACAAAGTCGCAGGTTGAAGGCCGATCACCATGATGGGGGTGGCAATGGACCCAGCGAACTCCACCAGCTCCTTCGACAGTCCTGGAAGCACCTTCTGGAAAAGTTGCACAGTTCCAGTTGCCACCTGGAGCCTACCTTTGGCCTGCCCCTCTTTGAGAGGAGCATATCTGTATTCTCTCTACTCTCCTATGGACGCCCGACTTCTCTGATCGAGAGAAGCCTACAAAAGGCGTAACCATCCTCGTCATGTATTCTTTGCCTCCAACTTTCACTTTTGCAGAACGGATCCCGATGAACTCCAAACAGGAAGTGCAGCCAGCTTCATCACGGCTGTGTTCAACAAGACAGCCAGGTGATGTTGTTGCTGTCAGAACGATGGTTGCAGCACTCGGCTGCGCCCCACCTGGGGTTGTGTGCGTGTCCCAGACCTATTCGGACCTATTCACTACCAATTCGGACCAATTCGGCATGTCACAGACCTATTCGGACCTATTCGCTACCAATTCGGACCAATTCGGCCTGTTACAGACCTATTCGGACCTATTCACTACCAATTCGGACCAATTCGGCATGTCACAGACGTATTCGGACCTATTCGCTACCAATTCGGACCAATTCGGCCTGTTACAGACCTATTCGGGCCTATTCGCTACCAATTCGGACCAATTCGGCATGTCCCAGACCTATTCAGACCTATTCACTACCAATTCGGACCAATTCGGCATGTCCCAGACCTATTCGGACCTATTCGCTACCAATTCGGACCAATTCGGCCTGTTACAGACCTATTCGGACCTATTCACTACCAATTCGGACCAATTCGGCGTGTCCCAGACCTATTCGGACCTATTCACTACCAATTCGGACCAATTCGGCATGTCACAGACCTATTCGGACCTATTCGCTACCAATTCGGACCAATTCGGCCTGTTACAGACCTATTCGGACCTATTCACTACCAATTCGGACCAATTCGGCGTGTCCCAGACCTATTCGGACCTATTCACTACCAATTCGGACCAATTCGGCGTGTCCCAGACCTATTCGGACCTATTCACTACCAATTCGGACCAATTCGGCATGTCACAGACCTATTCGGACCTATTCGCTACCAATTCGGACCAATTCGGCCTGTTACAGACCTATTCGGACCTATTCACTACCAATTCGGACCAATTCGGCATGTCACAGACGTATTCGGACCTATTCGCTACCAATTCGGACCAATTCGGCCTGTTACAGACCTATTCGGGCCTATTCGCTACCAATTCGGACCAATTCGGCATGTCCCAGACCTATTCAGACCTATTCACTACCAATTCGGACCAATTCGGCATGTCCCAGACCTATTCGGACCTATTCGCTACCAATTCGGACCAATTCGGCCTGTTACAGACCTATTCGGACCTATTCACTACCAATTCGGACCAATTCGGCGTGTCCCAGACCTATTCGGACCTATTCACTACCAATTCGGACCAATTCGGCATGTCACAGACCTATTCGGACCTATTCGCTACCAATTCGGACCAATTCGGCCTGTTACAGACCTATTCGGACCTATTCACTACCAATTCGGACCAATTCGGCATGTCACAGACGTATTCGGACCTATTCGCTACCAATTCGGACCAATTCGGCCTGTTACAGACCTATTCGGGCCTATTCGCTACCAATTCGGACCAATTCGGCATGTCCCAGACCTATTCAGACCTATTCACTACCAATTCGGACCAATTCGGCATGTCCCAGACCTATTCGGACCTATTCGCTACCAATTCGGACCAATTCGGCCTGTTACAGACCTATTCGGACCTATTCACTACCAATTCGGACCAATTCGGCGTGTCCCAGACCTATTCGGACCTATTCACTACCAATTCGGACCAATTCGGCATGTCACAGACCTATTCGGACCTATTCGCTACCAATTCGGACCAATTCGGCCTGTTACAGACCTATTCGGACCTATTCACTACCAATTCGGACCAATTCGGCGTGTCCCAGACCTATTCGGACCTATTCACTACCAATTCGGACCAATTCGGCATGTCACAGACCTATTCGGACCTATTCGCTACCAATTCGGACCAATTCGGCATGTCCCAGACCTATTCAGACCTATTCACTACCAATTCGGACCAATTCGGCATGTCCCAGACCTATTCGGACCTATTCGCTACCAATTCGGACCAATTCGGCCTGTTACAGACCTATTCGGACCTATTCACTACCAATTCGGCATGTCCCAGACCTATTCGGACCTATTCGCTACCAATTCGTATTGCTGCACCACCTGTTCCCAGGAAGAGGATATTTCCCAATCCTCTTCACACCAAAAATGATTGGAACACCCTGAAACTGACCCTTCTGAGGGTCCTTGGGTGAAGAGGAGGTCCGCGGGACACATTTTTCCACGGGGATCATGCTGTCGCCCACAGCCCATGGGGTCGCAGTTTTTCGGCAGTTTTTCGGGTGAAGAGGATTGGGGCGTATCCTCTTCAGGTGAAAAACACCCAAAACACCCCCAAAACACCCTCCTGGGGGTGTTTTGGGGGTGAAGAGGAGTGTGGGAGACCCCCAGATTGCCTACCAGCTGTCCCAGGGTTCCTACGGGCCTATTGGAGCAGCAGCCGGTGGTGCAAAATGATATTCGCGATTGTTTCCTCACAAAAACGCCGAAACAGGTGAAAAACCGGTTTTTTTGTATTTCTCAGCAAAGATCGAGCATTTAGTTGATGAAGAGGATTGAAGAGGATGGTTCCGGACCCATTTGGGACCACCTGGGGTATGGGCTGGTGAAGACAATGCGATTTTTAAAAAAATAATTTTGGAGACACACGTTTCTGTTTGCTACGCACCTGCTACGAAAAGTCTCCCCCTATATTTTGCAGGGTTTTTTGCCGTTTTAAACCCCGTTTTAAACCCCGTTTTAAATAATTTAAAACGGCGTTTTAAACTTTAAAACGTTTACAGGGGGGGGTCAAATAAACGTACTTAGTTGAATAGTAGTACTTAGCCGAATAGTAGTACTTATTTTTTTGGGGCTCTGGGGCACGTTGGGCCGTTGAATAGTAGTACTTACTTTTCACCCTTTTTTTTTGGGAAAATTTTCCGTTTTTTTTGAGATTTTCTTTTTGGAGACACACAAATCTGCAAACTTTGGGGCAAGGAATGGGGACAACGGGGTCTATTGGTGCCACTTAGGGGAACCAGGGTGCACGGGGTCCGTAGAGGGGGGAAGTGACCTACGCTCAAAGATATGTCGTGACGAAGGGAATCGGGGCATCCCCCCTCAGACACATACGGACGGGAAACCAGCGAACCCGCAAACTCCTGCGGTCCAGAGGCATCAGAACCACTGCTGAAGACCGCAAACCCGGAAACCCGCAAACTCCTGGGGTCCAGAGGCGTCAAAATCACTGCTGAAGAGCGGCGCGCATTAAACGACTCCTCATCTACGGCGTCCGCAGTCCCTACCACCAACGAGAAGATGTGGACGGATGGCCCCAGACACACCTCACCATAGATGTAGCCTTCGAGGACCAGCTGAGCCCACCCCCCACCCCCCGCAGCCCCCTTCCCTGACGTTGTTTGACATTCTCTCCTGTTGTGCAGCACTGATCAACACACGCCCGCAAACCCGCAATCCAACTGCCCAGATTTCACCATCCACCAACAGAGCCAATAGCTTCGGCTGGTGTCCGACATAATGATGACGTCCGATGCTTTCATGTGCCTCCTGCTGATGGAATGCCTCCTGTTCAAGATATTCGAGGATGGGCCACCGCCATGCGCTCCCCGGCCTTCCTTCAACCAACTGGCCCGGGCCAGGGCACGCTGCAATGGCCCGATTTTTTCATGGCCGAAGACACAAGCCAAACCTTCAACCAACCGGTCCGCGCCGAAGACACAAGCCGAACCTTCAACCGACTGCTCCGCGCCGAAGACACAAGCCGAACCTTCAACCGACTGCTCCGCGCCGAAGACACAAGCTAAACCTTCAACCGACTGCTCCGCGCCGAAGACACAAGCCGAACCTTCAATCGACTGCTCCACGCTGAAGACACAAGCCAAACCTTCAACCGACTGCTCCGCGCCGAAGACACAAGCCAAACCCATTCCAGTCCTTCGGGGTGGGTGTGAGGCACAGCCGACGGAAGCGCACGGAGGCGGCCCCAAAAGGGCCGAGTTTTTAAAAGGGCATTCCTCAAAGAATGTCAAGGTGGGGTACTGGCTGACGACGAGCGACGTGGGGAACCTGCTGGTTCACTACCTGCAGCCCGCTGGTGTAGAAGCAGTGTCCCGTGTCGCCAACCCCCGGTATGATCCGGTGAAAAACCCGGACGGTACTCGTTTTTTTGAGTACTGCCAGTTCGAGAGCATCACAAAAGGGATGAAGCGCTATCCAGCTAGTCCCCAGGGTGTGGCGTTCTGGGAGACAAAATCGGAGTGGCAGGGTTGTGTGGTGAACACACACAACAACACAGGCCTCCACTGGGTCTTTTGTGCTTTCCGGGAGGATGAGTGTATCGTGATTGACGACCACGCGATCATTCACGGTTCTCCACTCGCCAAGAGCCTCGAGCAGAAGTTCAGCACTGTCCGTGTGGTGTTGAGTGGGATGCAGAAGGACGCGTGGTCGTGTGGGATTCAGGCCGTCCGGCATGCAACACACTTTTTCCCCACACGGATTCATCAGCTGTCTTCAGCTGCTGATATCGAGCGGGAGGTCCAAGAACGCCAGGCACCCTCCAAAGACGATCTCAAATCTGTGCTCCGTGATCTTCGGGAGCTGTTGGCTGCGGAGACCGCGTGCGCGATTGTGGTTTCTGCGAGCAACGACGACGCTGGACCGAACGACGACACTACCTCAGAGAACGATGACGCTGACTCAGAGGGCGGCGCTGGATCGAATGGCAGCTCTGAGAGCACCTGCGACGACGACGACGACGACGACATCGAAAAAGTCTCTGTTCTCGAAGAACTCGAAAAGAACGGCTCTGATGACGGGAGTGGGGACAGTGGGGAGGGAAGGGAGGAAGGGAACACGGGTGGGGAAGGGAACACGGGTGGGGATACCGAGAGTGCAACGAAGGGGGAGACCCCTTCCCCGGATATTGTGCTCTCGGTTGAAAACCTAAAGGAGTTTTTGGGGGGGGAAATTAAGCACTGCAGGGCCCCTTCAAAGGTTGGGGATACAACCCGCCGGGCCTGCTACACGTCCCACTACAAGCAGGCTGTAGCCTCCTTGTTGTGGGCTGGGCTCCCGGTGATGGAGACCATGCGTGCTTACCTTTTTGAGTTCCCCATCGGTTCCTGTGTGAGGGAGGCTAAGTGTACGCAGCAACACATTCCGGGCAAGCCTTGCCCTCTTGGCACTTAGCCTTCCTACAAGTGTGGTGGAGAGGGGAGTGGGGAGTGGGCAGCACGATCTTCTGTTACCATTACTGTTCGTAGCGCAGGGGTACGCTGAGCGCGCGGCTGAAGTCACCAAAGACGCAGGTCGCCGCAGGACGCAGCGGAAGAGCCGCGCGATCAGCGCCGAACGACACCCCGGGTGGGAGGGAAGGGAAAAAGAGAAAGGCTTTGCGCAGTCCGTGGGAGAAAGTAAGTTGGAGCTTGTCGTTACCTGAGGTGTGGGGGGTTGTGTGTAAAACCCAAGAATTATACGGACTGCAAGCCAACATTCCTGTGACCGAATAGAGAAGGGGAGAGATGGCATGGAACCGAGGGGAGAGGGGGGCAGGAACCTTGGGAACTCCGACTAGTGAGCAGGCCCACTGTGGCCAGAGTTCCCCATCGGTTCCTGTGTGAGGGAGGCTAAGTGTACGCAGCAACACATTCCGGGCAAGCCTTGCCCTCTTGGCACTTAGCCTTCCTACAAGTGTGGTGGAGAGGGGAGTGGGGAGTGGGCAGCACGATCTTCTGTTACCATTACTGTTCGTAGCGCAGGGGTACGCTGAGCGCGCGGCTGAAGTCACCAAAGACGCAGGTCGCCGCAGGACGCAGCGGAAGAGCCGCGCGATCAGCGCCGAACGACACCCCTTCGCTACCCCTGCGCTACCTCCGGCTCGGCTTGTCTGCGGGGTTATCCCGTGATTTGATGTAGGCCCATTGCACCGCTGTGAAATATGATGACGTCAGCCCCAGGATCCGCATCACCTCTCTGTTCAGTGCCCGAGCCGGAGAATACCCGCGCTGCAGCGCCCCGATCACCGCGGTGTTGTCAAGGTACCACTTCACGTTGGCACCCCAGGCGTTCTCCCCGACACACTCCTCCATGCCGTAGACCACAGCACGTGCCTCAAGCACCGCGATCCGCGTCGACCGCTGCTCCTCCGGCAGTTCGTCAGCCTCTTCCCAGGTCCAGCGTCGCCCAAACGATCGAAGAGCGCCGCCTGCTGACACCACAACACCGCACCCCGTCACCGAAGCATCCGACCAGATCTCTACCCCCCGGCCTCGGCTCATCTCGGTGAACTCCTTGTACATCCTCGGTTGGAGCGCAGCGTCGATCCAACGCACCGCCGCCTCAGTCGTTTGCGCGGAGAGCTGTACTTCTTCGTCCGGGTGTGCACCACGGTTCAATGCGTTGCTGTTGCGGCGCAGGGCGATGATGGCGTCGATAAACCTGCCCAGAGGCTGCACCACCAGGGGCGAGGCCCACACCAGACGACCACCCAAGGATTCCAAGTCGCACCGCCTAACCCTCGGCTTCGTCTCGCCCTGAGCCATCAGGTCCGCCCGCGCCGCCCTCAGCTTCCTCGCCACCTTGGGCCCAACGCCCACCTCTCGACGGCAGTGGAAGCCGAACCCGAGGAAGACGTACTCCGTGTCACCGTCGCTCGCCTCAGATATCGTCGCGCCGGCGCGTCTCGCTGCCACGTCAAACGCCGCCGTTGCCTCCCGAACACGCTCCCAGGTGCCCGCGTACCGCACGTTGTCGACATACACGTCAACGCACAGTTCCGGAGTGGATGTAGATGGGGAGGGAGAGAATACCGCCGTGGGGGGGGTTGAGAGATAGCAGTGGGAAAGTGCATACATGATCAGGTGCATCAACTCTGGGGACCACGACGCCCCCATTGGCAAACGGGTCAGGCAGTATGCCTCCCCCTTGTCATCACGGTATGTGAAGTATTTCTGAGACTCTTCGGGAATGGGGATCTGAAAAAAGGAAGCCGCTAGGTCTCTTTGGGAGGCGCACTCGCATTCCACCCTGGACAACACTGTTGGGGAGGTGGGGAAAACAACTTGGCAGCGGTATCCATAAGCTGCCGCGAGGGAGTTGTGGTCTTTGGTCCACATGATGGGCCTCAGTCGGCCCCCGTGTGGGCCATACCCCTGCTTTTCTTCGAAGACAACGAAAGGGGAAATAGCCAGAACAGGGTTTCTCTTGCCAAAATCAAAGTCCGGGGCTCTCCGCACCAGCCCTGCCTCTTCCAGCTGCACCGAAAAACGAGAAGAAAAGGCCTGGCTCTTGGGTTTCACAGTTGCCGGGGTCCAGCTCTGCTCTGAGACCTCCCGCGCCATGGCCTGGGGGTTGGCTGTCATGTCCAGCAGTGTGCTGATCCTTTCACGCACTGGCCCCTTGGCCATCCGAAGTACCTCAGGAATAGAAATAATAGGGACTTTTTTGCAATGCAACGGGGCTTTTAGTTGTTCTTGGGTTGGAAGGGAACCCCTGGACACCCGTTTTCCCATGCCGGAGTGGCTACTATGCTCGGGGGGGGCACCAAGTTCCGTTAAAGACGGGCACAACACTCTGGGGAGAGGGCCAGGGCCACCTCCTCGTTCACGTTCGCGAGGTATCTCATGGTGGTGGGGGGAAGAATGGGGTTCGCGGTTTTGTGCCTGGCAATCCTGGGGATGTCCTGGGGGGGGAGGATACCGTTGGCTGCCAGTGTGGCTAGAAATTGCAGGGCCCCCCGTCGGGGTGAATGAAGCGTCCACTCTTGGCAGTTGGGGCATTGGCGGAGAAGGCGCAGAAATTGGGAGTGGGGGACACCGAACAGAAGGGATTCCAAGGGGCATGTCTGTCTTTTCTCCACCACGAACGCAATCAGACGCTCCAAACCCGCCCCCGCTGCAACTGCGAACCTGCGATCCACAAATGGGGTCGTCTTGATTGCCTTTGACCTGTAAAAATCCACCACGAGTCGTGTTCCACATGCTGTGGGTTTCACATCCTTTACCGTGAGATCTGCCGCATCGCGGTAGCGGCAGGCTGTCTTCCACAGAAACAACAACAGGTTCGCCTCCACCTCGTGCCCCCTTGTGAACAGAACAAACACCGCCTGGGTCACTTCGGCCTTTTTTGCGGGGACAGCTTGCTTCGGGGGGGAAAAGGGGGTCGCACGAGCCAGTGCGTTGGCATAGCCCTGAAGGGGGAGCGGGGACCAATTCCCCTGCTGCAGACCGACTGCGTTTATTGCCGATGCATAATTTTTGACTGTGCTTGTTGTCAAGTGGGTCATTCCCGCCAGAAACAGAACTGCTGCATCTTCCGAGGGGGGTAGGGAGAGGTCTGCTGTCACACACCAACTTTCCAGTCTTTTCCATAGCCCACCCCTGGTGGAGATTGTGCGTTCCGCCAGGCTCTCTTTCATGACTTCTTCCAGCCGTTCCTTTGCTTCCCACAGAGTGTGGTCGTCCCTGGCCCGGGTCCTTGCCGGCGCAGCTTGCGTGTACACCTCCGACAGAGTGTTCTGGACGATGTTCTGGGGGGCGGGAGGGGGGGTAGGGGGTTGGGGGGGCCTTTCCTGTCCCAGTTTTTGGCAGAGTGCCGTGATTTGGCCGAGTGCCTGCATGATGTCCTGGCCGAGTGCCGGTGTTAATTCCAGTTGGTGTTGCCCCGGGGTTTCCCCCCCTTTCCCCCCTTTCCCTGAAATGTGTGGTGGGGGTAGGGGGAATACCGATTCGGGGGGGGAAAAGACTGGGGAGGGCCACCGTTGCCCCCCTTTCCCCCCTTCGTCGTGCGTGCACGCCCCGCCAGCTTGGCGATGGCCCGGTCAGCAGCGGATGCTTCCGTGTCGGCCGTCCGCATCTCCGCCTCCACCTGCGCCCGGGGGATCCTGTGTTGTTTCCACGCCTCATTCACCACCAGCTCGTGCAGCAGCTGGTTCCCCATCTGGGTCACGGTGGTGGACCAGAACCCCCGCTCAGCAGCCTCCTGCGCGAGGGCGACCCACGTGCTCAGGTGGGTCACCTTGTTCGATGTCCCGAACTGCAGCCTCAGGTCCCGGATCATCTCCCGCGCCGCTGCCACCCCTCCTGCCTTCAAAAAGTCCTGCCACTGGGAGACGCAAGCCGGCCTCATGTTGGGCAGGCTGAGGGCCGACTGCAGGTTCCCGATTGTCGGGAGCTTGGGGGGGTCCTGGGCAGGGGGGCTGCTCCCCTCCGGTTGCGCCTGTGCCGCCCCGGCCTCACCTCCCGCTTTCCCCCCAGTCCCCGCCTGCTTGGCGCCTTCGCGGACCGCCTTGGCGAGGTCTAGTACCGACTCTCTCATGAGGTCGAGTTGTGCCTTGGTCTGCTTCCTCGCGTATTCATGCACCGATCTGAGGTTGGCGTAGTCAAACCCCACCACGGGGATGGTGCATTCTTGCAACCCCGTGGGCTCGACTTCATCGAGTTCCTCTAACGGCAGGGTATAGAGGATGGTGTACGTGTTGTCGTCGTTTTTGCGCAGCACCCCCGCGTGGCGAGAGTACTCTCCCCCAATTTCGTCGCCATCCTGTGGGGATGCTCTGACCTCGTACACAATCTCGGTCACTCCGCGCTGGTGGAGCCTGTCGAGCATCTGCGTAACCGCTTCCATTTTAAGAGCGTTCTCCCACGGACTGCTTCTCTGAAGTGTAAAAAGAGAAAGGCTTTGCGCAGTCCGTGGGAGAAAGTAAGTTGGAGCTTGTCGTTACCTGAGGTGTGGGGGGTTGTGTGTAAAACCCAAGAATTATACGGACTGCAAGCCAACATTCCTGTGACCGAATAGAGAAGGGGAGAGATGGCATGGAACCGAGGGGAGAGGGGGGCAGGAACCTTGGGAACTCCGACTAGTGAGCAGGCCCACTGTGGCCAGCTCCTCCTACTCCTCCTGGTAACCCTCCTATCCAAGTGAACCGGGACCAGTGTTCGACAACGGCAACTCGTTGGAAGAGAGACTTTCCCAAGGATAAGGCGATGAAGAGCCTCCCAGCAAATGATGGAAAAACACATGCCAAAAGAAAGGCGGGGGGGGGGAGGTCGTGTTTCTTTCCTGAGGTGGAGGCCCACGTGCTTAAAGAAGTGGGAGAACGGCGGAAGAACGACTTGCCAACGACGCGCCGCAAAATCAAGGAGCTTGCCATGTCCTTTGTTCCCTTCCCGAAAGGCTTCCAGGCTTCGGTGGAGTGGATTGACGGTTGGGCCAGGAGAAACAAGTTTCAATTTCGTACTTCGCGCATTGCCAAGCTTTCTCTTGAAAAAGCCCGGGTCCAGTTGCACAGCTTCTGGTCCACCATCAGACGCCTCTCCATCGGGTCCGAGCTGCTGCACAACCCCTTTGGTACTTTTGACCTGGTTGTGAATGTGGATGAGTCTGCCTTGTACAAGAGCTCTACCCGCAGGGACAAACTGTTGTGCTACACCACTGACACCAACATCATGGTCGATACCGATGCTGGCAAAAATAGATTTGCCACGTTGATTGGTGCTGTCACGTTCAGTGTGAAAGACAGGACCATTCTTGCGACAAAGCAGTCGATCGTTTTTAAAGGTGCGGGCGAGAGGATAAAGAAGGAGGAGCATCAGATTCACAAAGACTCGGGGGTTAACTGTACTTTCCAGAAAACCGGCTGGGTCAAAGAAGCCGAGTGGCGGTGGTGGATTGACAGCGTCTTGGCCCCCATTTGCAAAAACAAAAACGTGCTTGTCATTTATGACTCGGCGACAACACACATTGCACCAAAAAATGTTGCGTACTTGCACAGGAAGACGGGGGCGAAGTCAGCGGTCATTCCAGGTGGGTTGACAGGAACAGTGCAGTACCTTGATGTGCATGCATTTGCACCATTCAAGGCTGCCTTCCACACTCACCTGGAAGGGCTCAAGGACAAAGCCCGTCTCGAGATGAAGAAATCAACAGCCGAAGGTTTTCGCCAGGATTGTCGCTTCACAGAGAGGTGGTACCGCGAGGCCATGTGCACCTCTGTTGGAGCTGTTTGGGGAAAGTCGGTGGAAAGTGTGAGGGGGGAGGTGGTAGCCGAGCGCTTGCGGGATATGGGGTACGTGCTGAAGGTGTCGGGTGAGGAGGACGGGTTCGTGAAGAGCTCCCTTTGTCCGGACCTCACCTTCGCACCAAGCACAGAAACATCCCCTGAGGCTGGTGGTGCGGACCTTGAACCTGGGTTGGACGGGAAGGCAAAAGAGAGCACAGAGAAGCAGTCCACCCAAAAGAAAGTTGTGTCTCAGCCAACCCAACAGTCAAGCATCTTGGCATGGGCGAAGCCGGTTCGTGTGAACTCTCTCACACAGACACAGCCTTCCCAGTCCTCCCAGTCCTCCCAAAAGAAGCGCGCAGCGTCCCCGACCACCCAGACTCCCAACAAACACCGCAGGCTCTGCAAAGGGTGTAGGAAGCCTGGGCACAACATGCAGACTTGCCCCAACAAGCCCAAGAACTTGAAGAAGAAGTAAGTTGGGGCGTGCTGGTTGTGGCTTGTCTTTTTCACATCTTTTTTTTAAGCATCAACGCACCAACCAACCACCGACAGTGAAGCTGACAGCTCTGATGAACTGTGTATGCTTTCACTAACTCAACAAGAATGTCAACCAGGGGGGGCACCAGAGGGGGGGGGGGCAATACAAATCAAAACGGTACGAAACCAAATGAGGGGCGAGTGGTAGGACGAGAACAGAGCGGATACTCGACCGGAAGGCAGAAGAAGTGAGAGACGGACGACAGCAGTGACCAGCGCGCCCCTGGTGGACCAAACAGCCCCGCAGAGCCCCTGCAAACAGCGTTTTTAGGAAAAGTTGAATAGACGTACTAAGTACGTCTATTCGCTCGCAAACTATTTATTAATTTTCTGGCGAGGTCGATTTAGGCCCGCGCGTTCGCCGAATAGTAGTACTAAGTACGTTTATTTGACCCCCCCCTGTAAAACGTTTAAAATGTTTATGGCCACAGTGGGCCTGCTCACTAGTCGGAGTTCCCAAGGTTCCTGCCCCCCTCTCCCCTCGGTTCCATGCCATCTCTCCCCTTCTCTATTCGGTCACAGGAATGTTGGCTTGCAGTCCGTATAATTCTTGGGTTTTACACACAACCCCCCACACCTCAGGTAACGACAAGCTCCAACTTACTTTCTCCCACGGACTGCGCAAAGCCTTTCTCTTTTTACACTTCAGAGAAGCAGTCCGTGGGAGAACGCTCTTAAAATGGAAGCGGTTACGCAGATGCTCGACAGGCTCCACCAGCGCGGAGTGACCGAGATTGTGTACGAGGTCAGAGCATCCCCACAGGATGGCGACGAAATTGGGGGAGAGTACTCTCGCCACGCGGGGGTGCTGCGCAAAAACGACGACAACACGTACACCATCCTCTATACCCTGCCGTTAGAGGAACTCGATGAAGTCGAGCCCACGGGGTTGCAAGAATGCACCATCCCCGTGGTGGGGTTTGACTACGCCAACCTCAGATCGGTGCATGAATACGCGAGGAAGCAGACCAAGGCACAACTCGACCTCATGAGAGAGTCGGTACTAGACCTCGCCAAGGCGGTCCGCGAAGGCGCCAAGCAGGCGGGGACTGGGGGGAAAGCGGGAGGTGAGGCCGGGGCGGCACAGGCGCAACCGGAGGGGAGCAGCCCCCCTGCCCAGGACCCCCCCAAGCTCCCGACAATCGGGAACCTGCAGTCGGCCCTCAGCCTGCCCAACATGAGGCCGGCTTGCGTCTCCCAGTGGCAGGACTTTTTGAAGGCAGGAGGGGTGGCAGCGGCGCGGGAGATGATCCGGGACCTGAGGCTGCAGTTCGGGACATCGAACAAGGTGACCCACCTGAGCACGTGGGTCGCCCTCGCGCAGGAGGCTGCTGAGCGGGGGTTCTGGTCCACCACCGTGACCCAGATGGGGAACCAGCTGCTGCACGAGCTGGTGGTGAATGAGGCGTGGAAACAACACAGGATCCCCCGGGCGCAGGTGGAGGCGGAGATGCGGACGGCCGACACGGAAGCATCCGCTGCTGACCGGGCCATCGCCAAGCTGGCGGGGCGTGCACGCACGACGAAGGGGGGAAAGGGGGGCAACGGTGGCCCTCCCCAGTCTTTTCCCCCCCCGAATCGGTATTCCCCCTACCCCCACCACACATTTCAGGGAAAGGGGGGAAAGGGGGGGAAACCCCGGGGCAACACCAACTGGAATTAACACCGGCACTCGGCCAGGACATCATGCAGGCACTCGGCCAAATCACGGCACTCTGCCAAAAACTGGGACAGGAAAGGCCCCCCCAACCCCCTACCCCCCCTCCCGCCCCCCAGAACATCGTCCAGAACACTCTGTCGGAGGTGTACACGCAAGCTGCGCCGGCAAGGACCCGGGCCAGGGACGACCACACTCTGTGGGAAGCAAAGGAACGGCTGGAAGAAGTCATGAAAGAGAGCCTGGCGGAACGCACAATCTCCACCAGGGGTGGGCTATGGAAAAGACTGGAAAGTTGGTGTGTGACAGCAGACCTCTCCCTACCCCCCTCGGAAGATGCAGCAGTTCTGTTTCTGGCGGGAATGACCCACTTGACAACAAGCACAGTCAAAAATTATGCATCGGCAATAAACGCAGTCGGTCTGCAGCAGGGGAATTGGTCCCCGCTCCCCCTTCAGGGCTATGCCAACGCACTGGCTCGTGCGACCCCCTTTTCCCCCCCGAAGCAAGCTGTCCCCGCAAAAAAGGCCGAAGTGACCCAGGCGGTGTTTGTTCTGTTCACAAGGGGGCACGAGGTGGAGGCGAACCTGTTGTTGTTTCTGTGGAAGACAGCCTGCCGCTACCGCGATGCGGCAGATCTCACGGTAAAGGATGTGAAACCCACAGCATGTGGAACACGACTCGTGGTGGATTTTTACAGGTCAAAGGCAATCAAGACGACCCCATTTGTGGATCGCAGGTTCGCAGTTGCAGCGGGGGCGGGTTTGGAGCGTCTGATTGCGTTCGTGGTGGAGAAAAGACAGACATGCCCCTTGGAATCCCTTCTGTTCGGTGTCCCCCACTCCCAATTTCTGCGCCTTCTCCGCCAATGCCCCAACTGCCAAGAGTGGACGCTTCATTCACCCCGACGGGGGGCCCTGCAATTTCTAGCCACACTGGCAGCCAACGGTATCCTCCCCCCCCAGGACATCCCCAGGATTGCCAGGCACAAAACCGCGAACCCCATTCTTCCCCCCACCACCATGAGATACCTCGCGAACGTGAACGAGGAGGTGGCCCTGGCCCTCTCCCCAGAGTGTTGTGCCCGTCTTTAACGGAACTTGGTGCCCCCCCCGAGCATAGTAGCCACTCCGGCATGGGAAAACGGGTGTCCAGGGGTTCCCTTCCAACCCAAGAACAACTAAAAGCCCCGTTGCATTGCAAAAAAGTCCCTATTATTTCTATTCCTGAGGTACTTCGGATGGCCAAGGGGCCAGTGCGTGAAAGGATCAGCACACTGCTGGACATGACAGCCAACCCCCAGGCCATGGCGCGGGAGGTCTCAGAGCAGAGCTGGACCCCGGCAACTGTGAAACCCAAGAGCCAGGCCTTTTCTTCTCGTTTTTCGGTGCAGCTGGAAGAGGCAGGGCTGGTGCGGAGAGCCCCGGACTTTGATTTTGGCAAGAGAAACCCTGTTCTGGCTATTTCCCCTTTCGTTGTCTTCGAAGAAAAGCAGGGGTATGGCCCACACGGGGGCCGACTGAGGCCCATCATGTGGACCAAAGACCACAACTCCCTCGCGGCAGCTTATGGATACCGCTGCCAAGTTGTTTTCCCCACCTCCCCAACAGTGTTGTCCAGGGTGGAATGCGAGTGCGCCTCCCAAAGAGACCTAGCGGCTTCCTTTTTTCAGATCCCCATTCCCGAAGAGTCTCAGAAATACTTCACATACCGTGATGACAAGGGGGAGGCATACTGCCTGACCCGTTTGCCAATGGGGGCGTCGTGGTCCCCAGAGTTGATGCACCTGATCATGTATGCACTTTCCCACTGCTATCTCTCAACCCCCCCCACGGCGGTATTCTCTCCCTCCCCATCTACATCCACTCCGGAACTGTGCGTTGACGTGTATGTCGACAACGTGCGGTACGCGGGCACCTGGGAGCGTGTTCGGGAGGCAACGGCGGCGTTTGACGTGGCAGCGAGACGCGCCGGCGCGACGATATCTGAGGCGAGCGACGGTGACACGGAGTACGTCTTCCTCGGGTTCGGCTTCCACTGCCGTCGAGAGGTGGGCGTTGGGCCCAAGGTGGCGAGGAAGCTGAGGGCGGCGCGGGCGGACCTGATGGCTCAGGGCGAGACGAAGCCGAGGGTTAGGCGGTGCGACTTGGAATCCTTGGGTGGTCGTCTGGTGTGGGCCTCGCCCCTGGTGGTGCAGCCTCTGGGCAGGTTTATCGACGCCATCATCGCCCTGCGCCGCAACAGCAACGCATTGAACCGTGGTGCACACCCGGACGAAGAAGTACAGCTCTCCGCGCAAACGACTGAGGCGGCGGTGCGTTGGATCGACGCTGCGCTCCAACCGAGGATGTACAAGGAGTTCACCGAGATGAGCCGAGGCCGGGGGGTAGAGATCTGGTCGGATGCTTCGGTGACGGGGTGCGGTGTTGTGGTGTCAGCAGGCGGCGCTCTTCGATCGTTTGGGCGACGCTGGACCTGGGAAGAGGCTGACGAACTGCCGGAGGAGCAGCGGTCGACGCGGATCGCGGTGCTTGAGGCACGTGCTGTGGTCTACGGCATGGAGGAGTGTGTCGGGGAGAACGCCTGGGGTGCCAACGTGAAGTGGTACCTTGACAACACCGCGGTGATCGGGGCGCTGCAGCGCGGGTATTCTCCGGCTCGGGCACTGAACAGAGAGGTGATGCGGATCCTGGGGCTGACGTCATCATATTTCACAGCGGTGCAATGGGCCTACATCAAATCACGGGATAACCCCGCAGACAAGCCGAGCCGGAGGTAGCGCAGGGGTAGCGAAGGGGTGTCGTTCGGCGCTGATCGCGCGGCTCTTCCGCTGCGTCCTGCGGCGACCTGCGTCTTTGGTGACTTCAGCCGCGCGCTCAGCGTACCCCTGCGCTACGAACAGTAATGGTAACAGAAGATCGTGCTGCCCACTCCCCACTCCCCTCTCCACCACACTTGTAGGAAGGCTAAGTGCCAAGAGGGCAAGGCTTGCCCGGAATGTGTTGCTGCGTACACTTAGCCTCCCTCACACAGGAACCGATGGGGAACTCTGGCCACAGTGGGCCTGCTCACTAGTCGGAGTTCCCAAGGTTCCTGCCCCCCTCTCCCCTCGGTTCCATGCCATCTCTCCCCTTCTCTATTCGGTCACAGGAATGTTGGCTTGCAGTCCGTATAATTCTTGGGTTTTACACACAACCCCCCACACCTCAGGTAACGACAAGCTCCAACTTACTTTCTCCCACGGACTGCGCAAAGCCTTTCTCTTTTTCCCTTCCCTCCCACCCGGGGTGTCGTTCGGCGCTGATCGCGCGGCTCTTCCGCTGCGTCCTGCGGCGACCTGCGTCTTTGGTGACTTCAGCCGCGCGCTCAGCGTACCCCTGCGCTACGAACAGTAATGGTAACAGAAGATCGTGCTGCCCACTCCCCACTCCCCTCTCCACCACACTTGTAGGAAGGCTAAGTGCCAAGAGGGCAAGGCTTGCCCGGAATGTGTTGCTGCGTACACTTAGCCTCCCTCACACAGGAACCGATGGGGAACTCAGTGCAACACCCATACCCCGTGGGTCCACCTCTTCCGGACACACACCTGTGCTGAGGCGGTACAGTCCCAGGAGGCAAAGCCCATTACTCACTGCAACAACATCACCTGGCTGTGACACAGCAAGTGAGTAGGTGACGTAGACCAGTTGCACAGTACGCAGGCAGCTGGCCAGCCCCGCCTTCAAGTCGTTTGTTGGAACGCAGACCTCTGGAGTGTTGTGCACACCACTACCCAGTCTGCCGAGGTGGGGAATTGCTTCTTTGCCTCTGTGGTGCGTCGCCTCGGCAACACAGGTGAGTCATAACACGGATACCTGATTCCTCCATGGTTGTGCTGTACCCACATCAGCACAACAAACAGGTAAAGCATACTCTTGCTGCTGGGTTCCACAGCTACGGGCTGTGTGGGGTTGGGCGTGAGTTCCTTCGCCACGGGCGGCCCCCCCTCCGCCGGGATAACAGCATGCAGCGACCCACCCACAGCAGTTGGGGTCGCATCTCATTGCACGCAAGCCGTAAAGCGACGCCGCTTCGACGGCGGGGTGCCGCTGTCGCGACCGGTGTGGGGAGACGCGGGGTGTGGGGGGGGTGTCCGCCTCCCGGGCAGGGGGCATCACGCGCCTCGCCTTCCTCACGCCTCTCGGACTCACGGTGTCGCAGATAGGCCGTGTGAAAGGTCCTGCGCGAGTGGGATGCAGCGGATACACACACTTCTGCAAACACAAAACTGAACAAGGCCCGGAACTCTTGCAAGTTGGTCAAACGACACACACCCCACAGACTGAGGCGAATACCGCCACCGGACGTTTGCTTCGCATCCAGGGGGGGGACGGTAGCAACGCACAGGAAGGACTGTGGAGTGGCCGGTCGCAGGTTGGTTATCGAGAGACAAAGGAAAGAGGGAGGAGCCATCAGTCAACTCAAAAGAGATCCAAAAGTAACAACAAACACTTGCGGACAATGCGATAACGGAAGAAGAAGAGCGGGTAAATTGGCTTCAGGGAACACACCCAAGTCGACGGCTCCCAACACTCACAGGGCAGCGGTGCCGAACCCAGACAGGGACGCGGTAAACAACGGAGAGAAACCGAAAGGACTTGATGACGGGGGCGGGATCGTAGATGCGGCTTTCACCCACAGAAAACACAATCCACAGACACAATGTCAAACCCAAGGTGCACATCAGACGGAGCGCCGGGGTGGCTCGGGTAGGCACGAAGTGGGTACGCGGGCGGTCGGAGGCACAGGTGACGCGCGGGACGGCGCAGTGGTGCGCCCGAGGCGGCACATCCCAGCGCATCCCAACGTTGTCCATAACAGGGGGATCCGCTGTCGCCGCTAAGTCGCTGTCGCCGGTCGCGGGGCGCCGCTTCGCGGCAGCCCCGCTCTCCGGCGAGCGACTTTGCGGCTCCAGCGGATCCCCCTGCAATCGACAACCATGAGAATGCAGCTGAACAGACACAGAATCGCGTCACAAAACGTTGACACCCGAAGGAAGGTCAGAAATACCCCCTGGGCGACGATTTTTTTTGGGTGTCAACGTTTTGGTACACAGCAGCCAACGTGACAATGGCGACTGTCGCTCAGCGATTGAGCGACTGTCGCTTTTGGCCCAGCGACCGTCGCCAGAGGGTTATATACTGTGGTGTGGCTGAACCCTAAAAAATGCTTAAAAAAGGTAGTTTGAAGGTAGTTCTGGGGTAGTGAAAAATGGCCTGGGGTGCCAAAATTATTTCCTTCCTGTACGCAGCCCACAACCCAACCCAAGCCAACCCAGGTGTACATCCAACTCTATACACCACTCACCTGATTTTGCCGGTGTTGGGCGGGATTGGTGGAGTTGCGTCAGGGGGGCAGAGCCCCCCAGCCGCCGGAGGCCACGGTAGTGAACATCTGTTCATTGTGGTCGTACAGATTCTGTGTGAATTGGCTGCGTCCTCCTGAGGTTACTGGAGTGGTTGGATTCCCTGACCATATGAGATCGGAGTACGAGACGCACACTACAGGGGGGTCTGGGGTCGGAGCCCCCCAGCCGCCGGAGGCCACGGTAGTGAGCATCTGTTCCTGCAAAACCTCTCATCGACGTCGACCATCAACCCGGTGTAACGCTAGGTTAGCGTCGTCCCAGTGTAAATGGGTTGACGCTTGATTGACGCTCGGAGGGGGAGGCGGGGAAAATTACCCAGGCACATGCGGAAATCCGCATGTGGAAACTGTACGTACGGATTTCGGAAATCCGCATTCCGCATGTGGAGCGTAACCACTGGCTGCACGGGTTTAACGTGCGGGGTTGATACCAGGGTGCCACTATCCTGCTGCCCCACCCGTCGCTGGTACGTGCTGGACAAGGATGCAGGCCCTGTGCAACCACCTCATGCCGACACAACACACCCTTTTGTTGCGTTTTGTTGCCTTCGGGGGCGACCCACCACCCGTCGGGACCCCCCCCCTCGGTTTTCCCAAAACCTCGTTCTTTTGAATATTTGGAACTCGTGCGGATCGTGGTGGGGTCATTTTGACCATGGGTCAAAAAATTTCACCCATTACACCCATTACTCCAGCCGCCAGTTAATAGGAGGAAATAATTTTGACACCTACGCCAAAAAAAGGTAAAAAAAAGGTAGTTTGAAGGTAGTTCTGGGGTACATAGAAGGGGCGAAAACAGCCACACCATACTGTAATTTTCAACTTTCATTTCCGGAAGGCCTCAATTGCACCCTCGTGCAGCAGTGGATATCCCCCGTGGCGGAAAAAAAAATTTCTCCCAAAA
>OY723242.1:782735-867417 GCA_963210315.1 Rhynchopus euleeides | reverse complement strand
CAGAGTTGATGCACCTGATCATGTATGCACTTTCCCACTGCTATCTCTCAACCCCCCCCACGGCGGTATTCTCTCCCTCCCCATCTACATCCACTCCGGAACTGTGCGTTGACGTGTATGTCGACAACGTGCGGTACGCGGGCACCTGGGAGCGTGTTCGGGAGGCAACGGCGGCGTTTGACGTGGCAGCGAGACGCGCCGGCGCGACGATATCTGAGGCGAGCGACGGTGACACGGAGTACGTCTTCCTCGGGTTCGGCTTCCACTGCCGTCGAGAGGTGGGCGTTGGGCCCAAGGTGGCGAGGAAGCTGAGGGCGGCGCGGGCGGACCTGATGGCTCAGGGCGAGACGAAGCCGAGGGTTAGGCGGTGCGACTTGGAATCCTTGGGTGGTCGTCTGGTGTGGGCCTCGCCCCTGGTGGTGCAGCCTCTGGGCAGGTTTATCGACGCCATCATCGCCCTGCGCCGCAACAGCAACGCATTGAACCGTGGTGCACACCCGGACGAAGAAGTACAGCTCTCCGCGCAAACGACTGAGGCGGCGGTGCGTTGGATCGACGCTGCGCTCCAACCGAGGATGTACAAGGAGTTCACCGAGATGAGCCGAGGCCGGGGGGTAGAGATCTGGTCGGATGCTTCGGTGACGGGGTGCGGTGTTGTGGTGTCAGCAGGCGGCGCTCTTCGATCGTTTGGGCGACGCTGGACCTGGGAAGAGGCTGACGAACTGCCGGAGGAGCAGCGGTCGACGCGGATCGCGGTGCTTGAGGCACGTGCTGTGGTCTACGGCATGGAGGAGTGTGTCGGGGAGAACGCCTGGGGTGCCAACGTGAAGTGGTACCTTGACAACACCGCGGTGATCGGGGCGCTGCAGCGCGGGTATTCTCCGGCTCGGGCACTGAACAGAGAGGTGATGCGGATCCTGGGGCTGACGTCATCATATTTCACAGCGGTGCAATGGGCCTACATCAAATCACGGGATAACCCCGCAGACAAGCCGAGCCGGAGGTAGCGCAGGGGTAGCGAAGGGGTGTCGTTCGGCGCTGATCGCGCGGCTCTTCCGCTGCGTCCTGCGGCGACCTGCGTCTTTGGTGACTTCAGCCGCGCGCTCAGCGTACCCCTGCGCTACGAACAGTAATGGTAACAGAAGATCGTGCTGCCCACTCCCCACTCCCCTCTCCACCACACTTGTAGGAAGGCTAAGTGCCAAGAGGGCAAGGCTTGCCCGGAATGTGTTGCTGCGTACACTTAGCCTCCCTCACACAGGAACCGATGGGGAACTCTGGCCACAGTGGGCCTGCTCACTAGTCGGAGTTCCCAAGGTTCCTGCCCCCCTCTCCCCTCGGTTCCATGCCATCTCTCCCCTTCTCTATTCGGTCACAGGAATGTTGGCTTGCAGTCCGTATAATTCTTGGGTTTTACACACAACCCCCCACACCTCAGGTAACGACAAGCTCCAACTTACTTTCTCCCACGGACTGCGCAAAGCCTTTCTCTTTTTCCCTTCCCTCCCACCCGGGGTGTCGTTCGGCGCTGATCGCGCGGCTCTTCCGCTGCGTCCTGCGGCGACCTGCGTCTTTGGTGACTTCAGCCGCGCGCTCAGCGTACCCCTGCGCTACGAACAGTAATGGTAACAGAAGATCGTGCTGCCCACTCCCCACTCCCCTCTCCACCACACTTGTAGGAAGGCTAAGTGCCAAGAGGGCAAGGCTTGCCCGGAATGTGTTGCTGCGTACACTTAGCCTCCCTCACACAGGAACCGATGGGGAACTCAGTGCAACACCCATACCCCGTGGGTCCACCTCTTCCGGACACACACCTGTGCTGAGGCGGTACAGTCCCAGGAGGCAAAGCCCATTACTCACTGCAACAACATCACCTGGCTGTGACACAGCAAGTGAGTAGGTGACGTAGACCAGTTGCACAGTACGCAGGCAGCTGGCCAGCCCCGCCTTCAAGTCGTTTGTTGGAACGCAGACCTCTGGAGTGTTGTGCACACCACTACCCAGTCTGCCGAGGTGGGGAATTGCTTCTTTGCCTCTGTGGTGCGTCGCCTCGGCAACACAGGTGAGTCATAACACGGATACCTGATTCCTCCATGGTTGTGCTGTACCCACATCAGCACAACAAACAGGTAAAGCATACTCTTGCTGCTGGGTTCCACAGCTACGGGCTGTGTGGGGTTGGGCGTGAGTTCCTTCGCCACGGGCGGCCCCCCCTCCGCCGGGATAACAGCATGCAGCGACCCACCCACAGCAGTTGGGGTCGCATCTCATTGCACGCAAGCCGTAAAGCGACGCCGCTTCGACGGCGGGGTGCCGCTGTCGCGACCGGTGTGGGGAGACGCGGGGTGTGGGGGGGGTGTCCGCCTCCCGGGCAGGGGGCATCACGCGCCTCGCCTTCCTCACGCCTCTCGGACTCACGGTGTCGCAGATAGGCCGTGTGAAAGGTCCTGCGCGAGTGGGATGCAGCGGATACACACACTTCTGCAAACACAAAACTGAACAAGGCCCGGAACTCTTGCAAGTTGGTCAAACGACACACACCCCACAGACTGAGGCGAATACCGCCACCGGACGTTTGCTTCGCATCCAGGGGGGGGACGGTAGCAACGCACAGGAAGGACTGTGGAGTGGCCGGTCGCAGGTTGGTTATCGAGAGACAAAGGAAAGAGGGAGGAGCCATCAGTCAACTCAAAAGAGATCCAAAAGTAACAACAAACACTTGCGGACAATGCGATAACGGAAGAAGAAGAGCGGGTAAATTGGCTTCAGGGAACACACCCAAGTCGACGGCTCCCAACACTCACAGGGCAGCGGTGCCGAACCCAGACAGGGACGCGGTAAACAACGGAGAGAAACCGAAAGGACTTGATGACGGGGGCGGGATCGTAGATGCGGCTTTCACCCACAGAAAACACAATCCACAGACACAATGTCAAACCCAAGGTGCACATCAGACGGAGCGCCGGGGTGGCTCGGGTAGGCACGAAGTGGGTACGCGGGCGGTCGGAGGCACAGGTGACGCGCGGGACGGCGCAGTGGTGCGCCCGAGGCGGCACATCCCAGCGCATCCCAACGTTGTCCATAACAGGGGGATCCGCTGTCGCCGCTAAGTCGCTGTCGCCGGTCGCGGGGCGCCGCTTCGCGGCAGCCCCGCTCTCCGGCGAGCGACTTTGCGGCTCCAGCGGATCCCCCTGCAATCGACAACCATGAGAATGCAGCTGAACAGACACAGAATCGCGTCACAAAACGTTGACACCCGAAGGAAGGTCAGAAATACCCCCTGGGCGACGATTTTTTTTGGGTGTCAACGTTTTGGTACACAGCAGCCAACGTGACAATGGCGACTGTCGCTCAGCGATTGAGCGACTGTCGCTTTTGGCCCAGCGACCGTCGCCAGAGGGTTATATACTGTGGTGTGGCTGAACCCTAAAAAATGCTTAAAAAAGGTAGTTTGAAGGTAGTTCTGGGGTAGTGAAAAATGGCCTGGGGTGCCAAAATTATTTCCTTCCTGTACGCAGCCCACAACCCAACCCAAGCCAACCCAGGTGTACATCCAACTCTATACACCACTCACCTGATTTTGCCGGTGTTGGGCGGGATTGGTGGAGTTGCGTCAGGGGGGCAGAGCCCCCCAGCCGCCGGAGGCCACGGTAGTGAACATCTGTTCATTGTGGTCGTACAGATTCTGTGTGAATTGGCTGCGTCCTCCTGAGGTTACTGGAGTGGTTGGATTCCCTGACCATATGAGATCGGAGTACGAGACGCACACTACAGGGGGGTCTGGGGTCGGAGCCCCCCAGCCGCCGGAGGCCACGGTAGTGAGCATCTGTTCCTGCAAAACCTCTCATCGACGTCGACCATCAACCCGGTGTAACGCTAGGTTAGCGTCGTCCCAGTGTAAATGGGTTGACGCTTGATTGACGCTCGGAGGGGGAGGCGGGGAAAATTACCCAGGCACATGCGGAAATCCGCATGTGGAAACTGTACGTACGGATTTCGGAAATCCGCATTCCGCATGTGGAGCGTAACCACTGGCTGCACGGGTTTAACGTGCGGGGTTGATACCAGGGTGCCACTATCCTGCTGCCCCACCCGTCGCTGGTACGTGCTGGACAAGGATGCAGGCCCTGTGCAACCACCTCATGCCGACACAACACACCCTTTTGTTGCGTTTTGTTGCCTTCGGGGGCGACCCACCACCCGTCGGGACCCCCCCCCTCGGTTTTCCCAAAACCTCGTTCTTTTGAATATTTGGAACTCGTGCGGATCGTGGTGGGGTCATTTTGACCATGGGTCAAAAAATTTCACCCATTACACCCATTACTCCAGCCGCCAGTTAATAGGAGGAAATAATTTTGACACCTACGCCAAAAAAAGGTAAAAAAAAGGTAGTTTGAAGGTAGTTCTGGGGTACATAGAAGGGGCGAAAACAGCCACACCATACTGTAATTTTCAACTTTCATTTCCGGAAGGCCTCAATTGCACCCTCGTGCAGCAGTGGATATCCCCCGTGGCGGAAAAAAAAATTTCTCCCAAAAAAAAAAATTTTCTGGAAATCAGCTTGGCGAAAAAAAATATTTTCGCCACGGGATTTTTGGCTGGGGGGAAAAAAAGTCCGAGTTTCCCTGGAGGTCAGATTTCTTTTCAACTATTTCTCAAAGCCCCGAACGCACAGCAGGCCAAGCTGGTCGATACATCGACAGCGAAATTTGTGTCCTCTTTTGGATTTCACGACTGTGTCAAAGGCAGGCACAGGAGGACGCTCTGGTTGCGCAGTGGACGACGTTGAAGACTATGCTTCGCCAGTTCCGTCAAGAAGTTGCTAACAGTCACGTACACTTTGGTTGTTTATGGTTTACACTTCCCCGCAAGACTTGCTCGATGATGTCCTCAAGTATGCGAGGATATTTGGATTCCGGCCTCTCAGTTTCCGCTGCGGGCTTCAGTTGATGACATTCAGGTCATCCAGACGGACAAAATAATGCAGAGGAAGACCTCGTTCGGGCAATTTGGCAACGGCAAGTACGCGTTGGGGCGGAGGTTCCAGAAGGGCGGGGCAGGGCATGACTGACCGAGCGGGTTGAGGTTTCGGCGCCCGAAGGGCGCCGAAAAAAATTGAGGGGTAAAAAAACAATTCTGGCAAAATCGAGGGTCGAGAAAATTTTTTCGCCACCGGAAAAAACAGATTTTGGTGTCAGGATACAGCCTGTCGTGCAGGTAAAAAAAAAGGCCTCGGGCCTCCGGGCCTCCGGGCTCCGGCCCTCGGACCGTCTTTTTTCCTGCACTCGGGTGCAATTTCCTGCACCCCGACCGGAGGCCGAAATTGCACCCGAGTGCAGGAAAAAAAACGATCCGAGGGCCGGAGGCCCGAGGCCTTTTTTTCCTGCTCGAGGGTGCAATTGAGGCCGAAACGGGGTGCAGATGATGGTTTCTTGCGAAACCCGGTCGTTTCGCGCGCTGCGCGCTGCGCGACGTGTGAGAAGTATCTCGAATTTTCCACTTTCCAGCACTCCAGCTCACTTTCCAGCACTGGTGCTGGAAAGTGAGCTGGAGTGCAGTGCAAGAAACGACCGGGTGCGCAAGAAATATACATTGGCGCATCGACCCTGGCCAGACGGTCCGCCCTCTAATGAGAGCCCAACTGCCGACTTACAGAGGAATCCGCTATCACCGCAAAGTCGCTGTCGCCGGTCGCGGGGCGCCGCTTCGCGGCAGCCCCGCTCTCCCACTCGCTCTACATGATCGCCCCCCCCCCCCCCTCTCACTCCCATGTCGCCCGTCGCTCCCGCCCCCACTTCTGCAGCTCGTGCTGGACGTAGTCGTCCGGCACGCAGCTGCAGGGATGCACCCCATCCGGGGGCAAGCCCTGCGACTGGTGGTGTCGCAGGTGCAGCACGCGCACGCAGGGTTAGACCTGCTACCTTCGCTGGAGCTGATGCTCGAGGTCGTGACTGGACCCGAGTAGCATCAGTTCCAGCGATGGCAGGGTTAAACCTGCTGCCATCGCTGGAGCTAGAGGAGGCGGATCTCAAGCAATCCCTCATAAAAAAAGTGTGACGAAAATTAATTTGGTCAATTCGTCTCAAAAAAACACGCTGCTGCACTCCGCACACACTCCGACAATGTCAAAAAACACATTTTTGGACATGTTCGGGTGCAGGCCACTTCACCTTGGGGCCAGACAGCCACCAGACAATACTCCGAGGGCAGAACAACGCAGAGACAAACGACACTTGGTCATAAACACATCAGGAACAGCAAGGTGTTGGCCGGAAACAGAGGCACACGGTGGGGCGACCAGCGACTGGGCACGGACATTCAGGAACAGCGAGCTGTTCCTCGAAAACGTCACCGATCCGGAGTCTCTGGCGAGTCTCCGGATCGACTCCGGAGTCTCCGGTGAGTCTCCAGAGTCGATCTGGAGAGTCCGCGGAGACTCCGGAATGACACCGGAGACTCGCCGGAGACTCCGGAGCGACTCCGGAGACTCGCCGGAGACTCCGGAACGACTCCGGAGACTCCGCGGAGACTCCGGAGCGACTCCGGAGACCCGCCGGAGACTCCGGATCGACTCCGGAGACTCGCCGGAGACTCCGGAACAACTCCGGAGACTCCGCGGAGACTCCGGAGCGACTCCGGAGACTCCGCGGAGACTCCGGAGACTCGCCGGAGACTCCGGCGAGGTCATGGCTGCATCAACCTCCGTCTACCTGCATCTACCTGCGTCTACAAGCCAGAAATGGTGATTTTCACCCAGAAACACCCCATAACGTTTGCTATGTTGGATTAGCGGATCCGCATCGTACAGAACGTCTACGAAAGACGACGCACGAGAACTGATACGCTATCCAAGTCATTTACTAAGTCACACCACACGGGCGCGATCTGCTCCTTTCTTTTGTTAAAATAGGGAAAGGCACGTGAACACTGAAGGTCGGAGGCTCCACCGAATGAAGCTCGGAGGGTGATACCTTGCGTCTACAAGCCAGAAATGGTGATTTTCACCCAGAAACACCCCATAACGGGCTGTCTGGGGCCGAAAATGTTGGTCTACACCCTCAGAATGGCCATAGATGGTCCAAAAACTGGTTTCTCATTTTTGGAAGGGTCTGGAGGGGGCCTGGCGGGGGTACCGAGTGGAAGAAACGGGAATTGCTACTGTTCCCAGCCAAAATAGGTGAAAAACCGAAAATAACGTTTTTCTGAGCAAAATTCGAGCATTCCTGGGATGTAGACGCTCGTAGACGCTCGTTAATGTCCATTTTGGCCACGGGCGACCTGGGGCGACCTATTTTTGGCCACGGGCGACCTGGGGCGACCTACTTTCGGGCACGGGCGACCTGGGGCGACCTGGGGCGACCTATTCTTGGCCACGGGCGACCTGGGGCGACCTATTTTTGGGCACGGGCGACCTGGGGCGACCTATCTTGGGTCACGGGCGACCTGGGGCGACCTACTTTTGGGCACGGGCGACCTGGGGCGACCTGGGGCGACCTATTCTTGGCCACGGGCGACCTGGGGCGACCTATTTTTGGCCACGGGCGACCTGGGGCGACCTGGGGCGACCTACTTTTGGCCACGGGCGACCTGGGGCGACCTACTTTCGGGCACGGGCGACCTGGGGCGACCTGGGGCGACCTACTTTTGGGCACGGGCGACCTGGGGCGACCTATTCTTGGCCACGGGCGACCTGGGGCGACCTATTTTTGGGCACGGGCGACCTGGGGCGACCTATCTTGGGTCACGGGCGACCTGGGGCGACCTATTTTTGGGCACGGGCGACCTGGGGCGACCTATCTTGGGTCACGGGCGACCTGGGGCGACCTACTTTTGGCCACGGGCGACCTGGGGCGACCTACTTTTGGGCACGGGCGACCTGGGGCGACCTATTTTCGGGCACGGGCGACCTGGGGCGACCTATTTTTGGGCACGGGCGACCTCGGGCGACCTGGGGCGACCTACTTTTGGCATAGGGCGACCTGGGGCAACCTATTTAGGCTACGTCTATCACCGTCTACCACCATCTACCACGCAGAAATGGCGATTTTCACCCAGAAACACCCCATACTAGGCCATCTGGGGCCGAAAATCTTAGTCTACACCCTCAGAAAGGCCATAGATGGGCCAAAAACTGGTTTTTCTGGTTTTTGGGCCCTCTCAAAGGGGTCTGGAGGGGGTACCGAGTGGAAATAACGGGAAATGACCATGTTCTCACCAAAATTGGCTGAAAAATTGAAAAATGCGTTTTTCTGGGCAAAAATCGAGCATTCCTGGGATGTAGATGGTGGTAGACAGAGGCTTTTGTCCAATTTGGGGTCACCTGGTGGGTTCGCGGGCGAGTAGTTGTCCAAAATCGTCGAAAATAATTTTCGTCACAGCTTTTTCCTGGATGGGCCTCCTCTACCTGTGCCTTTGTCAGAAAACGAGGTGCCGACCAACACCCAGCCCAGCCCACGTCGAACCTCCAATCGCGCATGTACTGGACTTCATTCTGTACCAAACGGGCAGCATCTCGAGTTCAAACGGGCATGTACTAGCCTTCATTCTGCATCACAACTTCGCAATTCCGAGCGCAAACCTGCATGTCCCTCGCCCTTTGCCCTTGGCAAACGGGCAGCATTCAGAGTCCAAACGGGCATGTACTAGACTTCATCCGGCACAACGTGGGGTCGAAACGGGCATGTACTAACCCTGTGCCTCTCGCAAACGGGCATGTACTGGACTTCATTCTGCCACAAACGGACAGCATTCAGAGTTCAAACGAGCATGTACTAGACCTCAACCAGCCTCACAGCAGCCGCGAACGGGCATCATCTGGGCTTCAAACCGGCATGTACTAGACTTCGTACTGCATCACGCTGGCAGCAAATGGACAGCATTCAGTGCCCAAACGGGCATGTACTAGACTTCATACTGCAAACAACTGCGTCAACCTCGAGTCCAAACGGGCAACGGACAGCACCTAACCGGGGCGGTCATGAAAAAGCGCTGGAACAGTCACAAATCACGCAACAAATCGTTCACACCTGGACAAAGGGCCAGAAATACCCTCCGGGAGGCACATTCTTTCGGTGTGAACGATTATGGCAAGGCTCTGAAAAAGTCCGACACATTTCCGGTCTGCTACGCTATTCTGTGCAACGCGACAGGCACCCAGTCGGGGGTGGTCATGAAAATGTCACGGAACAGTCACCAAACGCCAAAATAA
The DNA here is from genome assembly GCA_963210315.1 of Rhynchopus euleeides. Classification (NCBI taxonomy): domain Eukaryota; phylum Euglenozoa; class Diplonemea; order Diplonemida; family Diplonemidae; genus Rhynchopus; species Rhynchopus euleeides. The sequence goes on along the minus strand of OY723242.1, from coordinate 858,209 downwards.
TCGTTCACACCTGGACAAAGGGCCAGAAATACCCTCCGGGAGCCACATTTTTTCGGTGTGAACGATTATGACAAGGCTCTGAAAAAGTCAGACACATTTCCGGTCTGCTACGCTATTCTGTGCAACGCGACAGGCACCCAGTCGGGGGTGGTCATGAAAATGTCGTGGAACAGTCACCAATCGCCAAAATAATCGTTCACACCTGACGAAATAGCCAGAAACACCCCCCGGGCGGCATTTTTTTGAGGTGTGAACGATTTTTGACATGTCCCAGAGCCCAAAAAAACATGTTTTGGGGGTCTAACTGGCCTGTGAACGATTTCTGGTGATGTGCGAACGATTTTTTGTCACTTTTTGGCCTTGTCTCCAGCAAAACCCTAAGGAAACTGACCCCAAAATGACAAAAAATCGTTCGCAGTGAAAAAAATGGCATGTACTAGGGGTGTGACAGGTCGTGACAGGTCCGGGGCACCATTTTGGGACCACTTTTGGGGTTGGTGGGTCAAAAAAACACAATACGAAATTCGCAGAATTTTTGTTTCAGTAGCCCGTGCTAAGGGTCCCTCCTCTACTACTGGAGCTGATGCTACTGGAATCATACCTTGGCCGGGCTATCGCAGACAGGGGGCACACACACGTCGACTCGGCTATAGTTCTCCTGGTGGTGTGTGTGCGCAACGACAAGAAAGGCAAAGGCAATGGGTAGTGGGGGTGTTGATGGGAAGGGGGAAGGGGGACTTCCGGTTCAGCTTTTCCTCACTTGCAACGCGAAGGGGTTAAGAGATCCCGCGACAACCGCCAATTCAGGCTGTTGAGGCGAGGTCCGGGGGATGGAGGGTGGGACAATGAGTTCCCCATCGGTTCCTGTGTGAGGGAGGCTAAGTGTACGCAGCAACACATTCCGGGCAAGCCTTGCCCTCTTGGCACTTAGCCTTCCTACAAGTGTGGTGGAGAGGGGAGTGGGGAGTGGGCAGCACGATCTTCTGTTACCATTACTGTTCGTAGCGCAGGGGTACGCTGAGCGCGCGGCTGAAGTCACCAAAGACGCAGGTCGCCGCAGGACGCAGCGGAAGAGCCGCGCGATCAGCGCCGAACGACACCCCGGGTGGGAGGGAAGGGAAAAAGAGAAAGGCTTTGCGCAGTCCGTGGGAGAAAGTAAGTTGGAGCTTGTCGTTACCTGAGGTGTGGGGGGTTGTGTGTAAAACCCAAGAATTATACGGACTGCAAGCCAACATTCCTGTGACCGAATAGAGAAGGGGAGAGATGGCATGGAACCGAGGGGAGAGGGGGGCAGGAACCTTGGGAACTCCGACTAGTGAGCAGGCCCACTGTGGCCAGAGTTCCCCATCGGTTCCTGTGTGAGGGAGGCTAAGTGTACGCAGCAACACATTCCGGGCAAGCCTTGCCCTCTTGGCACTTAGCCTTCCTACAAGTGTGGTGGAGAGGGGAGTGGGGAGTGGGCAGCACGATCTTCTGTTACCATTACTGTTCGTAGCGCAGGGGTACGCTGAGCGCGCGGCTGAAGTCACCAAAGACGCAGGTCGCCGCAGGACGCAGCGGAAGAGCCGCGCGATCAGCGCCGAACGACACCCCTTCGCTACCCCTGCGCTACCTCCGGCTCGGCTTGTCTGCGGGGTTATCCCGTGATTTGATGTAGGCCCATTGCACCGCTGTGAAATATGATGACGTCAGCCCCAGGATCCGCATCACCTCTCTGTTCAGTGCCCGAGCCGGAGAATACCCGCGCTGCAGCGCCCCGATCACCGCGGTGTTGTCAAGGTACCACTTCACGTTGGCACCCCAGGCGTTCTCCCCGACACACTCCTCCATGCCGTAGACCACAGCACGTGCCTCAAGCACCGCGATCCGCGTCGACCGCTGCTCCTCCGGCAGTTCGTCAGCCTCTTCCCAGGTCCAGCGTCGCCCAAACGATCGAAGAGCGCCGCCTGCTGACACCACAACACCGCACCCCGTCACCGAAGCATCCGACCAGATCTCTACCCCCCGGCCTCGGCTCATCTCGGTGAACTCCTTGTACATCCTCGGTTGGAGCGCAGCGTCGATCCAACGCACCGCCGCCTCAGTCGTTTGCGCGGAGAGCTGTACTTCTTCGTCCGGGTGTGCACCACGGTTCAATGCGTTGCTGTTGCGGCGCAGGGCGATGATGGCGTCGATAAACCTGCCCAGAGGCTGCACCACCAGGGGCGAGGCCCACACCAGACGACCACCCAAGGATTCCAAGTCGCACCGCCTAACCCTCGGCTTCGTCTCGCCCTGAGCCATCAGGTCCGCCCGCGCCGCCCTCAGCTTCCTCGCCACCTTGGGCCCAACGCCCACCTCTCGACGGCAGTGGAAGCCGAACCCGAGGAAGACGTACTCCGTGTCACCGTCGCTCGCCTCAGATATCGTCGCGCCGGCGCGTCTCGCTGCCACGTCAAACGCCGCCGTTGCCTCCCGAACACGCTCCCAGGTGCCCGCGTACCGCACGTTGTCGACATACACGTCAACGCACAGTTCCGGAGTGGATGTAGATGGGGAGGGAGAGAATACCGCCGTGGGGGGGGTTGAGAGATAGCAGTGGGAAAGTGCATACATGATCAGGTGCATCAACTCTGGGGACCACGACGCCCCCATTGGCAAACGGGTCAGGCAGTATGCCTCCCCCTTGTCATCACGGTATGTGAAGTATTTCTGAGACTCTTCGGGAATGGGGATCTGAAAAAAGGAAGCCGCTAGGTCTCTTTGGGAGGCGCACTCGCATTCCACCCTGGACAACACTGTTGGGGAGGTGGGGAAAACAACTTGGCAGCGGTATCCATAAGCTGCCGCGAGGGAGTTGTGGTCTTTGGTCCACATGATGGGCCTCAGTCGGCCCCCGTGTGGGCCATACCCCTGCTTTTCTTCGAAGACAACGAAAGGGGAAATAGCCAGAACAGGGTTTCTCTTGCCAAAATCAAAGTCCGGGGCTCTCCGCACCAGCCCTGCCTCTTCCAGCTGCACCGAAAAACGAGAAGAAAAGGCCTGGCTCTTGGGTTTCACAGTTGCCGGGGTCCAGCTCTGCTCTGAGACCTCCCGCGCCATGGCCTGGGGGTTGGCTGTCATGTCCAGCAGTGTGCTGATCCTTTCACGCACTGGCCCCTTGGCCATCCGAAGTACCTCAGGAATAGAAATAATAGGGACTTTTTTGCAATGCAACGGGGCTTTTAGTTGTTCTTGGGTTGGAAGGGAACCCCTGGACACCCGTTTTCCCATGCCGGAGTGGCTACTATGCTCGGGGGGGGCACCAAGTTCCGTTAAAGACGGGCACAACACTCTGGGGAGAGGGCCAGGGCCACCTCCTCGTTCACGTTCGCGAGGTATCTCATGGTGGTGGGGGGAAGAATGGGGTTCGCGGTTTTGTGCCTGGCAATCCTGGGGATGTCCTGGGGGGGGAGGATACCGTTGGCTGCCAGTGTGGCTAGAAATTGCAGGGCCCCCCGTCGGGGTGAATGAAGCGTCCACTCTTGGCAGTTGGGGCATTGGCGGAGAAGGCGCAGAAATTGGGAGTGGGGGACACCGAACAGAAGGGATTCCAAGGGGCATGTCTGTCTTTTCTCCACCACGAACGCAATCAGACGCTCCAAACCCGCCCCCGCTGCAACTGCGAACCTGCGATCCACAAATGGGGTCGTCTTGATTGCCTTTGACCTGTAAAAATCCACCACGAGTCGTGTTCCACATGCTGTGGGTTTCACATCCTTTACCGTGAGATCTGCCGCATCGCGGTAGCGGCAGGCTGTCTTCCACAGAAACAACAACAGGTTCGCCTCCACCTCGTGCCCCCTTGTGAACAGAACAAACACCGCCTGGGTCACTTCGGCCTTTTTTGCGGGGACAGCTTGCTTCGGGGGGGAAAAGGGGGTCGCACGAGCCAGTGCGTTGGCATAGCCCTGAAGGGGGAGCGGGGACCAATTCCCCTGCTGCAGACCGACTGCGTTTATTGCCGATGCATAATTTTTGACTGTGCTTGTTGTCAAGTGGGTCATTCCCGCCAGAAACAGAACTGCTGCATCTTCCGAGGGGGGTAGGGAGAGGTCTGCTGTCACACACCAACTTTCCAGTCTTTTCCATAGCCCACCCCTGGTGGAGATTGTGCGTTCCGCCAGGCTCTCTTTCATGACTTCTTCCAGCCGTTCCTTTGCTTCCCACAGAGTGTGGTCGTCCCTGGCCCGGGTCCTTGCCGGCGCAGCTTGCGTGTACACCTCCGACAGAGTGTTCTGGACGATGTTCTGGGGGGCGGGAGGGGGGGTAGGGGGTTGGGGGGGCCTTTCCTGTCCCAGTTTTTGGCAGAGTGCCGTGATTTGGCCGAGTGCCTGCATGATGTCCTGGCCGAGTGCCGGTGTTAATTCCAGTTGGTGTTGCCCCGGGGTTTCCCCCCCTTTCCCCCCTTTCCCTGAAATGTGTGGTGGGGGTAGGGGGAATACCGATTCGGGGGGGGAAAAGACTGGGGAGGGCCACCGTTGCCCCCCTTTCCCCCCTTCGTCGTGCGTGCACGCCCCGCCAGCTTGGCGATGGCCCGGTCAGCAGCGGATGCTTCCGTGTCGGCCGTCCGCATCTCCGCCTCCACCTGCGCCCGGGGGATCCTGTGTTGTTTCCACGCCTCATTCACCACCAGCTCGTGCAGCAGCTGGTTCCCCATCTGGGTCACGGTGGTGGACCAGAACCCCCGCTCAGCAGCCTCCTGCGCGAGGGCGACCCACGTGCTCAGGTGGGTCACCTTGTTCGATGTCCCGAACTGCAGCCTCAGGTCTCGGATCATCTCCCGCGCCGCTGCCACCCCTCCTGCCTTCAAAAACCCCTGCCACTGGGAGACGCAAGCCGGCCTCATGTTGGGCAGGCTGAGGGCCGACTGCAGGTTCCCGATTGTCGGGAGCTTGGGGGGGTCCTGGGCAGGGGGGCTGCTCCCCTCCGGTTGCGCCTGTGCCGCCCCGGCCTCACCTCCCGCTTTCCCCCCAGTCCCCGCCTGCTTGGCGCCTTCGCGGACCGCCTTGGCGAGGTCTAGTACCGACTCTCTCATGAGGTCGAGTTGTGCCTTGGTCTGCTTCCTCGCGTATTCATGCACCGATCTGAGGTTGGCGTAGTCAAACCCCACCACGGGGATGGTGCATTCTTGCAACCCCGTGGGCTCGACTTCATCGAGTTCCTCTAACGGCAGGGTGTAGAGGATGGTGTACGTGTTGTCCTCATTTTTTCGCAGCACCCCCGCGTGGCGAGAGTACTCTCCCCCAATTTCGTCGCCATCCTGTGGGGATGCTCTGACCTCGTACACAATCTCGGTCACTCCGCGCTGGTGGAGCCTGTCGAGCATCTGTGTAACCGCTTCCATTTTAAGAGCTTCTCCCACGGACTGCTTCTCTGAAGTGTAAAAAGAGAAAGGCTTTGCGCAGTCCGTGGGAGAAAGTAAGTTGGAGCTTGTCGTTACCTGAGGTGTGGGGGGTTGTGTGTAAAACCCAAGAATTATACGGACTGCAAGCCAACATTCCTGTGACCGAATAGAGAAGGGGAGAGATGGCATGGAACCGAGGGGAGAGGGGGGCAGGAACCTTGGGAACTCCGACTAGTGAGCAGGCCCACTGTGGCCAAAAAGAAAGCGGACAAGACGAAGAGTGTTGGCCGCGGGGAGATTACCCTGATGAAGGGGGTGTTGTGTGGTGTGGTGTTAAATATATGTACAAAGTGTCCCGGGAAGGTGCATGGGCACAACATGGGGGGAGAGAGAGAGGGGAAAGGCAACAGGATTGGGGTTGTGGGGTGTCAGGGGTGATGAGGGGGATGGGGGTGTCTGCTGCCAATGGCCTTGGGTCATATTCCCTCAGTAAACTGTGAGAATCATACCTTGGCCGGGCTATCGCAGACAGGGGGCACACACACGTCGACTCGGCTATAGTTCTCCTGGTGGTGTGTGTGCGCAACGACAAGAAAGGCAAAGGCAATGGGTAGTGGGGGTGTTGATGGGAAGGGGGAAGGGGGACTTCCGGTTCAGCTTTTCCTCACTTGCAACGCGAAGGGGTTAAGAGATCCCGCGACAACCGCCAATTCAGGCTGTTGAGGCGAGGTCTCCGCCTGCCCCACCGCGAGTGAAGAAGCGCCGCACCGCAAGTGAAACCTGGTCCCGGGTTTCGGGAGAAGAAATGCAAGAGGGGGGGATACGGGAAGGGAGATCTGCCGGATTGGCAGAGGTGTGGACGTATCCAACGGAAAAAGACAAAACCTGGAGGGCTGTGAGGTATTCTACCGCCTCCAGGACGGACTTGTTAATAAGATTGCAGGCGGCACACAGCCGCTTGCGCACAACAGCTGCCACGGTCGTATTGTCGACCCAGATCTCTACAGCCCCCCCGCACACAGACCGGGGAAGGGCTCGCACTGTTTTGTTGAGGGCCATCGCCTCGAGAATGTTAATGTGCAGCTGGGACTCGGCTGCGGTCCACGAGTCACCAATGACCTGCATTTCTTGTGTAAAGGAATCTATTAAGACGCCACCCCAACCCTTGAGGGAGGCGTCAACAAAGCAAGTAAAAGACGGGGGTGTGGACTGAATAACTCTCCTGTGGGGGGGAACACGCGCAACCCCCACACACACACACCACTGCCGCAACTCCCGGCAGACCGATGGGGGGATCCGCACAGGGTCAGGCGGCCGAAGGACCGCCCGGTTCAAAAAATTAGTCACCCGGCGGAGGAACTTGATCCCAAACCAGAACCTCCCCGGGGACACTCCCGAAATGGCGCTGGCGTGGAGCAACCTTCCACCCAGCGACTCCAGCTCACCAGCCGTCACCCTCTGCCAGTCCACGCTGTCCAGCTTCGCCATCAGCCTGTCCGACGGAGACACGGTCTGGGCAGCGTGGTCGAATGCCACCCCGAGAAACTCGTAGACCGTCGCCGTGTCCACCGAGTCAGACGGCTTCCATGTCGCAGCGCACGCCGCAGCCACCTTGTCCATCTGCCGCGTCGCCTCTTCGACACTGGTGCGGGGGCCGGTCAGACGCACGTTGTCGATCCAGACGTCGACCCCCACCTCAGGCGCAGTGCAGAACTCCTGGCGGACGTAGTCCCGGTGCCCACCCACAACAGCAGCCAAAGTGTGCATCAGCTCGGGCGCACAACAGTGGCCCATGGGCAACCTCAGCAGCTCATACCAGTCCCCCGACTCGTCAGCGAAGCGAAAGAACCTCCGTGCAGGCGCAGGGATGGGGATCTGATAAAACCCGCACTTGAAATCCCGCGCCGACCCACACTCCGCAAACACCGCGTCGAGGTACCCCGAGATGTGCCCCAGGGGGACGTGTGCCGCGTAGGACTCCTCCAAGTTGTCGTTTGCCTGCTTGGTCCAGAGGATGAACCTCTGCCGCAACCCGGACGGCTTCTCCTCCATCACAGTAAAGGGCACGCACAGGGAGGGGCCCGGACCCGACGCAGGCCCAGCCACTCCGTTCTCCACCAGCAGCTCCGCATGCTTGTGTTGTAGATGCGAGGGGCGGGAGCGCCCCTCAGAGGGAGAAGGTGTAGAAGTGCCCGGCGGGGGTGCATCGGGGAACGTCAGCCGCCACACCTCGTCGAACCTGCGCCTCACAGTGGCGGTCATCCTCGCCCGCAGCGCCTCGACGTCCATCTCCGCCACAGAAGACACATGCAGGGGCGCACGGCGCTCCTCCTCCGTCGCCGGCAGCCTCGACTGGTGCGCACGCCGCGTCACCGAGTGCAGCCCCCGCTGCTTGCGGCAAAAGGACTCAGGGTCGGCCATCACAGATGCCGTGTCACCTCCTGCGTCCGCAGCGCCCTCGCCATCTCCGTGGGGCATCCCCCGTAGCGGATGGTGGTGCTGGAGAGGCCGCTCTCGCCGTGATGCTTCGCGAGGCGGCCCACCAGCATCTCCGACAGATCCGCTCCCGACGCGATGAGCCCGAACAGGAAGGTGAGCGCCCCGCGCTTCACGCTGTGGCCCGAGTAGGCCTCCATCCCCGGTGTTGCCCGCCACATCGCCGTCACATCTGCCGTCGAAACCGCCGTCAGCCGCTCGAAGGGGCGCAGGCGCGTCACCAGCTCCGCGATGGAGGGGGTCAGGTCCCCGCATATCACCGTCCACTTTGAGGCTGTGAACGGGTTGGCCCGACGGCCCTTCGGGGAGGTGTGCCAGTCTATTATCACCTCCGTGGGCTGCACCGCGATGAACTGCTCCGACGAGAGGGTGCACACCTCCCCCCACCGGGCCGCGGTCTTCCACGCCGTCAGCGCCGCCAGTCGGAGATGCGGCTGTTGACACAGCGCCCACGCCACGAGTACCTCCTTCGGCATCGGCGTCGCCTGCTGCTGCGGAATGGCCCCCCCGGCCGCACGCAGCGCGCTTGCCAGGCTGAGGAGGGGCTGCTGGGCGAGGCCGAGGTGGCGCATCGTCCCGGAGAGCGCCTTTGCGTAGGCCAGCATCCCCTGCGGCGACACCCCTGTCGCCAGCACGAACAGCATGGCGGTGTCGGCGTCGACTTCTAGGCCGTGCTCGTTGGCCCACCGCACCAGCCTTGCCCACAGCAGCTGCCTCTGTGACGAAGTGCTTCGCGCCCACATACCCGCCACCACGGCCTGCAGGCGCTCCACGGCCTCCCCGGGGCCGACCTCCACCTCTCCCGTGACGCGCACCGCCACACCCCCGACCCGAGCGGCCACGTGCCGCATCATCGCCCTCGCAAAGAGCGGTGTTCTCCCGCTGGCGGCGCCGGATGCGCCTAAGGGCGTTGCGGGCCCTGGCTGAGCGGGGTGGGGTCGAAGGGATGTGTCGGGTGGAGGAGATGTTGTTGAGGTGTTGTTGTTGTTGTTGTCGTTGTTGTTGATGTTGTTGATGTTGTGGATGTGGGGGGGGTTGGATGGGCGGCGAGGGGCGGGGTGTTGTAGAAGCGCGAGGGGGGGGCGGGCCTGGAGCCGGGAGGTGGGCAGTCACGCGCGCCCGCCCCCGGCCCTGCCGTTTCCCGGCGCCCTCGCCGGTGCCTTCGCCACGATGCGCTGCTGGGGGGCTCTGGCGGCGGTGCGGGGGCGTGTGTGTTGTGTCTGGGGGGCGGCCCCCGGGCCCACTGCCGCAGCCGCTCGCATCACAGGGTGGGCCGTGGCGTCCTCCCTGGCGAGGTGGCGCTCGATCGCAGCTCGCGGCACCCTGTCTCGCACGAAGGCAATCTGGAGCAGCACCTGTCGCAGCAGGTGGTTCCCCAGCTCCCTCTGGGGGGTGCGCCCCCAGCCTGCGACGCACGCCGTCGCCAAGATCCAGAGGCGCAATGCCTCGAAGGCCTCCCCCAGAATGCGCCCCCCGGGGAGATGCAGCGAACCCGACACCCAGCGAGACTCGAGCTGCAGTACCAGGTACTGCGCGTCGGTCTCGATGGCCGCATCCCACTCCGCGACGTCCGCCACATCCGCCGGGTGCACCGCCGCGCTCGTCATCGGCGCCGCCATCTGCGGGTACATCGGGGGCGGTGTCACCGGGGGAGCACCCATCTGCTGAGGAGGGGGAGGGGGCTGCGACGCCACCATCGATGCAGCCTGCTGCTGCATGGTCGCGACACGCCGGTCGAATTCCTCCTGGAACTGACGTGTTTGTTCTGCCGAAGCCTCGTCGAAGCGCCGCTGCTGCGCTGCTGCCTGTGCCTGCACTTCGTTCAAAGCCTCGCGCACCGCTGCCACCTCCCGTTCTGACTGCACCCGCATGTCCTCGATGGTCGTCGCCGCCATCTCGGTCTGGTGCACCGAGGTCTCGACGAGTCGGATGTAGACCCAATCCGGAGCGGGGAAGGGGTAGGTCACATCCGGACCGTCGTGCACTTCGACTCCGGCCACATAGTTGTAGGCCTCCGACAATGTCACTTCATATGTCGGAGAGCCGTCCTGGTCAGGTGCACCCGCAGAGAGACGCGCTGCGTAACGCGCGAAATCCGTCGATCCGTCAGACGGTCTGCACGTGTATACAACACACGCATTCACCAGGGCAGCGGCCTGGTCCCCCAGCATCCGCACCGACATCTCCACAGGGGCCACAAACCCCTGCCCAGCGGTGGCTCTGGGGGAGACCGCCCGCGCCCGCTGAGTCCCCACCCACGACATGGTGAAGGGCTGCAGGGGGACGACGTCAGGGGAGGTTGTCATTGTGTAGCGGGCGACGGGCGGTTGGAAAGGGCAGTGGGGAAGAAGGCGTGGGAACAGAAGGTGAAAGTGTAACAATAAAAGAAAGCGGACAAGACGAAGAGTGTTGGCCGCGGGGAGATTACCCTGATGAAGGGGGTGTTGTGTGGTGTGGTGTTAAATACCGTATACGTAAATATTATGGAACGTAAATATTATGGAACGGGCCCATTTTTGGCCGGTCCGTTCCATAATATTTACGTTCCAAAATATTTACAGGGCCAGTTGGGGACTCGGTGGTGAGGACGGCTTGCGTCAGGAATCGCGCGAAAAGTGCACGAGTAGGTCCCGTCAGGGACTCTGTACGCCGTCCGATCACCTGGTCCAAGTCCCCGAGTCGCAGAAAGCCCTGTAAATATTATGGAACGAAAAAAATCTGGAACGCCAACCCACCAGCGTTCCATAATATTTACGTTCCATAATATTTACGTATACGGTATATGTACAAAGTGTCCCGGGAAGGTGCATGGGCACAACATGGGGGGAGAGAGAGAGGGGAAAGGCAACAGGATTGGGGTTGTGGGGTGTCAGGGGTGATGAGGGGGATGGGGGTGTCTGCTGCCAATGGCCTTGGGTCATATTCCCTCAGTAAACTGTGAGAGTCCAGTCAGAATCTCGAGCATCTGCTCCAGCGAAGGCAGCAGGTCTAACCCTGCGTGCGCGCGCTGCACCTGCAACACCACCAGTCGCAGGGCTCGCGCCCGGACGGGGTGCACGGGCAGTGTGACGGAAATTATTTTGGTCAATTTGGCTCAAAAAAACCCGGCATGGCCCCCTGCGTCCAGGCTGACGTGCTGAGTAAAGGGCGTCAGTTGTCCGCGTCCCTCCCAGGCGCAGGGGCGTGGGTGACGGTGACGCCAGAACAACAGTTTGCGATGGGGAGGGAGGAGTACCAAGTGGCGGCTCGCCTGCGCCTGGGCCTCGTCGTCTTCGCCCCTGGGTCGCGGTGCCACGAGTGCGGGGACGCCATGGACGTCTTGGGCGCCCATGTGTTCAGCTGCCAGGCATCGGCGGACCGCATCAAGCGCCACGACGCGGTGAAGCTCGGGGTGCTGGGGCTGGCGCGGGACGCGGGACTCGGCCCCCAGCTGGAGCCCAACCACCTCCTCTTGGGCGGGGGCAAGCCGGCTGACGTGTTCCTCCCGTGCGGCATAGGTGAGTCGCGGGGCCGGGCGATCGACGTGACCGTGTGGTCGACGTGCGCGGAGTCTGCGAGGCAGGGTGCGGCGAGAGCGCGGGGGTACACCGCGTCGCGGGCTGAAGCATCCAAGCATCGCAAGCACGGGGCGCGGTGTCAGGAGGTTGAGATCGCCTTCTCCGCGTTCGCCCTGGAGCAGTCGGGCGGGATGGGTCCGGAGGCCGTGCGGCTCTTCAGGCACTTGGTCAGCTTCGCGGTGGACCACAAGCTGGGGGACAGGGCCGAGCTCACTCGTTCCTGGGCGGCGCGGATAGTGGTGCCGTTGATGCGGGCGGTGGGGCGGTCGTCGCTCCGCAGGGGGGCGCTGTGCACGGACCTGCGCTCTGGTCAGACTCGGGAGCGGGTCTTGCCGGATCCGCTGGTGGGCGTGGAGCCGGACTACTTCTTCGCGCCTGACACGGACCTGGCCCCCGCGCCACACTTCGACGGGCACATGGACGCGGAGGATTTCATGTGTGACCCGGATGACGCGGCGGGCCCCGAGGAGCCGACCCCTGAACCCGAACCTGCCCCTCCCCGCCGCCCACGCCCGCCGCCTCCCCCCGCGGAGGGGGACCTCCCGCAGCCGGCGGGTGGGGTGGCGGCTGACCCCCTGGCCCAATTGCTGGAGTGGCGCGGCCAGACGGACGGGAGGCTGAGCTTGTCGTCCCTGCAGCAGCAGGCGCGGCTGGGCCTGGTCGAGCCGGACGGGTGGTCGTTCCGGGTGGGGGACTGTGCTTTTGATGCGTTGGCCACGCTGGGTGCCCGATCGGTGAAGCAATCCAGCGGGTGGCTGCGCCAAGAGGCAGTCCGCAGGGCGATGCGCGACCCGGACCTCCGGATGCGGGTGGAGGAGGGTCCGAACCAGTGGGCCGAGCAGATGATGCGCGCAGGGAGCGACGACGTGCGCACCTGGGCGGACTTCATCGCCCTGGCGGCGGCTGCGCGCGTGACCAGATGCGTCGTCCTCGTGCTCATCGACAACCACCAGCCGACGCTTCTGTCCCCAGTAGGTGCGGGTGCAGTGGTGGACGCCCACTGTCTGCGGAGGACGGGGGGGCAACATGGGCACTACGTGCCCCTAGTTATGCCGGAGCCCATGCGTCAGCACCTGGCGGGTCTTCCCCCGAAGCCGATGGCAGCGGATGTCACGGGGTGCGATGGTGATAGTCCCATGCAGATGGTGCGTCAGGGGGGCTCGGCGGGCCAGGTGGAGGAGTGCGAGAAGTGCCGCCGCCCGTTCGACCGCTCCGCGAGGCATCACGCGTGTGGCAGATGCTGGCGCAAAGTGTGCGCGTCATGCGCAGTGCGGGGTGAGCGGTGCCCAGGCTACATTGACCGGGTGGCGGTGGATGTCGACGCTCCAGACCCTGCGGAGCAACCCGCGGTCACCCCGGATCTGCGGGAGGTCCTGGAGTCCGCCCGGGCGCGCCCCCGCCGGCGGAAGCCCATCCCGAGCCGCATGCACGACACGCCGATGGGGCCCAGGCAGCCGAGTGCCCCGCACGACTCGTCGGGGGCTGCGCACCATCCAACGCGGGTGAAGGAGGAAGTGGCGGAGGAGCCGGTCGCTCCCGGCCAGGACGTGGAGATGCACCAGGGCGGAGGCTCCCAAACCTCAAACACAGCCCCCTCTGGTGCGCCCTCCGCGACCCACGGCCACAGCGTGCCCCCGGCGGAGAGTGCCTCCCGGGCTGCCCCAGCCCCCACGCAGGGGCAGGCCCAACATGCAGAGTGCCCGCCGTCGGGGTCGGGGGCCACAGAGAACCACCAGGGCGGAGGCTCCCAAACCTCAAACACAGCCCCCTCTGGTGTGCCCTCTGCGGCTCCGGTCACGGCGGCAGGCGCCCAGCCGTCTGGCCCCGCTCAGGCCGCGCGGCGCCGCCAGGGCGGAGGCTCCCACACCTTCAACACAGCCCCCTCTGGCACCTCTGGCGGAACAGCCCCCGGTGGGGCTGGCGGGATCCAGGGGGTTGCTGCGACGATGATGCGCAACGCCGCGCAGGCCCGCCGGGACGGGCAGCGCCGCAGCCGGACGGCCGCGTCCTCGAGACGCCTGGAGGAGCTGCGTCAGGGTGACGCGGCGGGCCCCATGGAGTTCGACGACGACCCGGCGAACGTGTGGGAGCCCGAGGACGACCTCCAGGCCATCGACGCCTACGGGGACGACGAGACGCCCGCGGCGAACATCCCCGCTCTGCAGGAGCTTGCGGCGTCCCGTGTCTGGGCCGAGGGGGTGGTAGCGCGGGCCCGCGGCATGGCCCCCTGCGTCTCGATGGGAGGAGCCATCCCCCGCACCGTCGAGGCGTGGAGGCACTGCTTCCACCCCAGCTATGGCCTTTGCCCCCTCTCGCCCAGGGTGGCAGGTGACGTAGCGGCGGAGTGGCTGCAGGCGCGCATCCTGCAAGGGGGCGCGCAGGCCGAGCCCGGGAACCAGACGAGGGAGCCGGGGGTCAGCCTGCGCGTCTACATGCGCAAGCTGCAGACGGAGGTGGAGCGGGGCGAGTAGGCGGAGCAGCGTCCCCACCCCCACCACCCCCCCCCCCCGGGACCTTCCCCCCCCCCCCCCCTTTCATAGATGTGTGCAGGTGGCCGTTGCAGCCTGCAACAGGCCGAATTGGTCCGAATTGGTAGCGAATGGGGGTCTTCGCTACAGGGTGATCGTCAGTGCATTTTGGTGCATTTCCTGTTGAATTGGCTGAAAACTGACGAAGTTTGTCGAAGTTTGTCGACCAGCGAAGACCCCCAATAGGTCCGAATAGGTCTGGAACATGCCGAATTGGTCCGAATTGGTAGTGAATAGGTCCGAATAGGTCTGGAACAGGCCGAATTGGTCCGAATTGGTGGCGAATAGGTCCGAATGGGGGTATGGAAATTTAGTCATTCTTAGGAGGGTGTCCGGTTCTCCGGATTTTCCTGATTTTTCCCGATTTTCCGAAAATTTTGCCACTGGTTGACACAAGGGCAAATTTCGAGCAAAATCCGAAAATCAGGAAAAATCGGGAAAAATCAGGAAATCCAGGGGGGGCCACCGGAGACCCTCCCCGAAAAAATCCGATTTTTTTGGGTCGAAAAAAAAATTTTTTTTCCGACCCGAAAATCTGTATCTGCGGACTGCCACACTCTGAAAAACCGAAAAATTTCCGAAAAAAATCGAAAATTTTGGCCTTTCCTGGCCTATGTGGTCCCAAAGGGCCCAGGTTGCCCGGTTTTTCACCCAAAAACACCCCAAAAATTTTTCCGCCGCCCTTCGGGCGGCGGATTAGCCGCCTTCGGCGGCGTCGTCGTTTCACGCTGTACTAAGGACGTCGGTAAAGCCGAGCCCTTTGTACAACCGTTTCACTCTGACTTTTGTCTGTCTGTCCTGTGTGCCATCAGTGTGTCCCCGTTACAGTGATTCCGCTCCATCCCATTGAGTGTCTCTCAGTTCTGCTCGTTCTGACAGTGGAGGTGGTCTCCGCGACTGCGTCCGTTTCTTGGCTGCCCCGTGTCTGCAGTTGTGACTCCCATTCAGCCTGGCGGGGCAGTCTTCAGCGTTCAAACTACCTGATAGTTCCCGAAGTTCGCGGATTCCGCCGCTCATCTTGCATCATATGGGCACCATGCCGGCAACGATAGCCTGTGGCGTTGAGGCGCCATCGGCTGTCTCCCGGAGCATTTCCAACCTCACATCCGTGAGGCCGGCTACCACCCAGGTTTGTGGGTTCCATAAAGAACTCAGGCAGGTGCCACTCTCGTACCCCCGCATGCCTCACCCGCCGCGAACGAGGGAGGCCGCCACGCATGAGGAGCTTCTCTTCGCCACCTCCCGCTGCTCGTCAGTCAGGGAGCTACACCCCGTTTTTTCGGTTGAAGTTTTTTCTGATCAGAGTTGCACCCACCGTTTCTCTCCGTCCAGCCCGAGAATGTCGAACCCTGAAAAATCGACAACACCCCACATCCTGCACCTGAGACGCGGCTTCCTTATCTGAGGGGCCGCGTCCAAATACACGGACTTTGCTAAACTGGACCCAACTCCCCACACCCTTTTTTTCGCCATTTTTTCAAAAAATCCCCCAAATTTTTCCAAATTTTTCAAAAATTTCCTAAATTTAGGACACCCTCCTTAGTCACTTTTAGGCGATTTACGCGCGGTTTTTCGGCTGGGGAAAAGAGAGTAAGATTTTCGAAAAAAATCGATTTTTTCGCAAAAAATCGCATTGTGTCGTAGTCGCGCGTAGTCACCCGTAGTCGCCAGGTCGAGGTTCCCAGATTCCATACCCCCCCGGGGTACTGAATTACCGATTTTTCGACATGTCGAAAAAAAAATTTTTTTGGCCGAAAAAAATTTTTTTTTTTCGGCCGACTAAACCGAAAATCGGGCCCTCTGGGGTGCCACACCGATATTTTTCGGATTTTTTTTCGATTTTTTTCGGTTGGGGTGGCCACCAGTCCAGGCTGCTGCCCCAGGGTGGCCGGATTTTCGACATGTCGAAAAAAAAAAATTTTGGCCGAAAAAAAAATTTTCCGGGGGGCTCCGCCCCCCACGCCCCCCGCCCCCCCCCCCCCCCCCCCACCTCCCACCTCCCTCCCGGCCGGGGGCCGGTACGGTCGGTCGTCGGCTGCGGCCAAAGGGCGTGCGGTAGCCGACGCCCTTGTGTGCTCGCCTCCTCCCTCCCACACCTCTTTGTCCTCTTTCATGACGCGTCACCCTGCCTCCACGCTCTGACTTCTGTGACCCGCATGCCGCGTTGAGAGCAAGTCTTCCGTGTGCTGTCACCGAGACCAGGCCACTATCTGCTCTCAGGTTGGTAGCAATGGCCTTTTACCTGATGTCAAGCCCACGTGACAAAGACTCGTGCAGCTGAGGTCCTGGCTGGTCTGTCCTGTTGTCTGGGATCCTGTTCCCCCCCGCACCCCCCCTTCCCACACATGTCTGGTGCGTCGGTCGCGGGTTTGTGGCGCATCGGTCCTTTGGCCTGCCGGGCCTCCCCCCCGCACCCCCCCTCCACACGCGAACCGGTCCCCCTTTTTCAATTGCGACCCGGTTCCCGTGTTGTGTCGCGGCCCTCCCCGCCTCGCCTCCGACAGACTCTCCCCACAGTTGACGACGTGGGCAAACGGCGCCGACATCCTCTCATCACTTACCGTATTCTCATCAGGACGGTCGGTTTCCCTGACGCCACGACCACCAATGTGCTCCGATGCTTTTTGAAGGAGGTAGTTCATCCCCGACTCAGGCGTTTGCGGGAATGAGCTCGCCCACTTCTCCTGGAGGAGTACGCACCACCCGGTCGTGGCGCACCCGCACCCGCTGCACACCGCACATGACGAGTTGCGGTAGCAGCCGTACCCCACACAGGTTCGAGTGGTTTGCCATGGTCCTGCTCACGACGACCTGCAGGTCACCCGTTCCTGTCGTGCACGGGCAGGCAGTGCCAGGAGGTGGTGGCCTCGTCAATCTGGCAGGGTTTGAGTTTACCGGGGCGAGGCACTCCACTCTGGGTCTGCTGTTTGTGATGTAACAAGCAGGTCTGGCGGGGTGTTCAGGGTTCGGAGTGGCCCTCCTCGTTGGCATCCGTGCAGCAGCGCTATCGCGTCCCGGAATGCCCCGTGTCACACCGGTGGGAACAGGGGCCAGCACCGCCATCTCGAGGAGGACCCGGGCCGTTCTTTGGATTCTTCACAGTCGCAGCCTCCGGCTTGTCGTTGTCCGTCAGCGTAGCGCCCACCCAGCCTGCAGAGATCTTGCACCGTCTTCAACAGCAACTTTTGACCCGACAATTTTTGGGGCATTTTTTCACCAAAAAAAATCACTCTGCGCGCCAAGTCGAAGACTTGTTTGGGGACTTTTGGTGTCCCCAATTTTTCAATTTTCGAAAAATAAGCTCACTTTGCTAAACTGGACCCAACTCCCCACACTCTTTTTTAAGCGAAAAACAGCAAATTTCGGCCGATTTTTTCTCATTTTTTCTCATTTTTTTTCACCGACTTTTCCATACCCCCAATAGGTCTGGAACATGCCGAATTGGTCCGACTTGGTAGTGAATAGGTCCGAATAGGTCTGGAACATGCCGAATTGGTCCGACTTGGTAGTGAATAGGTCCGAATAGGTCTGGAACATGCCGAATTGGTCCGAATTGGTAGTGAATAGGTCCGAATAGGTCTGGAACAGGCCGAATTGGTCCGAATTGGTAGTGAATAGGTCCGGAACAGGCCGAATTGGTCCGAATTGGTAGCGAATAGGTCCGAATAGGTCTGGAAGAGGCCGAATTGGTCCGAATTGGTAGTGAATAGGTCCGAATAGGTCTGGAACATGCCGAATTGGTCCGACTTGGTAGTGAATAGGTCCGAATAGGCTATAGAGGAGGCATAGCCTGCTGACCTGGCTGTCTAAAAAATTATTTTTTTTAAAATCGCATTGTCTTTTCGACCCTATACCAAAAGTGGTCCCAAATCGGTCCGGGACGACCGTCCACAACCGTCCACACTCTCTAAATGCTCGATGTTGCATTTTAAATTCAAAAATTCACATTTTCCAGCCAACTGGGCCAGTTTCCTTAGGAAAATGGCTCAAAATCGCAAACACTCCATTTCTACGGGCCACCACAGGCCAATAGAGTACCAAAATCGGTTTTTTCGCATTCTACGGCCTCAGGCAGACCGTCCACACCCAAAAATCACCCCCAGGTGGTCAATATTGGGGTGTTCTGGCACTTTTTCACCTGTGGACGGTTGTGGACGGCTGTGGATGGCTGTGGATGGTTGTGGACGGCTGTGGACGGTCTGCCAAGAGGTTACTGGAGGTTGCTAGGCTGCGGGCGGACCGTCCACACCCAAAAAACACCCCCAGTTGGTCACGATGGGGACGGTACGTCTCTTTTTCGTCTGTAGACGGTTGTGGACGGTCTGCCAATAGGTTGCTCCAGGATGCGAGATTGTTCTCGGTAGGTCACCGACTGTAACCGATTGTTCTCGGCATGTAACCGATTGTAACCGATTGTAACCGATTGTTCTTGGCATGTATCCGATTGTAACCGATTGTCCTCGTCATGTAACCGATTGTAACCGATCGTTCTTGGCATGTAACCGATTGTCACCGATTGTCCTCGTCATGTAACCGATTGTAACCGATCGTTCTTGGCATGTAACCGATTGTAACCGATTGTCCTCGTCATGTAACCGATTGTAACCGATCGTTCTTGGCCTGTAACCGATTGTAACCGATTGTTCTTGGCATGTAACCGATTGTCACCGATTGTCCTCGTCATGTAACCGATTGTAACCGATCGTTCTTGGCATGTAACCGATTGTCACCGATTGTCCTCGTCATGTAACCGATTGTAACCGATCGTTCTTGGCATGTAACCGATTGTAACCGATTGTCCTCGTCATGTAACCGATTGTAACCGATCGTTCTTGGCCTGTAACCGATTGTAACCGATTGTTCTTGGCATGTAACCGATTGTCACCGATTGTCCTCGTCATGTAACCGATTGTAACCGATCGTTCTTGGCATGTAACCGATTGTAACCGATTGTCCTCGTCATGTAACCGATTGTAACCGATCGTTCTTGGCATGTAACCGATTGTAACTGATTGTTCTCGGCATGTAACCGATTGTAACCGATTGTTCTTGGCCTGTAACCGATTGTAACCGATTGTTCTCGGCATGTAACCGATTGTAACCGATTGCCCTCGTCATGTAACCGATTGTAACCGATCGTTCTTGGCATGTAACCGATTGTAACCGATTGTTCTCGGCATGTAACCGATTGTAACCGATTGTCCTCGTCATGTAACCGATTGTAACCGATCGTTCTTGGCATGTAACCGATTGTAACCGATTGTTCTCGGCATGTAACCGATTGTAACCGATTGTCCTCGTCATGTAACCGATTGTAACCGATCGTTCTTGGCATGTAACCGATTGTAACTGATTGTTCTCGGCATGTCACCGATTGTAACCGATTGTCCTCGTCATGTAACCGATTGTAACCGATCGTTCTTGGCATGTAACCGATTGTAACCGATTGTTCTCGGCATGTAACCGATTGTAACCGATCGTTCTTGGCATGTAACCGATTGTAACTGATTGTTCTTGGCATGTAACCGATTGTAACCGATCGTTCTTGGCATGTAACCGATTGTAACCGATTGTTCTCGTCATGTAACCGATTGTAACTGATTGTTCTTGGCATGTAACCGATTGTAACCGATCGTTCTTGGCATGTAACCGATTGTAACCGATTGTTCTTGGCCTGTAACCGATTGTTCTCGGCATGTAACCGATTGTAACCGATTGTCCTCGTCATGTAACCGATTGTAACCGATCGTTCTTGGCATGTAACCGATTGTAACCGATTGTTCTTGGCCTGTAACCGATTGTTCTCGGCATGTAACCGATTGTAACCGATTGTTCTCGGCATGTAACCGATTGTAACCGATTGTTCTCGGCATGTAACCGATTGTAACCGATCGTTCTTGGCATGTAACCGATTGTAACCGATTGTTCTCGGCATGTAACCGATTGTAACCGATTGTTCTCGTCATGTAACCGATTGTAACCGATCGTTCTTGGCATGTAACCGATTGTAACCGATTGTTCTCGGCATGTAACCGATTGTAACCGATTGTTCTCGTCATGTAACCGATTGTAACCGATCGTTCTTGGCATGTAACCGATTGTAACTGATTGTTCTTGGCATGGAACCGATTGTAACCGATTGCCCTCGTCATGTAACCGATTGTAACCGATTGTAACCGATTGTTCTTGGCATGTAACCGATTGTAACCGATCGTTCTTGGCATGTAACCGATTGTAACCGATTGTTCTTGGCATGTAACCGATTGTAACCGAAACAGAACGGTGTCTCCCCTTGCCCCCTCCACTCTCGGTCACTCTGCGTGCCTCCCAGATGTTGTGTGCGGACCCCTCAGCAGACTGCTTAACTTTAACTTTGCTGCACCTACGTTGCTCACACAGCACTAACCCACTGCAGGCACTGGCACGTTCCACAGCTTCTGATAATGTCCGGCTTGGTTACCTTCGCGGAAGCGTGCAAGCTGCAGGGTATCCCAGACGAGACTACGGGGAAGGTCGCGGGTGCGCTTCTCCGCAACGCAGGATGGCCGAAACCCGTAACGAGCCGGACCTCAAACGGCGTGCAGAAGATGTATTGCTTGGCAGATATCCGTCGGCCCAATCCCCTCTCCTCCGAAGAGGCAATCCGGCAGTTGACTGCTTCGTCCCCGGGCCGCTGCTTCCCCGACGATGTCCTGATCGCTCCTCTGGGTGAGCCCGATGATCTCGCTGATCAGGCGGCGCTCCTCCCCCACCCCGAGGATGCGGATCCCGTCTCGCAGAGCGTGATCTCGGCGGTCACGCGGGGTCCTGCTGCTGCTGGCAACGACGAGCCTGATGAGCCTGAGGCGCCTCCGTCACCGACTCCCGTGCCGCCGAAACCTCTGCCTGCCGCGCTCCCACCGACGTCTCCGACGAGTCCCGCCGACGATGTCGACATTGGTTCTTCTGTGTGCAGTGACCCTGCCGACCTCGCCAGCCTCGATGACCTCGCCGACCTCGCCGACTCCGCCTGCCCCGTTGACTCCGCCTCCCACGCCAACACCGACTCCCCCGTTGCGACTGCGATGGACGCGTTGCGTGACGCTGTGGCTGCTGGTGAGGGGTGGTGCTGCATCAGCAGCGCCGAGTACCTGACTCTCCTGCGCTCCCTCTTGCCCGCAGGTGCGAAGGTGTCGGACACCGCCCTCTTCTCCCTGGTGAAGGAGAACGCCGACTGCATGTCTTCTGCTCTGCATCCTCACGAGAAGGGTAGTGATACCCGGGGGATGAAGAAGAAGTACTGCATCGGAAATGCAGTGCCGGGACGGCCGTGCAGCCTCCACTTCGTCGGACAGGGCACGCCTCCGCCGGCCCCCGTGGGGCGCCCCTCCAAGACCCTCCCCGAGCGGGTCTTGCAGGTCAAGGCTTTGCAGAAGGCCTTGCTGAGGGCGAAGGACCGCATTGCGCAGCTGACGGAGGAGTTGGCTGCTGCGCACGAGGTTCTCGGGCGCAAGGGGGACATTGTTCTTCGTGGGGTGACGGGCCGGAAGTCCTGCACCGAGCCCTACCCCATGAAGGTGCTGCGGGCGCTGTTGGAGTTGCGGATGGCTGGCATCGGTCAGGAGTCGTCGCGCAGGGTGCTGCGCGACATCATCAAGCTCCTGAGCGATGGGGTGGAGATGCCGATCCCCTCTCGCTGGACGCTCCGCGAATTCGAGATCCCGAGCGGAGCGGCTTCCTTCGCCGTCTTCTTGGAGGATGTCGCGAGGACGCAGACCGGCGGAGGGGGCCTAGGCAAAGACCGGCAGAAGGCCACCCTCTCCCTCGCCCACGATGCCACCTCCTCCTTGGGCCGGAGTAGTGTCTCGCTGCACGTTGTCACCGCCCACGTCGCTGCAGACGAGAATCGCGTACGCGGGGCCTGCGCCTCCGCCCTCCCCCTGAAGAACGGGAAGGCTGCAGGGAAGACCTCCAACCTGCAGGCGGTCCGCCGCATAGTCTCCGCCCACAAGCTCCGTATTAGCAACGCCACCCTGAGCGACCATGCTAGCACGGAGGCGAAGGCGACCAGGGACGCGGGGGGCGCCATCGTCCACCTACGGTGCATGCACCATAAGGTTGGAGGCGCACTGAAGTACGCAGTGCAGACGGCGGGGAAGGCCTTGATGATGTCTCATCGGGTCGACCCGGCAGCCAACGTTGCCAGCGTACTTGCAGTCCTCGACCCGACAAACGGCCGGTCAACCGCCGGGGTCATTTTCGTGGATGCTGAGCTTGGGAAAGCACTTGACATGCGCTACCCCCGGGGCCTGGGGTTTGCCCGTGAGCGGGGGTCGAAGTGGCATGCCCGTCCTCAGCAGTGCTCCCGCCTCCTCAAGTTCTCCGCCTCCATCCTGGAGATGGTGAGAGAGGAGCGGTTCACCCCGACTGCGACAGAGATCCTCACTCTTCTGGGGACCCCCACCGTCGCCGCCTACTGTGCAGCCTGCCATTTCATTGGCAGCCTGTACTTGAGGTTCCTCAACGACCTCAAGCCCAGGCGGTTGAACGAGGAGACGGGCCGCCTCGAGGTCAACTTCGAGGCGGGATGGGGTGTGCTGAGGCCGCTGCACCTCCTCGCCCGCGACCTGAGCGCCGACTCCGCCGACAACGACTTCCCTGCCCTGCGGAAGCATTGGGGACAACCCCGCCACGGTGAGGAGGAGGTGGGGCGGGCTGAGGCGTTGGAGGTGGTGAAGGATCACCACGATGTATTTGCGGAGGTCTGGGTTCCCTGCATCCAGGGGTTTGCGAGCACATTGGCAAGGTTCATCGGCTACGATGAAGCTGCAATGGCGTCGGCATCACCCGAAGACCTCCCTTCGCTACCCTCCACACAAGACCTCGCAGAGTGTGTGGCTGGGAATGCATCGTTCTTGGCGCAGAGGGCCCCCAACCTCTCTTCTGCTGCCTTGTCTGGGATTACCCAGAGCAAGGTGAACCGCTTCCTGTTGGGTTATGGCAACTGCAACAACGCAAGGTATGCAGGCTCTTCAGCCTCCTTTTTTCTCCCCTCCCTTCGTTCTTTTTTTTACATCGCAACAACATATGCTGGCAGAGTCAGAACCGATAGATTTTTTTTATCTCATTCATTGTCATTCTCTCTTCCTCTCTTCTTCATGACTTTTCCAAGTCACGAAGAAGACTACTTCATTATCACCATTTCCTGTTTTCAGTGTGATTCGTCGTACAACCATTCCTTTCCATCGCCTTACAGGTACGGCCGTTTGCTGCGCCAGGCGAAGCGGGCGCGGAAGAAGACCCGTGGCGGGATGTACACCGAGGCCGCGGCGAACACCGCCACGGGGGCTTCTGCGGCTGCGCTGAAGGCCGTCAGCGGGGTGGCCCACCCTGACCTCGTCCGCCTCTGCGCCCTCCACGCCATCCCTGTCACGGCGATGAGCAAGGGAAAGGAGGTGGCGCGGCAGAAGGAGGCGCTGACACGCAGCTTTGCTGAGAAGCTGTGTGGCCCTGGCTCTGCGGATGCCCGTGTCTGGGTGGAGCGGCTGAAGTCCGTGAAGGAGGCAGTTGGCATCCTTCCGGTTCGTTCGAAACCGCTGTCCAGATTTTTGCGGAAGGCGGGGCTGAAGCCGTGGGGGTCTGACGCTGTCTCGTCTGCGTCGCACGACGTCCGTGTGCGCTTTGCCCTGACGCAGCGGGGGCGAATCCTCCCCATTCTGCGGGAGAAGGGGCAGCAGCTGCAGCCGAGGGAGCGGCTGGGCCGCCTCGACGCCCCCACCCTGTTCGCGTTGTTGGCCAAGGCGGGCCTGAAGGTGGAGGCTGGGGAGACGAAGCGCGACCTCTCCGCCCTCCTCCTGCGCAACTGGACGGAGCAGTTGAGTGGCCATGTCGAGGCCGTGGAGGAGACCCTTGGCTTGAAGGCCCGCACCTTCCCCGACACCATCTCGCCCTCCGTGGTAGATACAATCACGGAGCTCTACCGGAGAGTGAAGACTGCACCTGCTGCGTTGAAAGAGGAGAAGGGACAGGGTGAGGATGGCAAGGGTTGTGAGGATGGTGAGGAGGCTGTGGATGCTGTGGATGCTGTGGAGGAGGAGGAGGAGGAGGAAGAGGAGGTGGAGGTGGGTGATGAGGCTGATCCTGAGGCAAATGATGTTGGGGCGGCTAGGATCGCTCTCCTGAATGAGCATTGTTTTCCTCTCGGCCTCCACGCCTCTCCAGGTTGTGGGCGGCAGAAGGATGGTGTGTTGCATGCGTCGGAGTCCACGCACGAGGGGGGTTGGGCTTCCCTCAACTGGTTTTTGGGTGAGTGTGGCATCCAGTTTCTCACCTTCCGGGAGATGCAGGTTTTGCAACACGAGGTCAATCCAGAGAGCTTTCACTGGACCGGTAAGTTCACGCTGGCAACGATGCAACGGGCCATCGAACAGCACACAAGTGGACTCCGGAACAATGGCTATCGGCTTCTGCCGGTAAGTAAAAAAAAATACCTTTGTTGATGATCCTCAGTCTATTTCTTCCCCAGCCCTCTTTTTTTTAACCGTCAAACTCTGCATTGGATGGTTGCCTTCCCCCTCAAAGACACCGTTGCCACATTGCAGAAGTTGACTCCAGCCCAACTGCACGCCTATCCGCGCGAAACGCTTTATTGGGTGGTTCACGACACGGACACTGCCAAGCGCGCCATTGCCGCAGGGGATCTGGATCGGGAAAGCCATGCATATGAAGTTTTTAAACTTGTGCCGAAAGGTGTCCTCCCCACCACCAAGGCACAATTTTTTGGCACCCGACCCAGGCGCACATTCCCTGTGGCAGTGAAGTCGCGTTCTGTTGTTCGGAGCGGGCCCACAGTCCGGAAGAGAAAACGGTTTGGGGGGACTGAAGTCATTGACCTCTCCCAGGTGCCAGAGACCCCAAGAGACAAGAAGGGGCGCCTTGGACATGGGAGGTATGATACGGCTCAACTGAGTGACGAGTCATACATTCCAGCAACTTCCCAACGCCACCTCATCCCAGAGACCCTGCTGTATTTTTCGAAATACCACCATCTCCCCGTCACAGATACTGTGCAGGAAGGTGACGGCTTTTTTCTTTCCCTCCTCCGTTTCAACCGTTTTTCTGCGTACCAGTCAGTCCGCGCTCTGCGTGAGAGTGCCTTTGGTGACGCAACAAACATGAAACACGACCTGGAGGTGTACCTCATGAAAATACACAAGGATACCCTTGCTTCTGTTTTTGAAGAGAAGGGGGAGAAGAACCTGCCCGTACATGAAAGGCACCAGTCTCTCGTTCACTGGCGCAAGAGTATGTGCAAAGCGGCGGAAGATGAAAAGGTGACCCAACGTGGTGGTTCTTTTGCCCTGCATTTTTTTGTGAATGTGCACCAGATTCGCTTGAGAATTATTACTCAGAACAAGGAAGGTAAACCCAGGGTCAGGGAGTTACGGCCTCGCACATGGTGTGAGAAGGCAAAGAACTGGGAAGCAGGAAGTACGGCTTCTCTCCCTACTATCTTCCTTTACCAGTACCGGCAGGATACCCAAACGAATTTTTACTCCCTCCACCTCCCCACTGAGCGTGACTTTTCCCGTGCTTCAAGTGTTTTTTATAGAATTCAGAACATGGGTCCAAACGTGGAAAACGCACAAGAACAAATGGAGCAAGAGGATATGCGGAGGAAGGCGGTCCCCATGGCACTCCCCTGTCCCGGTCCACGGAGGCCCCACGTACCTGACAAGGGCATCGACAATCCCGCGTCTCGTCATGATACCCTCACGCAACGTCTTCTCTTGTTTTCCCTGAGCACAGTCAATGTGCCTGGTGATGGGAATTGCCTGTTTCATGCTTTTCATGAATGTCTCACAGGCAACCCACGTGGGGGCGCTTCCCTTCGCGAAGAAGCCGTCAATTTTGTGACTGCAATGGCGGCTTCTCTTTCATGCAGAGAGGTGCAACCGGAAGTGGAGGCGGTGAGAATGTGGGGAAATCTCCCGTACCATCCCTGCCAACCCCTTGACGACGGTAGTGAGCCATACGTGCTTACCCGTTTAAGAACGAGAAGGTATGCAGAGGATGACGAAATTTCTGTTCTTTCCACAATGAAGAATGTCTTGATCACAGTCGTCACGAACATGATTTATCCTGGTAATCATGATGACTTTGCTTCAGGATTTAACAGTTATGTCCCCCTTTCTTACAACTTCACCTCCATTGACACCACCCTCCAGGATTTTCCTCCAGACAGACGTGTGACCCTGGCTAACCTGGGTCAGGCTGGGGTTGGGGATCATTTCATGTGGATCAAAGGGACACAGGCCAACTTGGAAGCCACACATCGCAAGGGTTTGCGTTCTGTTTCAACAAGAGCTGGGACCTGACACAGGCCAATCAAGGGGTTGCCCCCCCCCCCCACTCCTGGTGTAGTGGTAGTGACTACAAAAAGGACTAACATTGCAAGAAGGTGCTGGGAGGCTTGCTTTTCCATTCACTCTCGACGATCAAACCCCCCCCCCCCCCCCCCCACTTCACTTTTCCATTCACTCTCGACAATCAAGCCCCCACTTCTTGACTGCCCCCCCCCCCATGTTACTTTCAACAAACTTTGCCCATCCTTCAATCTTCCATTCGATCAGTTTGGCTTTTTCCAAAGCCTCGTTTTCCTTTTATTTCAATAGTCCACACCTAAACGGCGTACGCCTTGGCAAGCGTTTGAAAGGACAGCCTTGGGATTGCAGCTCACTGGAATCGCTGAAGGAAGCCCCCCGCCCCCCCCCCCCCCCCCGCCCCCACCCCCACCCACTCTCCCTTTCACAAGTCACGATACATTCCCACACCATACTGTTCCATGTGCACTCCATCCAACAGGACCGCCACACGTGTTAAACCCCATTCCCTGTTCCCAAGGCAGGGCAACCTTTATGGTTGAGTGGTGAGGGGCACAAAGAGACAATAGGTTTTAATGCAGATGCGGACATGTTGGAAAGAGCTCCCCCACCCCCCAACACACCATTCTTGTGCTCCGCTCCCTTCTACTTCTATTTCACTACCCCCCCCCCCCGCCCAACACACACAGGCACGGGCCAGGACCCGTGCAGGGTTAACCCGCCTAACAATTAGTAAAGAGTGATCACCAGTGACAACACCCGTGCAGGGTTACCCACTTGACAATTAACAAAGAGGGCTCAACACCCGTGCAGGGTTAACCCGCCTAACAATTAGTAAAGAGCGATCAACAGTGACAACACCCGTGCAGGGTTTACCCGCCTAACAGTTAATAAAGAGTGATCAACGGTGACAACACCCGTGCAGGGTTACCTACCTGACAATTAATAAAGGAGGGATCAACACATGATGAGGCACGGGAGGGTGGCAAAAGGCCCCCAGACCCCAGAAATCACCGAAAAATGACATTCTCGATGTGCGGTGGGTCTGGTTTCTAGGTTTTTCGGGAGAAAATTGGCCAAAATAATTTCGGAGACAAAATTTTGTTAGGGATTTCCGTTTGCTATGCCTCCTCTATCGTACGGCTGAAGCTGCAGGATTAACACCACAGGGCCTCAGCACAGAGTGTGCACTCACCATCGTCCGGGAACTGTTCTCCCACAGTTACTGCAGGGTGTACTACACTAAAGGAGTACGATTTCCCTGAATTTTTCGGGCACTGATTCACGAATTTACATCTGGAGGGAGCCCGGTGGTCTCAGCTTCTGTCTGCGCGCCCTGCCGTACTGTGGCTGCTTTTGTGGGCTCGTGCAGCAGGTTCTACTTTTACTTCTACCGGAATGCTCCTTGCATGGTACTACACTTCTCGAGGTGTGGTGGTGGGTGAGTCTCGAGGTGAGATCGTGCCTTTTCCACACGCAGGGAGGACTTGCTTCTCTTGCTGGTGTTGGTTGCGGTGGTGGAGGGAGGGTCCAAAGCTGGGAGGTCGGGAGGCCTACGTGTGGGTGTCTGCGGCGTGGAGGCCGCAGTCCGCGCCCCGCAACCCACCAGCCCGCGGGCGAAAAACGCATTGTCTTTTCCATATTCAGTCCCAATAAATGGTGGACCGTAAAAAAGATGGAACGTTTGGCCTTTTTTTGGGAACTTGGAACATTTTTACGGTCCACCCTTTTTCCGTTTACGGTACATGTAAAATACTTGCATGACAAGTAAAATACATGTATAATACTTGCATGACAAGTAAAATACTTGCATGCAAGTAAAATACATGTATTTTACTTGCATGCAAGTATTTTACTTGTCATGCAAGTATTTTACATGTATAATACTTGCATGACAAGTATTATACATGTAAAATACATGTAAATGCATGAAATATACATGTAAAATACATGTATATCAAGTAAAGATACATGTATAATAGTTGACATGCAAGTATTATACATGTATTTTTACTTGATATACATGTATTTTACATGTATATTTCAGGCATATACATGTATTATACATGTATAATAGTTGACATGCAAGTATTATACATGTATAATACATGTATATACTTGTAGTTATACATGTAAAATTTACAAGATCCCACCGTGATGGGTTCCGGGCCGCAGCGCGACAGCGGCCATACCGGCAGGCCTTCTTCTGACGCCGCCCAGGCCTCTAGCCGTGTTGACACACGCTGTTTCCACAGAACCCCCGATGCTACCCCGAACCGCCGCCTGCGCCACAGCATTGCTGCTGCCTTTGCTGTCCTACACCTTAGCACCCTCGCACAACCCGGGCTCGCCGCCACCAGCTGCAGGGGTGTCCCATACCCCACCCTGCAGTCCCCCGGCGGGTGCAACCGCCTGGGCTGCTTCCAGACATGCTCCAACCGCTCCCTTCTCACCTTCAACGGCTACCACCCGGACCGCGCCCTCCACTCCCTCCTCCTGCAAACGGGCGTGTCTGGCATTGCCTGCTCTGACTACACTTTGACGATTTCCCGCGAGACGCGCCCTTTCATCATATCTGACAAAGGCGAGACTGTTTTCCAGGCCCGGGTTGACAGCGCGCTCGCCGGGGTGCAGATGGGGTCTGTCGAGGCAACACCCGGTGGCAGTTATGCTGGGTCCTCCTCTGAGAGCTTCGACCTATACCTTTGGGGGACGCGCATACAGTACAACACGACAGGGTTTGCAGGGTCAGCACGCCGCCTCATCCCTCTCGGGGAAGGCTTCGCAGCAACCACCCTCCCCGAGACAGCCTCGGGTGCCATCGCCCAGGCCCCCGACGGAGGTGGGGTTGCATATCTACTCTGCGCGTCCCCTTTGCGCTGCGCATCCCTGCCTGTCCTCCAGGTTGCGAGCAACACCTTCACCTCTGCTGCAGCCCTCCTTCCCAACGGCTCGGTCTACACCTGGGGTTTCGGGAGCGGCACGTCCGGCAGCCTGCTGCCCACCCCGCCCCACTCCACCGCCTTCACCGCGGTTCAGGCTCTGCACAACGGGATGGTGTACGCCACGGAGGAAACCGGCACCTCCGTCACGACATGGGGTAGACCGCCCGACCCCACGCATGCCGGAGAAGGTCCCGCAGAAGTGCAGGTTGTGTCTGAAGGCATACACTACGACCCCTTCAGGCTGGATATCCTCCACGCCACCCGCGACGCCACTGCCATCATCAACCGGGATGGGAGCGTTACAGTGTGGGGGGATGGCGCTGGGGCTGATGCCTCCTCTGTTGCAGCCCAGTTGAGCTCGGGTGTTATGTCCATCGCTGCAAACCAGGGTTGCTTCGTAGCTGTCGGGGCGGGGGGGCGCAGCGTGACCCCTTGGGGCGACCCCTCCTGCGGTGGGGCGGGGCCCTCCGCGGATGTGTTGGAAAAAATGCGGGGGATCTTCGGCGGCGGTGCATCCGTCGACAAAATCTACACCACCCCCGCCAGCCGCTACTTCGCGGTGCGCTTCACCACCGGGGAATGCGCCATATGGGGCAGCGCGCCCCTCGCCTTCGCAGCGGGTCTGGTGGACGACTGGGTCCAAACCTCGACCCTCCTCACACACACCGACTGGATCCTCCCACACCCCTATGGGGTTCTCGCCTACCACACGCCGGGGTCTGGGGGGGCGGAGCTGCTGCCTCCACCCCCAACAGTGTGGGGGGTCTTTGCTCCAACCTCCTCGGGGTCCGGAGAGGCGTTCTTCCAGGAGGGGGCAGGGGAGAAGGGGTCCGATGCAGCGCAGCTCCAGGCGTGCGTTGAGGATCTCCCCCCGACCTGCAGTGTGGTGGCTTGCCCCGAGGGGTCTCGGCAGCGGGTGCCTCCGCCGCCCTGCGGCGCAACCGCCGATGAATGTAGGGGGGATCTGCAGCTCTGTTGCGTCGAGCCGGCGGTGTCTCCATCCCGGCTGAACCCTGAGGGTCAAACGCAGCAGCAGCAGCAGCAGCTGCCTTACGACGAGGATTTGGTCACCCCATTGCTGACTGTGGCTGCAGGGGCCTTTTTAGGGTCGCTGTCTCTCGCATGGCTCTACGCTGCGGAGCGTCGCGCTGGGGGTTCCCGGAGGGCCGCAGCGGCAGCAGCAGCAGCAGCAGCAGCAGCAGCAGCAGCAGCAGCAGCAGCAGCAGCAGCAGCAGCAGCAGCAGCAGCAGCAGCAGCAGCAGCAGCAGCAGCAGCAGCAGCAGCAGCAGCAGCAGCAGCAGCAGCAGCAGCAGCAGCAGCAGCAGCATCGGCATCTGCGGGGCACGCCCCTCCGCCCATACCCCAGCATCCCACACCCACCTCATCTAACTCCTCGGAGCTCCGCTCCGCACTCTCCTCCGTTGAATCGGCTCGCGTGCTGCAGAACCCTACGGCAGGTTCCTCCTCCACAGCGTACACCTCCGGCACGTCGGGCACCCTCAGCACTCTGAGGAACCGCGATGCGGGGCATGGGGCGCAGACGGGGCTCTCGTCAGCCGACACCCAACACCACGGCCTGTCCGCTCCAGACCTCGCCGGGTTTGTCCATTCGGCGGAGACGGTGGGGTCGACTGTCAGCGGGGCACTCCCAACCGGGCCTCATGTGGAAGGGCCCAATGACACAGCCTACAGGTCGTGGTGTAGCGAGCGGACTCTCGGGCAGGGTGCCTTTGGGGTGGTGTATCTTGGGCGCCTGTCAGAGACAGGGGGGTCGGTCGCGATGAAGGAGCAGTTCAACGTGGATCGGCAGGCCGCGTCTGACAACCTGGCGACGCTTCAGATGCTGCGCCGGCTGAGGCATCCGCACCTGATGGAGATGCTTGATGCGGTGTACGACCCGTCGCGGCAGAGGCTGTGCCTATTCCTGGAGTACATCCCAGGCGGTTCGCTTGGTGCCTTAGTGAGGAGTCGAGAGGCTCCTCTGGCAGAGGCATCTGCCGCATTTTACATCCACCAGGTTTTGCAGGCAGTGTACTTCCTCCACAGCAACGAGATAGTCCACCGCGATATCAAAGGAGACAATATCCTCCTCACAGCAGAGGGGGTTGCAAAGCTCTGCGACTTTGGTTGTCTCAAGCTCATCTCTGGCATGGCATCCTGCTCGGGAGGGCCCGCCTCGCGAAGGTGGAACACTCAGGTCGGGAGCCCGGCGTGGCTCGCACCGGAGGTGGCGATCGTCGGGGCAGACGAGCCTATCGATGCAGGGCCCCCTGCCGACATCTACAGCCTCGGCTGCACAATATCAGAGGTTCTCAACAGGGGCGTCCCCCCGCCTGCAGCTGCGGGGATGGCGGTGTGGGGAAGCGCGGCTGCCGGGGCGTCGGGGCAGTGCTCCCTGCCACCCGGCATATCGGGGGATGCATCCGACATCATCGAGCAATGCATGCAGCAGGAAGCCTCCGACAGGCCTGGCGCTGGCACCCTGCTGCAGCACCCCTTCATCCTGCTGTGGACGTCTGCCAACATTCGTGTCGGTGGTGTGGCGCCAGCGGAGCCGCAGGTGCGATGGATCTCCGCCTCTGCAATGAAGTCCAGAACCCGGTTGAGGCCTGCGTTGGGCAGAGGATCCTTCGGTGTTGTCTACCTCGCAGCGGTGGAGGGGTGCCAGCACCACGTTGCAGTGAAGGAGATCCAGCTGGATGCGTCCCACTCCGCGCAAGCGAGGATGCGTGTGGAGAAGGAGTTCCAGCTGATGCGCTGCTTATCGCATCCGCACGTCGTGCAATACCTTGGGCATACCTGGCGTGACGCTTCCCGGCTGGAGATCTTCATGGAGTATATGCCAGGGGGGTCGGTCCGCAGAATCATCCGCGCCAGGAAAAGCAGCTTGGATCACGACACCATCAAATCCTATTCGAAGCAGGTCCTTCTGGGGCTGGTCTACCTTCATACAGCAGAGCCCGGGAGGGCGCCGATTGCCCACAGGGATGTGAAGGCAGACAATCTGCTGCTCTCGATAGATGCCACGGTTAAGCTGTCCGACTTCGGCAGCAGCAAGCTGTTCGACGGGGAAGAGGGGCGGAGCTTCGCAGCATATGGGGCCCGGACCTATGCGGGCACACCGTTCTGGATGGCACCGGAGGTGCTGAAAAGCAAGCACAGCAGCACCGGGGCCTACGGGACGCGGTGCGACATCTGGTCCCTGGGGTGCACGGTGATCGAGATGCTGGGCCACACCCCGTGGCAGCGCGAGGGGGGAAGCGAGGGGGATCACGAGATCTTGGGGCGCATCCTCGGAAGCAGAGAAGGGCCACCGATACCTGCTGGCACGCCTTCTGATCTGGAAGAATTTGCCCTGAGCTGCTTTGCCTACGAGCCGTGTGACAGGCCATCAGCTGCCGACCTGCTGGCCTCACCTGTGATGGCCGAGGTCATATTGGACAACGTGCAGTAGGATTGTAGGGTGGTGAGGTTGCGGTGGCAGCTGAGTTCTCCTTTCCGGGGGCTGATTCCCCCCGCCCCCGTTTACTATAAAAATGGCAGCTGTGGGGTGTGGCCTTCCGCTAAAGTGCAGAAAAAGTGACCCGCCTCACTACAAAAAGGAGACAAAACTGGCACAGGCTTGGCACAGAGTGAAGGCCCACCCGCTGTCTTTTTGCATCCGGAGGGGTTTCTGTATTGTCTTTCGAGTGAGGCGTTTCACTGGGACCCCTGAATAGTCCCATCAGGGGCGGCGGGTGTGTGCGTCGGGGGGGAGATGGGGGTATACGGAGCCTGTTGTGGAGGAGCAGACTGTCTTGTCCTCGCTTCGCTCAGAGAGTGTGATAAAGCGAGCCGCTTCGGTGATGTTTCGAGGTGCCTTGTGGGATAAACGCACACACCCCCCTGAGTGCTCGTGGGAAAAAAGGTTGTTCTGATCTTTAAAAAATGAAGAAGAAGAAGAAGAAGAAGAAGAAGAAGAAGAAGAAGAAGAAGGTTGCAGTCTGTTCACCGACACCCCCCCAACACCTCCTCCCCCCCCAGGTGGCCAGAAAAAGGTGTATATTTTTTTTACAAACAACGCAGCTCTGTCTTCTTCTCTGTTTGCTAGCCCCCATCCCGCCCACCCTCATACCCCCCCCCCCAAGCGGAGTGCTTCACGTTCTTTACTGTGCGCTGCGCACTTTATTCCGGGATGTTATTTTGCGTCTGGTTCTTCTTCTGTCCATCTGTCACCCTACGTCTTTGCAATTTGCCTCATACCTGGGTTTACCCTGTGATTGTGCCCCCCCTCCCCCCTTCACTCAACCCAAAGAGAGACTAGAGGTCCAGGTTCTGAAGCTCTCCTGCTCGCCTGCCAGGTGATCCCAGGGCACACCGCACGCAGCTGACGAGTGAAGGGAGGGTCGAATCTCTGCACCCCACTAGTCTTTCTTTACCCCCCCGCTCCCCGCTTTTCACGGTATACTGACACAACAACACAACACAGGCGCATGGAGGCCCACAGGAGCGTGGCGCGGGTGTCTCAGACACAACCTGCATAACGGAGGTCTTCGCTCTGCGCCAAAGTGTGTCAGGGTTGCAGCCTATATTGTGAGGCGGCTCGCTGTTCTGCACTCCAGAGCGGAAGGCCCCAGCGAGTGAGGGGGGCAGAGGCACACTATGTGCTTCCTTTTTTTTTCTTCTCCTTTCACTACCGCTGCCCGTGCCCTTATCTCTCTTGAGGCTTCACTACCCCCCTCCCTTTTTCTATTGAGTTGCGCTCGGTTGCATGAGTTTTGTTGAAGCATTCGTTGCTGCACCCCAACAGGATTGCTGGGGGAGGGGGCAGGGGGGGGGGCAAGAGGGCAGAATGAAAGGGAGTCAGAGTCGGAGTCGGAGTTTTGTTTTTCACACACAACAAGAAGAATGCTTGTCACAGTGAAAAAGATAGTTGGCAGCGCTTTGGGTGACAAACACAATCTACCTTGCCTTGTTGCTATGACT
Source organism: Rhynchopus euleeides (assembly GCA_963210315.1). Classification (NCBI taxonomy): domain Eukaryota; phylum Euglenozoa; class Diplonemea; order Diplonemida; family Diplonemidae; genus Rhynchopus; species Rhynchopus euleeides. The sequence continues at coordinate 823,991 of OY723242.1, read as the reverse complement.
GTGCGCACACTCACACCAACCTTCATCAGGCAAAACACGTGGGAGGCCTTCGCTCTGTGCCACTGTGTGTCAAACTGTGTCACTTTGCAGCCAGTGTTGTGAGGCGGCTCACCATTCCTCACTTCTCTGCATTTCTGAGCGAAGGCCCCCGTGAGGTTTGTTCACCTGGGTTTGGCGCACAAACAACGCCTTATCTTTTTTTGTTAGTTCGGCGTAGCCAACTGGGGAAACTTTCTGTGCCTTTAGCTGGATCATGCGGCCCCCACTCACACCACTTCATCAGACCGGGGAGTGGTGTACACAAAGAGCATGGGGCTGCGTTCCAACAAAACAACTTTGGGGGTCTTCGCTGGTCGTTATCCTTAGTCAATCTTGTCAGTTTTCAGCCAATTCAACTGGAAATGCACTGAAGTGCACTGACGACCACCCCGTAGCGAAGAACCCCTTTCGGCAGGAATTGGTTTGTTATCTCGTTTTGCTGTCGCTTTACGATCCAGCGGGGGCACAGATAGTTTTATATTTGTTCGTACGGACGGTCTGCGAGTGCATTGTGTGCAGGGTGCCGAACGCTGCCACGAGTATTTTTTTTTCTTCAGCGCGAAAATCCTGGCTGTTCTTCAAACAAATATAAAGCATAAACAAAACCCGCTTGTGCACACAAGCAAACCCTAGACTTCCGTTTTACAGGGGCCACTGGGAGAGCCACTTTCACACTGCTTCTTCTCTCCTTCCCTGCAGCGGATTGAATAGGGCGAGGTTGTGCCTACCTGTTGGTTCCTTGCAGAGGTCCCGATGCTCCCCCCCTCACCCGAGACGTTGAGCCCCCCACCCCGAAGACTCCACAACTTTGGCTTTCTCTGCAATGCCGGCCCACACAGAGTCGACCCCACTCAAATCGTCCCCCCCTTCACTCATGAGGCTCCTACTCACATACCCACACCAACACCAACACAGGATATTTATATACCGTATACGTAAATATTATGGAACGTAAATATTATGGAACGGGCCCATTTTTGGCCGGTCCGTTCCATAATATTTACGTTCCAAAATATTTACAGGGCCAGTTGGGGACTCGGTGGTGAGGACGGCTTGCGTCAGGAATCGCGCGAAAAGTGCACGAGTAGGTCCCGTCAGGGACTCTGCATGCCGTCCGATCACCTGGTCCAAGTCCCCGAGTCGCAGAAAGCCCTGTAAATATTATGGAACGAAAAAAATCTGGAACGCCAACCCACCAGCGTTCCAAAATATTTACGTTCCATAATATTTACGTTCCATAATATTTACGTTCCAAAATATTTACGTATACGGTATCAGACAACAGCCGGAGGTGTGGACAGATGCAGCGGCGCAGAGACGCAGCCATGTGGCTGCTACTGCCGTTAATCATCGGGGCTGGCGTGTGCCATGGTGCCGGGGATGAGATGCTGTTCGCAGGGCTGCGCACAGTGGGGCAGGGGGCCAGCCAGGTGGACCTGGGAGGGCTGATGCCCTTCGCAGGGGAGTCTGCGGAGACGCTGCTAGGGAATGTGCTTCTGTGCGCGGAGGACGCGGCGTCTACAGGATCTGCCAATGATGCCGTCAGCGCGGCAGACGCGTGTGTGAAGCAGGCGCGCGACGACGCAGGTGTGGAGGCTGTCGGCAGCAAGGCGGAGGCAACGCTGACCGACGGGCAGGGCGGTGGCAAGGTGTTCGCCATGGCACTGCAGGGGACGTTCCGGCGCGACCTCGGGGAAGTTGACTACGACGACGGGTCGAGCGTGGTCGTGTCGCAGGACAAGCTGGAGGTCAAAGGGAGCCTCGCCTACAGCGTGGAGGTGGTCTACAGCGACACGGGGCTGAGCGGGACCATCTCGGCCGTCACGGTGCAGGCAAGCGGGTCGGGCAGCCTGGGTGTGGAGGCAGTTGTCGGGGGGGAGGCTGTGATCGCATGCGACGCATCGGTGCAGGTGTCGGACATCGTCATCAACGTTCCCGCCCTCCAGTTCCAGTGTACCGACGCTGAGGTTGCCGCACAGCAGGGCATGTGCAACAGCACTCTCGCTGAGTACGGCATCTTTAACATCGTCAACGACGGGCAGTTTGAGGCAACGTGTCTGCTGCAGAAGGACGGGACGTCATTCAAGAATGCCACCACCCTGACTGTGTCGCGCTCCGAGGTCTTCGACCCCAGCTCCGGTGAGACGCAGCTTGACGGCGATGCGGAGGCGATCCTCGGGGACATCGACGGCACCTCGCCCCGCATGGTGCTGCCGGAGATCATCGGGCAGCTGGTGGCCGCATCGGCAAACATGAACCGGTCTGTGGCAGCTGCAGACGACCTGCGCAGCGTCGTGCAGAAGTCGCTGCCCATCCCATCCCCCATCAAGAAGGCGGCGCAGCAGTGGCAGGGCTTTGTGCAGCGCCTGAAGGACGTTGTGCTTACACAACCGGTGCCGCAGCGCAAGCGCAGGAACACGCCGCTGTGCCTCCCGCTGTCGCCGCGCGTGCAGGACGCCCCCGTGCCGGATACGCTGCTGCTGACGCTGGCCCTGGGGCAGGGGGAGGAGGACGAGGAGGTGTCCGTCAGCCTGCCCAACGCCCCCAGCAGCAGCAGCCCGTCGGGCGGGATGGGCGAGGTGGTGCAGCTGCTGCGGGATGCGCTGGTTGCCGTTCTGGAGACGCGTGTTCTGGTTGTGCACACGCCCGGGGCGGGCACAGCCCAGCTGTGCTCCGACAAGGCTGTCGATGTCACGTCGCTGCGGGTGCAGTGGGCTAGCGCAGGCAGCCCTGTGTCCGAGGCCTTCGGGGTGGCCAACGGCATGCTGGCACGTGTCGGGCGCGAACCCCGCTTCCGTACCTTCGGGGAGCTGGAGGCATTGGTCGACCTCGTTACCAGCAACGTCACCACCACATCGCGCCTGGCCTCCGTGCTGGGCCCCGAGCAGCTGCTCGAAACCGTGAAGAAGGCTATCGTCGAGTTTCTCGCTGAGTACCTCCCGCAGCGTGACACCAACAGACACGACTACGACTGCCGCTTCTACTTCGAACAGGTGGCACCTTTGCGCACGCGCAAGAGGAAGTGGTACTTCTTCATGGAGATGCACCTGCGGTGGCAGTGCCCTGTGGGACTGTGGTCGTCAGGGCAGTTCACCTTCGACCCGGGCTTCGTCATCGGTCTCGCCTTTGGGAAGAACCGTCTAACAGACACCGTGGTTCAGCTGCCTTCGCCTGTGAAGTATCGCTATTTGGACGGTGCCAATTTAATGAAGCCCGTGAACGTGATCATCGACGGGTCGGCCCTGGATACATGCAGGATGTCGATGCGAGAGCTGTATGACATGTTCGGGAAGCTCACTAACGCAAACCCGACGGTGCGGCTGTGCCAGCGTGTCGACGTGGACCTCCAGTTGCCAGCAGGCGACACCGATCCCCGGCGCGAGGTGATCGGGCGGGGCTACAAGGAGCTGCACATCGCTATCGACAGGCCGTCTGCCAGGAGGATCACGGGGCTTGGTGTGCCAGGGGATGCCAGTTTCTTGTGCATCGAATGCACACACGCCTACCTGGTGGAGGATGTGCCAGTGAAGGCTTCCGACCCAGTGCCGTGCACGTTCACAGCAAAGCTCGAGGGTTACGAGAAGGAAGTGGACTGTGAGTCAGGCGGTGGCTCTCCTCGGCACAAAGCGCTGCAGGAGATCGTGCGCTGGGCAGACGGGGTCCTGAATTACCTGCCGGTCAAGTGGATGTTTGTGGAGATGAAGCTGATCCTGCGCGGCTGGGCTATCGTGACGAACACGAAGCTGGAAATCACAGCAGGCGCTGGCCACATTATGAAGAAGGTTAGGCTCCCAGGGCCCGGCTTGCCTGCGCTACCCGGAGCGCCGGGTTATGTAAGGTCGCAGATTGCAGACCTTCTGAATGATAGCTGCTTATTCCATTTTAGTCCTCAACATGAAGGGGGCACCTTCTTCATCCAGCTGTACCACCGGGGCATGTATGAGATGATGTACAAGGTGACCCAGTACACGATTGTCCGGGATGGACACGGACACAGGCCGACAACTTACGATTATATCACCGGGTTTGGAACCGGGATTGGAGTTATATTAGAGAATGACGATGAATTTGGGGTGGCGGTGAACAAAGACGAACTGGATATCAAACATACGTACTACTTGCATGTGAGGATCGGGTATTCTGCTGACGGCAGCATGCCGTCTGTTTTCTCATCGCAGTTTTTCGCAGGCCATGCCTCCACGCTCCCTGCCGTATCGGTGGAGAAGCTGTGGGTCACGCACAATGGGCTTGCGCTCAACTTCAAGGAGGATTTCCAAGAGACTGACGACGTGGTAGTGCATGTGCGTGTCCAGAAGGCGACTGGCCTTGAGAGCCACCAATGCAGGGTACCCAAGGCCACGGTGCTCAGCTACGTCAAAGAGCAGAGCGACGTCCGACCCCTCACAGTGCACAACAAGCTGGCAGAGGAGTGCAACACTGTGTTCGAGATGGCTCCCAATAATGGAGTGCAGACCCTGAAGATCAAGAACTCCCTTGCAGTCGGTGCCATTGCCCTGTACATGGATGCAACGACGAGTAAGCGCGGGCCTACAGACGAATTGTTCGGAGGTGACATCAACCCTCTCGACTCGCAGTATACTGAACTCCCGTTCAAGTTCGACAGCGACTGCCACGACCTTGAATGTGCATACTTCTTCCGGCAGGGCTGCGAGCTGACCATCAATACGACGTTCCGCTACAAGACCATCCAGTCTCCTGCCATCGCTTTGATGACGCTCAAGCCAACCTCGCTCCCACACCTGAAGAAGTCCTACATCGACAAGCTCAAGACCTTCTTCAGGCTCAAGAGCATGCTGCTTTATGCGACTACACCCTGGATGCTGGTGCGTGTGACCGACCTGAAGACATTCTCACTCTACCTCCCCAAGGCCAAGGGAATGATCACCGTCGAGAAGACACATGAGTGCGCGTTTGATTTTGATGCGGACCGCAGCCATGCCGCAACGGTGAAGCGGGGACATTTGGATGTGATGACAGTGCTTAAGACTGCCAACTACGTCGACATACAGATCCCTGAAATTCCTGCCTCGGTAACGAGCGGGCCTGCATTTGCCCGGGATACACGCATGAGTGTTACGTTGAAGAGGGACAAGCTCGAAACCCCATACCTCGTGGATGTCTCTGGCAAGACAGTCGCCAATGCACTGACCGACCTCCTCGCAGGTCTCAACAGCCAGTTTTCCACCCATCCCTCGCTGGGGCAAGCCTCCTTTGCCTGCCAACAATTCAAGGGGATGGAGCTTGCGGAGTGGCCGCCTAACAAGCGGGTGCTCGGAAAGACGGACACCACCTGCCACTGGGCGGAGATTGTGCAAGACGACTACGGCACGGAGTCGCTGCGGATCTGGAACGGGAAGAAGGCCAAGGTGGAGATCGTGAAGGTGCCACCCCCACCTGATGCCAAGGATCAGGTCGCCAAGAAGCAGTTCAAAACGAAGGGGAGCGCGTGGGCAGGCGAGTTCAGCCTTGCCTTCGCGTTGACGGTAAAGCTGGACCAGCGTGCAGTCCCGTTGCGATTTGCCGCTGTGCTGGGGCTGCGCATGAAGTTCCTCCACGCATACTTCATCCACACGACGCCCTTAGAGGAGAAGCAGCACCACCCCAGCGACCTCAACGCGTATTCGAAGCGCGCCAAGCGGCACAAGGTATACTACAAGACTATCGGCGGCACAACCCTTGCAGGGTCAGCCAGCCTCAAGCCTGAGATCCGCGGGGAGATGGAGCTGTCGTTCGGGCTGGAGAGGTCTGCCACAGCAGAGCTGCTGCACTTCCAAGGCATGGACAAGCTGCTTGGGGTGACCCTGCTCGAGACCCACACGCTCCCCCCGACGCTGGACGACCTGGGGCTGCTGGTGCTGGGGGACCCGATGCCGATCCCGAGGCGGCTGACACCGGACGGCAGCGTCGACTGGAAATACGTGCTGCAGGAGATGCTGCTGCGCGTCGTACCCACCCTGGGCCAGCTGGGGGCCCGCGGGGTGCACGAGGCCACGAAAGGCCGAGACGAGGCAACCTTGGGGCGCGAGGCTGTGCTCCTGGCCGGCGCACCTGCAACCCCACCGGCCGCAGACACACCTTCGTACATGGAGCTGCTGCTGGAGCTGGACGGGCTGGACATGCGACTGCCGCTCCTCGGCAAACCGCTGCGTGACTTTGCCCAGCCAGTGATAGGGCCGCTGAAGCGCTTCGTCGAAGGTGTTGTGTCGTCGCTGGAGGCGATGGACTTCACCGCCGTCAACTCGGTGCTGGAGGCGATCGGTGGGTACATGAACTTCACATCCGCCGACGGTGGCCTTGTTGCGGAGATGGGCCTGACGCAGAGCTTCTCGCTGGACGTCGGGTTCGACTTCGACGTGTCCGAGCTGCTGGACAACACCGGGGTGCCCCCTATCGTCGGGGTTGCAGGCGCAGGCCGCATCGCAGTGTCGGTGGAGGCATCGGTGGCCATGCGGGTGTCGGCATCGCTGTCCCGCGCGTCTATGATGCTGCTCCCTGGCACGGGGCTGACGCTCAAGATCACGGCAACCGCGAAGGACCTCTTCTTCCAGGCCTCGCTGGGCGGCCTGCAGCTGGACATCAGCGGGGCGTCTGTGCATGTCGGAGGCACAGGCGGGTCTGGGCCAGCAACGCTCTTCTTCGGGGTGAAGCAAGCTGCGCCGATGGGTGCGGGCGGCACGGTTGAGCGCGACGAGGGGATGTTCGGCTGGGAGCTGGACGGCGAGGCGCGCGCGGCGCTGCCGCTGCCGCTGCTCGGCGGGGAGGAGCTGGCGGTGCAGGTGCCGGACCTGGGGCGCGCCGTGCGCCGCATCGTCAACAAGGGGAAGGTCAACGCGACGGACAGCGGCTCTACGGGCGGGCCCCTCGTGGTGGTGACGCCCAGCCTGCAGAACCTCACGAACCTGGCGAAGCTGGCGAAGAACCCCCTGATGGCACTGCTGATGAGCCCCGAGGCGCTCATCGGCAACATCGGGGGCTTGATGGACGTCGTGCAGCTTGCAATCGCCGGTGCCGACGGCCTTCTGGGCACCATCAAGATCCCGCTCGTGTCGGACCGCCTGCGGTCGGAGGTCAACGGGGCAAGCGGCCCTCTGAAGGTGCTGAAGCAGAAGCTGCTGGGCGCCCTCGAGTCGGTGCTCGGGGGTACCGGCAGCCTCGACCAGTCTGTTGCCGGGATCATTGCGACAAAGCTGAGCACGTTCACCAAGCAGCCCGTGAAGGTGGTGCTGCGGTCGAAGGACTTTGTCAACGGGGAGACGAAGGAGCTTCTGCATTCCGACGGCTACCGGGTGGAGGACGCATGGGTGGAGGGGAAGGACGCCGTGGAGTGGCAGATGGTGTTCGGGTGGGAGGGCATGCTGAAGTCGAAGCTGACGCTGGACCTGGGGATCAGCGACCTGCCGCTGGGGCTGGACGTGGATGCCGACGTGTCCCTGGGCTTTGGGGTGACGGTGCGGCTGGCGGTGGGCATCAGCGTATCGCGCGGCGTGTACATCAAGGCAGACGCATTCGGGGACGAGCCCGAGGTCGAGGTCTACGGGGGGCTGACCTTTCCGGGTGACCTGGCGGCGGAGGGGCGGCTGGCCTTCGTCACTGTCGGGCTGAAGGGGCGGCGCGAGGGGGGAACGCCCACCGGCCCGCAGGCGACACGCGTCGCTGGGACCGTCGCCATCGATGTGAAGGCACCTGCAGACGACGGTGCCGTGACCTACCGGACCCTGGCGCAGCGGAACGGCAGCAGGTCGCTGAGTGACATGTTCGACATGACTTACGACTTTGCCGCCACGGCGGAGCTGGACCTGACGCTGGAGATCCCGAAAGCGCCGCTGCCCCGCGTGACTGCCGGGCTGTACGCATCGATCGAGCTGTCTAACACGGACGACGGGGCGGGGGGCGCGCCGCCACGGCGGGCACCGAAGCTCCCTGCACGCTACCCTGAGGTGTCTGGGAGCAGGGGCGGGGCAGGCAAGGGCGGCGCGGTGCTGGTGTACGACATGGAGATGGACCTGAGCTCCATGCTGGAGGGGCTCCGCCCGATGATGGAGAAGCTGAAGCCGCCGCTGGACCCCGTGGCGGCGATCGCAAAGGTGCTGACGGCGAGGATCCCAGGTGTGAGCGAACTACTGGATGAGGACGTCACGGTGGTGTCGCTGCCGCAGAAGCTCATCGACCTGTTCCTGTCGCTGGGGCTGGTGCGCGGGCACGCCCGTGGGATCATCTTTGCCCAGCGCATCATCGATGTGGCGCAGCTTGTGGCGGACATCCTGGACATCGCCACAGGGGACCGCCTGTCCCTCCCGCTGGGGACACAGCAGATCCGCCCGAAGCTCGGGGCTAACGAGGCCCCCGTGCGCTACGGCACGTTCTCCACATGCGGAGGCACCTGCCCAGACCTCTCGCCAGACGTGTCGGGACGGATTGACGAGCTGGCGAACACAGACGAGGGTCCGAATCCGGGTTCGGACCCGAAGAAGTCGCGGATGAAGAAGGCGGGGTCGATCTTCAAGCGCCTGCTGTCTGACGGGGATGACTTCCCCGTCAAGCTGCTGATCCTGCGGCCGGCAAACCTGCTGCGCCTGCTGAAGGGGGAGGATTTCAACATCGTGGCGCTGCAGACCCCGAAGATCGACATCAACCTCGAGGTGGACCTCGGCTTCGACTGGTTCGTGGTGCACGGGTTCCTGCGTGGTGGGATGATGCTGAAGGCGCAGCTGATGCTGGGGCTGAACTCTGTGGGGATCCGACGCGCCATAAAGTACGGCAAGCCCGAGCTGGCGCTGGACGGGCTGTACCTATCCGACACAGACAGCATCGAGGGGTTTGGCGGGGAGGACGTCAAGGAGCTGGAGTTCGGGATGAACGTTGCGGCAGAGGCGGGGCTGAACCTCGGGTTTGCGGGGGCGACGCTCGGCGGGTCGTTCGACCTGGGGTTCTCGCTGGACCTGAAGGACCCGAATGAGGACGGGCAGCTGCGCTTCAGCGAGGTGCGCGCGGTTCTGGCCAACTCCACCTTCTTCGACCTTGTGGACCTGAAGGGGGGTGTGTGCGCCAGCCTCTACGGGCGTGTCAAGATCCTGTTCATAACACACAAGTTCGGTGTCGGTGGGTGCCCATCGGGGGGGGGACTCGCGCAGCGGCGACCTGGATGCGGTGCCCGGGGCGGAGCCGCACGACCCTGTGGACGGCAGCTCGCGGTGGCAGGGGACGGCGCTGGGGTCAGGCGTGGTGGGGGCGGGCAGCAGGGTGGAGGTGTTGGTGGGGCACGTGCAGGGCGTGGCGGGGCACGAGGATGTGCAGCTGCACCTCAGCGGGCCTGCGGTGGAGCAGGACGTGCCTGGGGAGGCGACCCTGCGCGGCGGGGAGACCCTGCAGATCGACGGCGTCAGCGGGGGGATCGACGTGACGGTGCGTGACGTGGTGACCTCCACACAGTACGTCGGCGGCCCTGGCAGCGACGACACGCTGTACCTGGACTACCGGTCGTACGAGCGGGAGTTCCGCGTGGAGCTGGACGACAACGGTTTCACCACCCCGCAGGGTGGGCGTGTGACCTTCTCCCAGTTTGAGCACGTGGTGATTGTCGCCCCGATTGAGGCGACAGGGCAGCCACACGTGGCTGTCACGGGTGTGCCGCCGGGCGTGGTCGGGGTGGTGGTGCGTGGCCCGGACACCACACGGGTGGCGGGGAAGGCCAGCACCCTCAGCGTGGAGGGCTTCCCCTTCACAGACAAGCCGCCGCAGCAGACACTGTTCCTGCCGGGCGAGGAGCCTGACCGCCCATACCTCGGTGGCGACTGGGATCGTGGCGATGATGCAGTGCGGCTGATCCCGAAGTACACTGAGGAGGGTGTGTACAAGGTGCGGCTCGAGGGACAGGCGACGGACTACGAGGTGCGGGTTGCTGCCGACGGCACCATCGTGGTGCACCACGGTGGGGCAGACATCCCCGCACAGCTGGACGGGAAGTACCTGCACTTCGGCGGGAAGACGTGGGAGCGCATCGTCAAGGTGGACATGGCTGGGCTGTACATCACACCAGAGGCAGGGCAGGGGCGGTGGGGCGAGGTGTGTGTCATCGCACACGACGACTCCGACGGGACGAAGGTGTCCGTGAAGTGCACCGATGGGGAGGCGGAGGCGGAGTATTCGGGGTCGGTCTTCGGGCGCCACCTGCGTGTGCAGGGCTACAGCAACGGCGGGGAGCTGCACATGCGGAAGGCGGGCAGCGGGAAGCTGGAGGAGGTGGGCGGCAACGGGTTGGTGTGGGAGGACAACCAGGCGGTGCTGAAGGAGGGGAAGGGCCAGTGGGCCGACGTCACCCGCACGGGCACCCCCGGGGCCGGGGCAGTCACAGTCGACCCCAGCTACAGCAAGCACGTGGTGGCGCTGCAGTGCAGCAGCACCACCTTCCATGGCACCGTCGCCGAGGAGCTGGTGATGCGCATCTCACACCGCGGCTCAGACGCAGTGCGGCTGCTGGCGACGATGGCCAAGACAATCGAGAACGGTGACGTGGTGTGGCGCATCACAGTGCGTGACGGGGACAACGCTGTGGCGCCGCCGGAGTGCCTTCTGAGGTACACCGTTCCCATCGCCCCGACGCTGCAGGTGCAGTACACTCCAGTGAACCTCGTGTCGTCCGCGACTGCCGTTGCCGACGCGGATGGACTCAAGGGCAGGGTGGTGTCGTCGGCAGGGGTGTCGGGGACGGGCGATGCGCTGTGCGGGCACACGCTGGTCATGTCGCAGGTGCGTGAGGCGCAGCCCAGCGAGTACGCCACAGCTGCAGGCAAGACCCATGTGTGTGAGAGCGTGTTGGTGGTGGCGACGTTTGAGCAGCGCGACCTGTGCAACAGGGTGCCCCCTGCCACAGAGGAAGTCATCGTGGCCGTGCGGCTCTCCCAGGCCCAGCAGAGCGACACTGTGGCGACATCGCAGTTCTCAGCAGACGCGCCTATCTGCAACCTCGTGGGAGGGCCGCTGAAGGTGTACGGCATGCCTGAGAAGGCTGTTGCGTTTGCACCTGCACAGATGGTGTCGCCTGGGTTCGCGGATGTCGCCTCCTGTGCCTGGACTCTCTTCCGCCAGTGGTCTGCTCCGTCCGCCGTCCCCGGTGCGGCGTGCACCCCTGCTTGGCGCTACCAGATGCTGCGGGTGGAGGACGACGCGGCGTGGCTGGACCAGATGGTGCTGCCGCAGGTGCAGCTCCCGCCGCATGCCGACCTCGCGGCACACGCCGCAGCCACAGCACCTGCCCCCGTGCTGAGCGCTGCGCAGATGGGCGCAGGGGTGCGGTACCTCAACCAGGGCGTGGTGCACGCAGACCCGGCACAGGCAGGCACCACAGACTTCGACTGGACCCGGACGTGGACAGCTACACCGTGCGGGGCGTCGGGCAGCACAGGGACTACCACCCAGCGGGTGACGATGCCTGTGTGTGTGGTGCCCGCCGCGTGCTCAGCGAGCCCTGCACCCCTGTGTACCGCTGGCTCAGGCATGAGGCTGGCTGCGGGTGCCAACACCTTCCAAGGGGTGGTGCTGCCTGCGACCCTGTCGGTGCTGGTGCATGTCGGGGGTGCACTGGATCTGGTGCTCGTAGACGGCGGGTCGTTCCAGCTGCGCGTCGCGGCAAACGGGGACGTGGTGCTGCAGGGTGCTGGCGGGGCCTCGTCGTCCGCAGCAGGCGTCACCTGGTCAGACTGGGTGCATGTGTCTGCGGTGGTCACAGCGGACGGCGTTGTGGCCGACGTGGGCGGGCGCGTGGTGCAGCTTGCGCTGAGCGGGCTGCAGGTGGGCGCGGTACAGGTCGGGGACGGGGCTGTGCTGCACTCCGACGCAGTGCTCTTCAGCGGCGTGTGCTACCAGGCACCCGAGCGCCTGTGCGGTGCGGGTGCGGTGATGTCCACCGACGGGTCTCTACCGACGAGCCCCCTGTCGCCGCCCTACACCCTGACGCTGTGGTTCGTCGCGACAGGCACAGTGCAGGGGGGCGAGCGTGTCGTGGCACTCAGGCGGTGGGGGAAGGACCAGCTCGTCGTGGCCACATCGCCGGGCGGGCGTGCGCTGCAGGTAGCAGGCGTGGACGTGCCTTTCCTGCCTGGCGACGGCTGGGTGCACGTGGAGGTGTCGGTGTCGGAAAGCGGCGGAGTCGTTGCGCGTGCGGACGGGGTGGTAGTGAAGGAGGGGACGCTGCCGGGGCGCGTGTCGGCTGCCAACCAGGTGCACGTGGGGGCGGGGTCTTCGTGGCTGGCTGCGGGGGTGCGCGTCACGAGCGGGGCGTGCCGTGTGCCGCAGATGCCATGCGGCGCACCACCACCCCTTGCAGGCTGCATCGACCTTGCGCCACGCAGCCTGTGCAGCACGGTGTGCGGTGCCTCTGCGACAGCGGCATGCCCGTGCAAGGCACACGAGCAGTGCTTCGACACACGCCCCTACACCGGGGACTTGAGCGCGCTGGTGTGCTACCCCGACGTGTGGACAGGCGAGTGGTACGACAGCGCCAACCACACGGTCACCGTGGCCCCACCCACCCAGCCGCAGGGCTCGGACGGCCTGCCGATGACCCTCGTCTACACCGTTGTGAGGACCGGGGCGACGGGGACCTTCACAGTGTCTGCCACATCGCACGAGGTTGTGGTGGACACACACCCGCTTGTGCACATCCCAGGCGGGTTCGGCATGGAGTACCTGGGGGTGCAGCGGCAGTGGCGCCGCGCCAAGGACTGCAGCGCCTGCACCACAGGCACATGCCGCCTCGCCAACGCCGCCTTCGAATGCGCACAGGACAGGTGCGGCGGGGGCTGTGCCACAGGGTGCAGCTGCAGCAACACGGAGCGCTGCTACGACCCGCCTGCTGGGGGTGCCCTGCAGTGCTACAAAGACATCTGGACGGGGCATTGGGTGGACAACGCCGGCACTGTGTACGAGATCGTGGACGGCAACGGGGGCGTGAACGACCCGCAGCTGCTGAACACGCAGACAGGCGTGCAGGCCGCCCTCGGCACACACACACCTGCTGTGAGGGGGCAGGAGGGGGACCGCATCGACCTTGCCACCAGCTCCAAGATCTACCGCACCTACGCGTGTGCATACTGCGAGACGAAGAAGTGCCGCCTGGACCACGGGCAGCTGATCTGCACACAGCCGCACAACGAATGCTCTGACTGCGCCCTCACCTCCACCTGCCCCGTGTGCCCACAGGGCAAGGCGTGCCACGACCCCGACTGGGTCACGCCCGGGTCCCTGCTGGAGTGCCGGAACCCCCTGTGCCCCGCAGACACCACGAAGAACATCCCTGCAGGGCCGCCTGCCGCTGCAGTCCTGCCGCTCACCACAGCAGGCACGCTGGCTGCGAAGCACTACACCCTGCGCCTCCGTGCCGACACCACACCCCCTGCAGGCACCAGGCTGGCCGCCCTGCTCGGCAGCAGCGCGGGTGAGGAGTGTGCCGCAGTCGAGGCAGACGGCAGCGGGGGGGTCCGCCTGCGTGTGGGCACCCAAACAGCGACCCTCACGCAGTACAGCGTTGCGCCTGGGCAGACTGCCGCAGTGGTGGTCGAGTTCGAATGGGACGTCCCTGCAGGGTCGCCGCGCACCGCCACCCTGCGCGCCGCAGCGCAGGGCAGTGCGAAGACCACAGCCCTCCCTCTTGACGCAGCGACCTGCAAGGAGAGTGCGGTGTCACTGCAGACTTTCACCTCTGCTGCCGTGCACCAGGTGCAGGTGGGGTGCACCTGCAGGTTTGCCGAGTACTGCAGGGTCAGCTTCCTCGGCAACGACCCTGAGGCGAAGGACCTGCTGGGGCGGAACTACATCTTCAACGGGGTGGAGGACGCAGACTACACCATGGTGTCCAGCGAGGGCATCCATGTCACCGCGAGGTTCTACAGCTGCGAGCGCAACACGCGCGAGCTGTCCTGCATCAGGAGCGTGATTGTGTGGGCACCTGGCCGTGGCACCCTCGAGCTGCACAGCTGGGAGGAATTCGACGTCGAAGTTCTCGTCAACTGCTCCACACCGGTGCCGCAGTCCGCCCTCTCTGCGCTCTACACACCCTACGAGGCGCTGCCGTGGGTCACCCTCACCCCATCCTACGGCGGGGAGGCGGGGTCCTGGGAGGTGTTCCTCGATGTGCGCGACACCAACCAGGAGCTGGCCTACCAGGTGGTGGTGACGCAGCTCCACATCGGCACCCCGCCCCTCCTCAACGTGCATGTCAGGGTGCCCGGCAGGGACGCGCTGTCGCACGTCACGGGGATCCTGCATGCACCGCACGCACAGATCGAAGACCGGCAGGGCGGATACCGACCTGTCACACAGCACAACCACCCCCCTGAGGCCTACGCCGCATGCGCAGGATCCCTCGAGCACTGCGGGGCATGCACGTCATCCAGCCTCCACTCAGTCAGGGAGGGGGCGGTGCTGGCTGCCGATCCTGATGAGGACGCCCTCCCCACCGCGTCCTTCTTCTACCCGTCGCTGGATGATGCGACAGCGGCGTGCCCCTCGGGGGTTAACCGCAGCATGGAGTGCTGCGAAGTGGCGCGTGGTGTGTCGGATGCGGCCTTCCGGATGTGCGTGATGCAGGAGTGCAGGCTGCCGGAGACAGGCGCTGGGGCTGCGGCGGGTGCCCCCGCATGCCTGCCGATGCTGAAGCAGGGCGTGTCGGCCATGCTGCGCCACCACCCCTCGCTGCGTGCGTGCGGCGCCAACCCCAACGTGGTGCTGGATCCCGCCACAGGAGAATGCGGCGCCTGCCGCACCGGGTGGCACCCCACAGCAGACCTCGCGCCCTCCCTGGGGGTGGACCCCTGCACCGCCTTCTGCGACCCCATCGCGACCTGCGACGGCATGCCGTGTGGCGGCGACGGGCAGTGCGCCACCACCCCTGCGCCCGACACCCAGGCCCCGCCGACGCCACAGCCGCAGGGCCCGCCTGCCTCCGCGGGTGTGGAGGCTGCGGTGCTGCTGGAGGTGAAGGCGCGCTTCGCCGGGCAGAGCAAAATGGCGTCGTGGCAGGCCGGCGTGCCGCACTGCACCTGGGAGGGTGTGGACTGCAGCAGCGGCGGCGGCGGCGAGGTGCGCACCCTCGACCTGCAGGACGAGGTGACTGCCGAGGCGGTGCTGCCGGACCTCACCCCGCTGCGCGGGCTGCGCTACCTCTACCTGCGTGGCATGGGCGTCACGGGTATGGAGGGCCTGCCTGAATCCCTGCTCGACGTGGATGTCAGCAGGGCTCCCCTGCAGGCGCTCCCGTCTGCCCTGCACGCCCTGCCCGCATTGCGCACCCTGCGTGCGCGGGGTTGCCAGCTGTCGGGACAGTTGGGGCCATTCGTGTCGGCAGGCCTGCGGCACCTTGATGTCAGTGAGAACAGACTGACAGGGTTGCCCGACCCGCTGCCCGGCAGGATCGTCAACCTGTTTGCCTGGGGCAATGCGTTGGAGGGCCCCCTGCCGCAGAGCGATTCGGTGGTGCGCCTGCTGCTGGCGGACAACAAGCTGTCGGGGGGTCTGCCGTATTACCCCAGCCTGAAGGTCGCCTTCCTGCGGAACAACATGCTGGGTGGCGGGTTCAACGCCTCGCAGGTGCCGGTGGCGTATCGGGTGGATGTAACGAAGAACCGCTTCGATGGACCGTTCCCCAACCTCGCAGGGACGTCGATCCGGGTGATGGAGGCGGACCTGAATCTGTTCACGGGTGGTGTGCATCCCGCGCAGCCCGGGCAGGTTCTGATGGAGAAGCTGTCTGTTGCGTTTAACAGGCTCACCCGGCAGCTGTCTCCAGAGGAGGGCGCGAAGGTTGCAAAGGTGACGCTGGATCACGGGAACCCGTGGGAGTGACCGGGGTGCGGGGGGGAGGGGGGGCAGTGTCAGGGCGTGGCCTTGTGCGCATTCCATTCTTCATCACAGGGGGTCTTCGCTACGGGGTGGTCGTCAGTGCATTTTGGTGCATTTCCTGTTGAATTGGCTGAAAACTGACGAAGTTTGTCGAAGTTTGTCGACCAGCAAAGACCCCCACATCAGGTGTGGCTCTATTTTGGGGGTATTTTGGCCAATTTTCGAAATCCTATTTTGGGTTTTTTGCACTTTTTTTGGGTGCTTTTTTGCACGATTTCTGTGCCTCAGACACAGATTTTGGTGTGATTTTTGCGCTATTTTGATTCACTCGGCCTGACCGATGCATACGATTCGAAAAAATGGCGAAAAAATCGCTATCAACAACGGTGAACGAATGGAGGTAGATGGGGAAGTGGGAGGACACAGCACGCCCTCTCACTGATCGCCATCTGTACACTACCTCTCTGTTCAAGGCGGTCAGTGTCACTTGATGGCGCTGCACACAAATCACTGCTACATCCCAGGGCGCCTTCCCTTGTGAGAATAGCGGAACTTCTGCGGTTGCAGTTTGGTGGTTGAGGCCGGCGGTGATATCACTTTGGTGACTGTGCTTCCTTCCCCCTGAGCTCGATCAGATCCAGGTCGACCTGGTGCTGCGTGGCTCCTGGTGTGCCATCTCTTGCATGCCACGGATGCCCACCAAGTCGAACCCGAAACATGACGACCCTTTCGAGATGTCATGGCCGCAAGCCCGCAAACCCGATCGCATTCGCAAGGTGGTTCGTCTCTTAGAGATCAGTGCTCGGGCCCAGCCTTCCGCGAGGGTGCTGGAACCGACATGCCGCAGCCCCGTACGCGCAAGGACTTGGCTCCAAGACCAGGCACATGCCACAGGGGGGTGTGGGGGGCCGAGCCCCCCAGCCGCCGGAGGCCACGGTAGCGAACGTCTGTTGGCCTGGCTCCATAGTCGCATACGCTCAAGTACAACACAACTGACAGATAGCACATGTCGCATGGGGGGACGATAAATTGTCGCGCAAAGACACGCCACAGGGGGGTCTGGGGGGCGGAGCCCCCCAGCCGCCGGAGGCCACGGTAGTGAACATCTGTTGGTTTGAGCTCGAGAGCAAGCCTCTCACACCACCGCCCTCCGACCCCCCTCTCCACCCCCCAGGTGCAACATTTTTTTGCACCCGGAAAATGTGTTCTTTTGACTGTTTGAGCACATCCAAGACCGGGAACATAGAAGAATTCTGCTGAAAACCCAAAGGAAAATGGTGCAAAAAAGTAGTGACCACCACCCCCATCCCACCTCCGGGTGCAAAAAACTTTTTGGCCACGGAAAATGTGTTCTTTTGAATGTTTGAGCACATCCAAGACCGGGAACATAAAAATTTTCTGCCAATACCAAGTAGGGTCACAATAAAATCCAAAGGAAAAAAGTGCAAAAAAATAGTGCAAAAAAATATTTTCCCCCCAAATTCCTATTTTCATTCCGTGAAATAGATACACGCCTGCCCCACATCCTCCATTCTTTTTTTTTGGGCGTATTTTTTTTTGTTTTTCACACATAGCCAGGGCATTTTATAGGGGCGAAATCTACGCTCATTTGGGCTTAAATGTGAGGCGTTCCCCGATTTTTTGACGGACCCCCCGGCAAGCGAGTCTTGTACTGAATGGGTCACCTCCCGATTCCTCTCTCAGGGATCCGTGCTCGGGTCCAGCCTCGGGTGCCGGAGGTTAGTCCAAAAAATGGATTTCGGGACCGATCGGACGCGCAAGGACTTGTATGCATACAGGCACATGCCACGGGGGGTCTGGGGGGCGGAGCCCCCCAGCCGCCGGAGGCCACGGTAGTGAACATCTGTTCCTTGCAGGTGCACAGATTCTGCATGAGCTGGCTGCGTCCTCCTGAGGCTACTGAGGGTCTGATGGTCTGCATTCCATTCTCTGATGTAACCTCAAAGGTTTGGGTACAAGACAGGTATACAGCACAGGGGGGGTCTGGGGGGCGGAGCCCCCCAGCCGCCGGAGGCCACGGTAGTGAACGTCCGTCCCTTCGCGGCCTGCGTTTTCTCGGGGTTTGACAAAGAAACTGGACAGAAAAACGGTCGGGTAAGTTGCTCGCAGTCTGTGGGCATGAGTCCACTCTCATCTGCGAGGCTGCCCAGCCGCCGCCAGTTTTCCACCCCCCGGATTTTTCCCGGAAATCTTTTTTTTTTCCTTAAATGTGAGGGATCGCCTCAGTTTAGACCCCCTATAATATGCTCTGCACATAGCAACGGAACCAGGAACCATTTTCTCTTCTTTTATTTTTTTTTGCTATACCCTGCTCAGGTCACGGTAAAAAAGACTGTTGGCAGCGCACGTATGGACACCCATACACGCACAGGTGCGCACAAACAAACCACTTCATTCTTTCTCTGCGCAACAATCGCCCCCCTCACTGCCCCAGGGAAGTAGCTCGGGAGCTGTTTTCAACAGCTGCTGGGCAGGATTGTCTTTTCCGCATCAGGAAAGTCGAAGGAGTGAGATACATCCAGGCCTGCCCCCCCGCACTCGATACCACGACACACACACCCCTTCACATCTTGTCAGCTGGGGTCTTCGTTATCCGCAAGTTTTCGGCAAAGTTAGGAGGCTTTCACCTAAAAATAGGAGGAAAATGCACCAAACTGGGCCGTTTTCAGCATCGTAGCGAAGACCCCCAGTGAACGGGGGTGTGTGTTAGGCGATCCCCGTTTCTTTCCTCAACCCTACCACTCCCCTCTACCCTCTCCCCTCCAATCTGAGTGAAGGGAAGTCACCCTCTGTGTTCTGCTTTCTTTTAAATTTAAGCACGCCCGTGTGGGCGGAAAGCGACCTACCTACAGCTGCAACCAAATTTGCTACGATACGCAACGTGTGTAGCAGCGACATCAAAGGAGGCCTCGTGTGGTTCCGGGGGCCTCGTTCTGTGCTACTGCGTGTCAAACGTGTGTCACATTGCAGCCAAGCGTTGTGAGGTTCACCTTTTCTCGCTTTTCTGCACTTCTGAGCGAAGGCCCTCACAGGGGGATATTTCTATTTTACTTTGAAGACAAGGGGAGCCATGTCTGGGAAAGAAAACATTGGCGAAAGTCCCCATCCGGAAACGAAGGCGCATGTTCCCTGATGTGTGCACAAAAGCGCACAAAAATAACGCCGCCTTGAAAAGAAAATTGTAACAGCCGCGCTCCATTCTTTTTTTCCTTTTTTGATGTATTGGCCCCCACCCCTCAGGGAGGGCCATGCCGTTCTCGCTCCATTATATTATACCACTCCCCTTGGACTGAAGTTGCAAAGTAAGGAGGGAGATCGGATGACTGCAATGCTTTAGGATTGACACATTCCTGTCACTTTCACAGGGCCTCAACACAGCCTGAGGCAGGAAGTGTGCGCTCGACAAGAAGAATGGTCCGCAGCTGTTTTGTGAATCAGCTTGCTGGACTTTACTTCTCCCCTAAAGCGGAAGGAGTTCAATATCTCGCCTTTTGAGCGCTTCGTACTATTTTTCTGAGTCCAAACCATCATTCTGCATCCTGAGAATAATTCCAGTGAAGTGCCCTGAATTAAAACTTCATTGTGTTGACAGAGCGGGTGTGCTTTCCTACGGGCTTAAAGGCTGGGTTACCGGCCTGCCCCCTACCAGGTGCCACTTGCGCTTTCCAACAAATTCACGTGTGTGAGTGCGTCCCAATGTGGGCGTGTTTTCTCTGCGTTGTTTGCCCTTTTTTTCTCTTGCTGCCTTTAGCACAACTTTCGCCTTCCTTCCTGCCAATTCACACCACCCCCCGGGGCATATTACGTATGCCTCTGGATCAGTCACACACACATGCCCTGTGCACGCAGGTCATGCTCTGAGACACCCCCATGCGGGGACACTCTCCCCGCAAACCCCTCACGACGACAAAAGTCGTGACAAAGCAAATCACCCGACATCATCGGCTTTCTTGATCTCCCTCCTTGGGAATCGAAGTAGAAAAAAAACACCGTTTCCTTCAAGTGCCTGGTTGATTCACCCGCTACACGGAAGAAACGGAGGATGGGCTTGTCTGTTGACCATATCCGTCAAAAGACTACCTGTTTGGCCTTGGGTGGTTCTGTCCGAAAGCCTGCACGCGCATTACGGACAACCGCGCTCTTTGCTTGTCCTTTGGTTAGCCTCCCCACCGGTCAACTCTTTCTTGTGCTTCCCTTTTCTTGTCGTAGTCATCTACTTTCGCACACCGCCCTTTCCCTTTTCCCCTTTCCCCATCCCTTCCCCTCCCCCCTCCCACAGCTCTACGCAGAACTACCACCTTTGTTTTTTTTTACTGCAACAGGGCGCCTGTCAGTGTCAAAAAAGATAGTAGGCAGCGCTTGGGCAACAAATACAACCTCATCAGGCTGCGGAGTTGCTTTTGTTTTGCCCGGATTTGGCGCACAAACAACAGAACAAGAACAACAGCCTTATTCTTTTTTTTGACTTTGGAGCGTCTCCTGATCAGAAGAATTATACAGATTTCATCCCAACTTCCACCCAGGGCCCATCCCATCCCACCCCCACATCCCACTGATCCGAGTGAAGGGAGACTATCCTTGTGTTTCCTTCTGCTTCGATTTCAATACCCCCCTCCCCGCACTGATCCGCTCTTTTCATTCCCCGTTCCGATCGAGATGATTCTTCTTTCCTCATCTCATCCCGCTTGGAGTCCGACTGGGTTTGAAAAGTTTTTTTTGAACCTTTTGTTTGTTTGGGACGTTTCCAGTCCCGTGAAGGGGGTTCCGCCTCAGGGATGGGTCAGGGGCGTGTGTGTGACGATGTAGCATGCACACGGTGGCCAGGCCACTGCGGGATATGCTGACATCCTGATGAATCATGATGACTTGTCCCTAGGGGCATCCCGAAGGAAATATCCCTGTGAGCAGGCGATCCTGCGGGCCTGCAGCCAACATCTCCCGCAGTGACCTGGCCACCGTGTGCACAATGGGGAGCAGCATCAGAGCTCGATCGGTGCGGCCTACACTGAAAAAATAGTTTCGCATGAGTGAGAGGATCTGCGTCTTGCAGTGGAGATGTCATCAGCGCGGGAAGGTGCTGTGCGTTTCCCACTCATCTATTCACGCGATTCATGTGTCAGTGGTGGTGCCACCCGAGGATATGCTCTGTGCATCGGAGGCGTGACAAGAAAGGCGTGTGTTGTAGTGTTGGATGTCAGGCCTTCACATTAGCATCCCTGCCCAGATAAACTCACTGTGCACTGCGCACAGTGCACTGGCTCCGGTGGAAAGCGGTCGGTTTGCATCAGCGGTGGCGCTGCCAAGTCGAGATTGCACGAAAATACTGCCTCGCAACTCGTCAACGTCACCCCTTGGGCACCGGACCGAATACACCCGCCCCTCCGGAACTGGGCCATGGCCCCACTCTTCGGCAGTCCCTTCCCCCTTCCCCCTTCCCCCCTGCCCACTCCCCCCTCCCCGGCGCAGCACCTGTCTGAGGGGCGTTCTCAGCTGCCCCGTGTATGTGGGACGGCGGATGCCCTAATCCCCGTCACCGCTCTGCGGGGCAAAACAGGGCACGCCAGATTCTGAGGCTCAGGTGCAGATGCAGAAGCAGAGGCAGAGGCAGAGGCAGAAGCAGAGGCAGGGCAGGGCAACGCCAACACCCCCCCTCCCCCTACCCCAGCCCCCCCCCCCTCCCAAACGATACAGGGGCACAAAGTATATGGTGTCAAGGAGAGACTACGTATTACGTACAGACACCTGGTTGTGTTGTAGTGATACTGTGTTGCGGTCCAACCACCAAGCCACTGACAGACAACTGCTACACACCCTCCCGTTGTGCATTGATCTGCCTTGTACAACATATCTGGTGTAGTGACTACAAAAAAGGACTAACATTGCGAGAAGGTGCTAGGAGATTTACTTTTCCATTCACTCTCGCCCCTCCCACAGATGAGCGCCTTGACGTTTGATGATGAAAACCAAAGAACGTTTTTGCATACCATGACAGCCTAATTGCCCACACAGTACAACAACACAACACAGGCCGGAAAAAAACACTGGATTTCAGACACAACCTGCATAACGAGTGAAGGGTGATCATTCTTGTGCTCCCTTCAAATTCGATTTCACTACCCCCCCTCCCCAGTCCAGCCCTCTCCCCCTCTCTTTGCCACCCGCTCTTCTCTCTGCTCTTCAAGCGAGAAGGCTTTGTCAGCGGAGATTTGTCACCACCGCCACCACCTCGCAGATACACCCCCCCTTGCCACACCCCCTTGGCAGCCATCCGATGGAAGTGGTTGCCCGCTGCATGCTGACGGGCGAGGAGGCGATCCTCGAGCTCGACACCGACGCCACTGCCACATCCTTCTACACCTCAGCCGCCTCTGCCTTTGGCTTCGAGCCGAACGAGGTGGACCTCTCCGTCGGAGGGGTGGTGCTGGAGCACGGCACCGATGACACCGCCTGCGCCGCAGCCCTTCCTGGGCTGGAGACCGGAGCAGTGGTCGAGGTCCGCCACAACAACCGCAGCTACATCGAGGCACTGAGGCTGCGCACATCGCTGGAGTGGCTCCCTGCGTGGGTGCGTGGGGACCGCGAATGTGTCCTGCACGCCGTGCAGGCCATCGGGTGCCAGCTGCAGCATGCCAGTGAAGACCTCCGGGATGACCACGCCGTTGTCCTGGCCGCAGTGATGCAGGACCCGCATGCGCTGCAGCACGCCAGCCACCGGCTCAGATCCTGCCGAGACTTTGTGCTGCGGGTGGGAGGCACACGTTTAAGCGACTGCAAGAAGGCCATTCTCCTGAAGCATGCCAGCGCTGAGCTGCAGGCCGACCGTGACGTTGTCTTGTCTCTGCGCTGCCTGGAGCACGCCTCCCCCGAGCTGCGCGACGACCTTGAGGTGGTGCAGGCAGTGCTGCAGTGCGTCCCGGAAGCACTTGAGCACGCCAGCGCGCGCCTGCGGGGCAGCTGCACCCTGGCGCTGCAGGTCAGCTCTGGGTCCTACCGCTTCCTCTCGGAGGAGCTGCGCAATGACACGGAGGTGTGCAGCAGGATGGGGTTGCCTGACAGCAGCATGCCGTGTGAGGCAGGTGGTATTGTGCGGTGCGACCACGGGTGCGTGCTGCCGGAGGAGCTGCGCAACGACCCAAGCTTCGTCGCCGGGGCCTGCTCGGGCCTGTTGGAACACCTCCCGGAGGCGATGCGTGGCGACAAAGCTGTGGTCCTCACGGCCGTCCGCTACCACCCCAACGACCTGGAGCACGCGTCGGACGCGCTGCGCGACGACATCGAGGTTGTGCAGGCGGTACTCGCCACAGCCACCTCCTTGGAGTGTCCGTCGGACGCAGCAGCCGCCGCAGCCGCCGCCTTGGAGCATGCGTCGGAAGCGCTGCAAGACAACATCGAGATTGTGCAGGCCGCAGTCGCCGCAGGCGCCCCCTTGGACTACGCGTCGCCCCGTCTCGCGAGCGACGCCGACCTGATCATCGCCGCAGTGCGGGGTGGCAACGCGCGGTGCCTCGAGCCCCTGGGGGACGACAGGGTCATGGTGCTGCGTGCCGTGGCGGAGGACTCAACCTGCATCCGATGGACCAGCCCCGCACTGCGTGAGGACAGGGAGGTGGTGCTGCGCGCCTGCACCGCGAAGGCCCCCTCGTGGGTGGACCGCCCCAGCATCCTGCGGAGCACGTCGTGGTGCAACGACAGGGAGGTGGCGCTGGCCGCTGTGCGCCACAACCCCAAAGAGATCTGTGACGTGCCACCCGGCCTGCTATGCGACCTGGAGCTGCTGTGCGCAGCTGTGCGGCAGGATCACACAGTCCTGAGGGCGGTGCAAGGCACGCCTGCCCTGTGCGACAGACACACTGTGATGGAGCTATGCGCCATCCACGGCAGGGTGCTCGAGTTCGCTGATATCTCGCTGCGCATGGACCGCGAGGTCGTGGCGGTGGCTGTGCAGCAGGACCCGAGGGCCCTGCGGTACGCCACGCAGTTCTGGGATGACCCCGACATGGCCCTCCTCGTTGTCCACATGTGGTGGGACATCAACCACATGGTCGCGCGCTCCCTTCTGTCCGACCCCCACTTCATGCTGCAGGCAGTGGGCATCTACCCCGAAATCCTGCGTGACGCAGACCCCACCATCCTCAACAACCGCACGGTGGTGTTGGCTGCTGTGCAGAAGAGCGACCGGGCTCTTCGCCACGCCTCCGAGAGCCTGCGTGGGTGTAAGGATGTCGTGCTGGCGGCGATGGCTTCTGAGGCGTCCAACATCATCCACGCGGCGCCCTGCCTGCTGGACGATCGGGAGTTCATGACAGAGGCTGTCTTGCTGGATGCGTCTTGTTTTGACGAGGCGGGCGAAGACTTGATAGAGGACGATGACTTCTGCAGGCATATGATGGCCATCAACCCAAAGGTGTTCGAGATGTCGTCCATCCTGACGTCCGACTGGGACAGCGCTATGCATGCCGTTGGGGTGCACCGCAGTGCGGCGCAGCACATTTCCTCCGACCTTTTAGGCGATGATGACTTTCTCGCAGAGATGATCCGGCAGTACCCTGGTGCGATCAGGTACACCAGCAGGCGCTTCCTCTGGGGGTGGTGGTGGTGCAAGTGGTTCGATGATGTCCCATCAGTGCTGGCAGGCGTGTGCTGTGTGGGGGCCGCCTGGTGGTGGTTGTGGGAAGCAGCAGTCCTCGTCGGGCAGTGGTGGAACTGTACAGCCGAGGGGCAGGGTTGCAGCTGAGCTGCACATTCATTCCCACCCCACCTCCGCTGTCGACAAAAAAGACTCGCATTGCAAGAAGGTGCTGGGTGACTTGCTCTTCCATTCACTCTCCACAATCAAACGCCCCCCACCCCTACCTTCTGTACTCTTTCCCGTTGACGTTTCCCCCAAAAATGGGGGGCTCGCAACCCCGGTGTGACAAGCAAGTGTTGTTCACTTCGCTCTGCGCCACGCTGTGTGTCAAACTGTGTGTCGAAGTTCAACCAGTGTTGTGAGGTGGCTCACTTTTTACCACAACAGGGAACCTGTCAGTGGGGGTCTTCGCTACGGGGTGGTCGTCAGTGCATTTTGGTGCATTTCCTGTTGAATTGGCTGAAAACTGACGAAGTTTGTCGAAGTTTGTCGACCAGCAAAGACCCCCAGTGTCAAAAAGATAGTAGGCAGCGCTTGGGCAACAAATTCAACCTCCTCATCAGGCTGCGGAGTTGCTTTTGTTTTTGCCCGGATTTGGCGCACAAACAACAGCCTTATCTTTTTTGTCACCGTTCTGCACTTCTGAGCGAAGGCCCCCAGCGGTAAGTCAATCCTAGCCTGTGTCGACACCCGGGAGTCTGCCAAAGAGTTTCGCACGGCGTGCTGTGTGTGTGTGCGTGGGTGTTCCTCTGCGCCAGAAGAGCACCAGATCTCCTTTCTCTCGACACACCCGACCCTCTCCTCATTCCGAAGCAAGGCACCTTGCCAGTGGCGGATACAACGCAGAGAAGCACACCACACACACACCCAGCCAGCGCTGTGTATGCAGCGCTGGCTGTGGCTGCCTGTGTTCCAAGTCACAAGCACCGTTTCTCTGTGCCTGTTGATGCCTGTCAAG
Source organism: Rhynchopus euleeides (assembly GCA_963210315.1). Classification (NCBI taxonomy): domain Eukaryota; phylum Euglenozoa; class Diplonemea; order Diplonemida; family Diplonemidae; genus Rhynchopus; species Rhynchopus euleeides. The sequence continues at coordinate 798,489 of OY723242.1, read as the reverse complement.
CGTTATGTTCGGTGAGGGCTGCCTGTGCCCTTTGTTGTGCTTCTGACCAGGCGTGCCCCACTCCGCCAGCACCCCCCCCCCCCCCCCGTCCCCCCGAGGGTCAACTCCAGCTTGTTGATGTTTCGGATCTCTCGATCCGATTCAACATCTTTTACCACACACGTAAGGTTGTTCCAACATATTGATAGACATCTTTCGGTAGGATCGCATGTACTTCACATCCATCAAGATGATACACATGCGTTGGCATGCACCTGAGACCTCATCTGGGATGGGACTTATCGAGAAGCCAGGCGGTCCGTGGATTGTCATTAGTTGCCGCCTGGCTCGATCGATATTGAGGACATGCAGGTGGCCCATAGAGAGGACTTGTCATCTCATCGCTGCTCTCTATGGGCGACCTTATCCCATCGCAGTCTCGCTCCCCTTCCCCCCTACTCTCCCAGCCCCCCCCCCCCCCCCACCCTGCGTCCTCCACTGGGTCTTCTACCCACCTGACGAAAGGTACTGGATACCGGGCTGCCGGAGTCCAGTGGTTCACGCACTACTGCACAGTCGTGGGTTGGCAGCCGAAACTGCGAAGTAGGTATACCCCACTACAAAACACACCTGCTTTCCCTTCCCCTCCTTCCCTTCCGCCATTTATTCGTTCAAAAAACAACGATACAGGGGCACAAAGTATATGGTGTCAAGGAGAGACTACGTATTACGTACAGACACCTGGTTGTGTTTTAGTGATACTGTGTTGCGGTCCAACCACCAAGCCACTGACAGACAAGTGCTACACACCCCCCCGTTGTGCATTGATCTGCCTTGTGCAACATATCTGGTGTAGTGACTACAAAAAGGACGAACATTCCGAGAAGGTGCTGGGATATTTACTTTTTCATTCCCTCTCGACGATCAAACCCCCCCCAGTCCAGCCCTCTCCCCCTCTCTTTGCCACCCGCTCTTCTCTCTGCTCTTCAAGCGAGAAGGCTTTGTCAGCGGAGATTTGTCACCACCGCCACCACCTCGCAGATACACTCCCCCCCTTGCCACACCCCCTTGACAGCCATCCGATGGACGTAGTTGCCCGCTGCATGCTGACGGGCGAGGAGGCGATCCTCGAGCTGGACACCGACGCCACTGTCACATCTTTCTACACCTCAGCCGCCTCTGCCTTTGGCTTCGAGCCGAACGAGGTGGACCTCTCCGTCGGAGGGGTGGTGCTGGAGCACGGCACCGATGACACCGCCCGCGCCGCAGCCCTTCCTGGGCTGGAGACCGGAGCAGTGGTCGAGGTCCGCCACAGCAACCGCAACTACATCGAGGCACTGAGGCTGAACCCAGCGCTGGAATGGCTCCCTGCGTGGGTGCGTGGGGACCGCGAATGTGTCCTGTATGCCGTGCAGGCCACCGGGTGCCAGCTGCAGCATGCCAGTGAAGACCTCCGGGATGACCACGACGTTGTCCTGGCCGCAGTGATGCAGGACCCGCATGCGCTGCAGCACGCCAGCCACCGGCTCAGATCCTGCCGAGACTTTGTGCTGCGGGTGGGAGGCACACGTTTAAGCGACTGCAAGAAGGCCATCCTCCTGAAGCATGCCAGCGCTGAGCTGCAGGCCGACCGTGAAGTTGTCTTGTCTCTGCGCTGCCTGGAGCACGCCTCCCCCGAGCTGCGCGACGACCTTGAGGTGGTGCAGGCAGTGCTGCGGTGGGTCCCGGAAGCACTTGAGCACGCCAGCGCGCGCCTGCGGGGCAGCCGCACCCTGGCGCTGCAGGTCAGCGCGCGGTCCTACCGCTTCCTCTCGGAGGAGCTGCGCAATGACACGGAGGTGTGCAGCAGGATGGGGTTGCCTGATGAGGCAGGTGGTATTGTGCGGTGCGACCACGGGTGCGTGCTGCCGGAGGAGCTGCGCAACGACCCAAGCTTCGTCGCCGGGGCCTGCTCGGGCCTGTTGGAACACCTCCCGGAGGCGATGCGTGGCGACAAAGCTGTGGTCCTCACGGCCGTCCGCTACCACCCCAACGACCTGGAGCACGCGTCGGACGCGCTGCGCGACGACATCGAGGTTGTGCAGGCGGTACTCGCCACAGCCACCTCCTTGGAGTGTCCGTCGGACGCAGCAGCCGCCGCAGCCGCCGCCTTGGAGCATGCGTCGGAAGCGCTGCAAGACAACATCGAGATTGTGCAGGCCGCAGTCGCCGCAGGCGCCCCCTTGGACTACGCGTCGCCCCGTCTCGCGAGCGACGCCGACCTGATCATCGCCGCAGTGCGGGGTGGCAACACGTGGTGCCTCGAGCCCCTGAGGGACGACAGGGACACGGTGCTGCGTGCCGTGGCGGAGGACTCGAGCTGCATCCGATGGACCAGCCCCGCACTGCGTGAGGACAGGGAGGTGGTGCTGCGCGCCTGCACCGCGAAGGCCCCCTCGTGGGTGGGCCGCCCCAGCATCCTGCGGAGCACGTCGTGGTGCAACGACAGGGAGGTGGCGCTGGCCGCTGTGCGCCACAACCCCAAAGAGATCTGTGACGTGCCACCCGGCCTGCTATGCGACCTGGAGCTGCTGTGCGCAGCTGTGCGGGGGGATCACACAGCCCTGAAGGCGGTGCAAGGCACGCCTGCCCTGTGCGACAGACACACTGTGATGGAGCTATGCGCCATCGACGGCAGGGTGCTCCGGTTCGCTGATATCTCGCTGCGCATGGACCGCGAGGTCGTGGCGGTGGCTGTGCAGCAGGACCGGAGGGCCCTGCGGTACGCCACGCAGTTCTGGGATGACCCCGACATGGCCCTCCTCGTTGTCCACATGTGGTGGGACATCAACCACATGGTCGCGCGCTCCCTTCTGTCCGACCCCCACTTCATGCTGCAGGCAGTGGGCATCTACCCCGAAATCCTGCGTGACGCAGACCCCACCATCCTCAACAACCGCACGGTGGTGTTGGCTGCTGTGCAGAAGAGCGACGGGGCTCTTCGCCACGCCTCAGAGAGCCTGCGTGGGTGTAAGGATGTCGTGCTGGCGGCGATGGCTTCTGCGCCGTCCAACATCATCCACGCGGCGCCCTGCCTGCTGGACGATCGGGAGTTCATGACAGAGGCTGTCTTGCTGGATGCGTCTTGTTTTGACGAGGCGGGCGAAATCTTGATAGAGGACGATGACTTCTGCAGGCATATGATGGCCATCAACCAAAGGTGTTCGAAGTGTCGTCCATCCTGACGTCCGACTGGGACAGCGCTATGCATGCCGTTGGGGTGGACCGCAGTGCGGCGCAACACATTTCCTCCGACCTTTTAGGCGATGATGACTTTCTCGCAGAGATGATCCGGCAGTACCCTGGTGCGATCAGGCACACCAGCAGGCGCTTCCTCTGGGGGTGGTGGTGGTGCAAGTGGTTCGATGATGTCCCATCAGTGCTGGCAGGTGTGTGCTGTGTGGGGGCCGCCTGGTGGTGGTTGTGGGAAGCAGCAGTCCTCGTCGGGAAGTGGTGGAACTGTACAGCCGAGGGGCAGGGTTGCAGCTGCTGAGCTGCACATTCATTCCCACCACCTCCGCTGTCGACAAAAAAGACTCGCATTGCAAGAAGGTGCTGGGTGACTTGCTCTTCCATTCACTCTCCACAATCAAACGCCCCCCACCCCTACCTTCTGTACTCTTTCCCGTTGACGTTTCCCCCAAAAATGGGGGGCTCGCCACCCCGGTGTGACAAGCATGTGTTGTTCACTTCGCTCTGCGCCACGCTGTGTGTCAAACTGTGTGTCGAAGTTCAACCAGTGTTGTGAGGTGGCTCACTTTTTGTCACCGTTCTGCACTTCTGAGCGAAGGCCCCCAGCGGTGAGTCAATCCTAGCCTGTGTCGACACCCGGGAGTCTGCTAAAGAGTTTCGCACGGCGTGCTGTGTGTGTGTGCGTGGGTGTTCCTCTGCGCCAGAAGAGCACCAGATCTCCTTTCTCTCGACACACCCGACCCTCTCCTCATTCCGAAGCAAGGCACCTTGCCAGTGGCGGATACAACGCAGAGAAGCACACCACACACACACCCAGCCAGCGCTGTGTATACAGCGCTGGCTGTGTCTGCCTGTGTTCCAAGTCACAAGCACCGTTTCTCTGTGCCTGTTGATGCCTGTCAAGCGTTATGTTCGGTGAGGGCTGCCTGTGCCCTTTGTTGTGCTTCTGACCAGGCGTGCCCCACTCCCCCCCCACCCCCCCCCCCCCCACCGTACAACATATCTGGTGTAGTGACTACAAAAAGGACTAACATTGCGAGAAGGTGCTGGGAGATTTACTTTTCCATTCCCTCTCGACGATCAAACCCCCCCCCCCCACACACACGTTCCTCTTTTAACGAACAAGCTAACATGCAAATGGAATGACTGAAGACATCACTGCGGTCACATGGGCTACATAAACCTGGCTACAATGATGACACCAGTTACGCACATTTCCACAGATGAGTGCCTTGACGTTTGATCATGAGAACCAAAGAACGTTCTTGCATACCATCACAGCCTAATTGCCCACACAGTACAACAAAACAACACAGGCCGGGAAACACACTGGATTTCAGACACAACCTGCATAACGAGTGAAGGGTGATCATTCTTGTGCTCCCTTCAAATTTGATTTCACTACCCCCCCACCCCCCACACACACACACACACACCTTTACTTTTCTATTCACTCTCGACGATCAAACCCCCCGCATCAACCACCAAGCCACTGTCAGACAAATGATACACACCCTCCCATTGTGCATTGATCTGCCTTGTACAACATATCTGGTGTAGTGACTACAAAAAGGACTAACATTGCAAGAAGGTGCTGGGAGATTTACTTTTCCATTCGCTCTCGCCCATCGAACCCCCCCTTGACAGCCATCCGATGGACGTGGTTGCCCGCTGCATGCTGACGGGCGAGGAGGCGATCCTCGAGCTCGACACCGACGCCACTGTAACATGCTTCTACACCTCAGCCGCCTCTGCCTTTGGCTTCGAGCCGAACGAGGTGGACCTCTCCGTCGGAGGGGTGGTGCTGGAGCACGGCACCGATGACACCGCCTGCGCCGCAGCCCTTCCTGGGCTGGAGACCGGAGCAGTGGTCGAGGTCCGCCACAACAACCGCAACTACATCGAGGCACTGAGGCTGAACCCAGCGCTGGAATGGCTCCCTGCGTGGGTGCGTGGGGACCGCGAATGTGTCCTGCATGCCGTGCAGGCCATCGGGTGCCAGCTGCAGCATGCCAGTGAAGACCTCCGGGATGACCACGACGTTGTCCTGGCCGCAGTGATGCAGGACCCGCATGCGCTGCAGCACGCCAGCCACCGGCTCAGATCCTGCCGAGACTTTGTGCTGCGGGTGGGAGGCACAAGTTCAAGCGACTGCAAGAAGGCCATCCTCCTGAAGCATGCCAGCGCTGAGCTGCAGGCCGACCGTGACGTTGTCTTGTCTCTGCGCTGCCTGGAGCACGCCTCCCCCGAGCTGCGCGACGACCTTGAGGTGGTGCAGGCAGTGCTGCAGTGCGTCCCGGAAGCACTTGAGCACGCCAGCGCGCGCCTGCGGGGCAGCCGCACCCTGGCGCTGCAGGTCAGCTCTGAGTCCTACCGCTTCCTCTCGGAGGAGCTGCGCAATGACACGGAGGTGTGCAGCAGGATGGGGTTGCCCTTCAGCATTCCGTGTGAGGCAGGTGGTAGTCTGCGGTGCGACCGCGGATGCGTGCTGCTCAATCTGGATGCCCGTAGCTTCGCGCTGCTGCCGGATGAGCTGCGCAACGACCCAAGCTTCGTCGCCGGGGCCTGCTCGGGCCTGTTGGAACACCTCCCGGAGGCGATGCGTGGCGACAAAGCTGTGGTGCTCACGGCCGTCCGCTACAGCCCCAACGACCTGGAGCACGCGTCGGACGCGCTGCGCGACGACATCGAGGTTGTGCAGGCGGTACTCGCCACAGCCACCTCCTTGGAGTGTCCGTCGGACGCAGCAGCCGCCGCAGCTGCCGCCTTGAAGCATGCGTCGGAAGCGCTGCAAGACAACATCGAGATTGTACAGGCCGCAGTCGCCGCAGGCGCCCCCTTGGACTACGCGTCGCCCCGTCTCGCGAGCGACGCCGACCTGATCATCGCCGCAGTGCGGGGTGGCAACGCGCGGTGCCTCGAGCCCCTGAGGGACGACAGGGACACGGTGCTGCGTGCCGTGGCGGAGGACTCGAGCTGCATCAGATGGACGAGCCCCGCACTGTGTGAGGACAGGGAGGTGGTGCTGCGCGCCTGCACCGCGAAGGCCTGCTCGTTGTGGTATTTCCCCAGCATCCTGCGGAGCACGTCGTGGTGCAACGACAGGGAGGTGGCGCTGGCCGCTGTGCGTCACAACCCCAAAGAGATCTGTGACGTGCCACCCGGCCTGCTATGCGACATGGAGCTGCTGTGCGCAGCTGTGCGGGGGGATCACACAGCCCTGAGGGCGGTGCAAGTCAGGCGTGCCCTGTGCGACAGACACACCGTGATGGAGCTATGCGCCATCGACGGCAGGGTGCTCGAGTTCGCTGATATCTCGCTGCGCATGGACCGCGAGGTCGTGGCGGTGGCTGTGCAGCAGGACTCGAGTGCCCTGCAGTACGCCACGCAGTTCTGGGATGACCCCGACATGGCCCTCCTCGGTGTCCACATGTGGTGGGACATCAAGAGCATAGTCGCGCGCCCGCTTCTGTCCGACCCCCACTTCATGCTGCAGGCAGTGGGCATCTACCCCGAAATCCTGCTTGACGCAGACCCCACCATCCTCAACAACCGCACGGTGGTGTTGGCTGCTGTGCAGAAGGGCAACTGGGCTCTTCGCCACGCCTCAGAGAGCCTGCGTGGGTGTAAGGATGTCGTGCTAGCGGCGATGGCTTCTGCGCCGTCCAACATCATCCACGCGGCGCCCTGCCTGCTGGACGATCGGGAGTTCATGACAGAGGCTGTCTTGCTGGATGCGTCTTGTTTTGACGCGGCGGGCGAAGACTTGATAGAGGACGATGACTTCTGCAGGCATATGATGGCCATCAACCCAAAGGTGTTCGAGATGTCGTCCATCCTGACGTCCGACTGGGACAGCGCTATGCATGCCGTTGGGGTGGACCGCAGTGCGGCGCAACACATTTCCTCCGACCTTTTAGGCGATGATGACTTTCTCGCAGAGATGATCCGGCAGTACCCTGGTGCGATCAGGCACACCAGCAGGCGCTTCCTCTGGGGGTGGTGGTGGTGCAAGTGGTTCGATGATGTCCCATCAGTGCTGGCAGGCGTGTGCTATGTGGGGGCCGCCTGGTGGTGGTTGTGGGAAGCAGCAGTCCTCGTCGGGCAGTGGTGGAACTGTACAGCCGAGGGGCAGGGTTGCAGCTGAGCTGCGCATTGATTCCCCCACCCCACCTCCCACTGTGCATTGGTCTGCCTTGTCCAACATATCTGGTGTAGTGACTACAAAAAGGACTACCATTGCAAGAGGGTGCTGGGAGGCTTACCTTTCCATTCACTCTCGACGATCAAACCCCCTCCACCCCACCTCCGCTGTTGAGGAAAAAGACTCGCATTGCAAGAAGGTGCTGGGTGACTTGCTCTTCCATTCACTCTCCACAATCAAACGCCCCCCACCCCTACCTTCTGTGCTCTTTCCTGTTGACGTTTCCCCCTAAAATGGGGGGCTCGCAACCCCGGTGTGACAAGCAAGTGTTGTTCACTTCGCTCTGCGCCACGCTGTGTGTCAAACTGTGTGTCGAAGTTCAACCAGTGTTGTGAGGTGGCTCACTTTTTGTCACCGTTCTGCACTTCTGAGCGAAGGCCCCCAGCGGTGAGTCAATCCTAGCCTGTGTCGACACCCGGGAGTCTGCTAAAGAGTTTCGCACGGCGTGCTGTGTGTGTGTGCGTGGGTGTTCCTCTGCGCCAGAAGAGCACCAGATCTCCTTTCTCTCGACACACCCGACCCTCTCCTCATTCCGAAGCAAGGCACCTTGCCAGTGGCGGATACAACGCAGAGAAGCACACCACACACACACCCAGCCAGCGCTGTGTATACAGCGCTGGCTGTGTCTGCCTGTGTTCCAAGTCACAAGCACCGTTTCTCTGTGCCTGTTGATGCCTGTCAAGCGTTATGTTCGGTGAGGGCTGCCTGTGCCCTTTGTTGTGCTTCTGACCAGGCGTGCCCCACTCAGCCACCACTCCCCCCTCCCCGTCCCCCCCTCTGCATTCACTCTTGGCAATCAAGCCCCTACCCCCCCCCCCCCCACACACACCTGGGCCAGATCGACAGCACCAGATCTCTCTCCCATACACTCCCCCCCCCCTGCATGACTAGCGATTGGAGCGGGAGTGCCAATTCGAAACACCACTGCCACCGCCACCCACCACCACACAGAGAGACGCGCACTCTTTCCCACCCCATCCCCGCCCTTCACTCCATCGCACCGCCTCTCTCTATTTACTCCGAAGAGTTCTGACACTCTCTGACCAAGACACGCGCTTTCCCTGGTCCCCCAGCCACCCCCCCGCTCCCCCATTGATTGGGCCGCCTTGTCTGTGCATCCTTTCTGTGCAGAGGCTCAGCCCACACCCATCTCTGTATATCTCCCCCTCCCAAGCCTTATCACAATGTCCGCCGTAAAGCTCGTCCCGCCGCAGCCGCACGAGTCGCTGCAGTCGCAGAGGCAGCAGTCCAACATGTCGCTCTCCAATGTGGTTGCAAGGTTCCTCTGCAGCAGCTCTGCGGCATGCATCGCTGAGGGGATGACGTTTCCGATCGACACGACGCGTGTCCGGGTCCAGATGACCGGCAAGAAGGTGGACATGCTCACCACTGCGACCGAAATGGCCCGCCTCCAGGGCATAGGCTCCTTCTACAGCGGCATCGGCCCCGCTCTGGTCCGCCAATTCGTGCAGTGCGGTGTCAACCTGGGGTCTTACGTCCCGATCCGCGACGCCCTGGGTGCTGACAAGGATGACTCCATCCTGAAGAAGGGCCTTGCTGGGGCTATCAGCGGCTCCCTTGGGCAGTTCATCGCCATCCCGACGGACATCGTGAAGGTGCGGATGCAGGCGGACAACAAGACGATCCTCCTCGGTGGCGGCCCGAAGTACCGCGGTGCCTTCCACTGCCTCCGTGAGTGCTACGGTGAGGCTGGATTCCTCGGGATGTGGCGTGGTGCGACTCCGAGCTGCATCCGCAGCGCGGTGATCCACTCCTCGGGGCTGGCGAGTTACGACGCGTCGAAGGCTTTCATGACGAAGAGGGCCGGGTTGGACAGCGAGCTCACGTCGACGCACATCATCTGCTCCTCCATCAGCGGCATCACGACGAGCATCTTTGGGTGCCCGTTTGACGTGATCAAGACGCGCGTGATGAACCACGAACACTTTGCGACCACGACTCCCCGCCAGATCCTGACGGAGACGATCCGCCGGGAAGGCCCCGGTGCCCTGTTCAAGGGTTACATCCCGACGCTGTCCCGCATCGGGCCCTGGCAGGTCATCTGGCTGACGGCGTACGAGAAGTTCTGCATCATGGCGACGGGGCAGTCGAAGATCTGAGTGCCGCAAAGTGGGGGGGGGGGTGGTATGGCTGTGGCGTGTGTGGAGCATCTCCCCGGGAGTGGAAGGCTGGAGGGAGGGGATCCAGCAGAAAACGAATAAGCGGAGGGGCAGGGGGCGGGGGGGGGGGGGGGGAGGAGGCCTTTATCGTACAGCACACTGCAACCACACACTCACACACATAAACAATTTGCTAGGCAAAGACGGCCCACCCTACCACCGCCTCGTTATATTGATTTGGTATTTTCCACTACTTCTTTTGGTATTTTATGGTCCACCCCCCACACCCCGCATCATGGGTGTGTGTGTGTGTGTGTTTGAAACCAGTTTTAAGGCGGTGTCTGTCTTGCGCGACCTTTTTCTCGTCAGAAGCACCTCCCCCTCACGCCCGTCACTTCGTGAGGATGTGCGTGTGTGCGTTTTCCCCGCAGGGTATGCCCACACTCTATGCATACGAGAGAGGGGAGGAGGGGAGGACAAGGAGAGCCGGCGCTTTCACGCCTATATATTTCGCTCTCTCTCCTCTTCGTAACTGCCACCATCGCCACCCTCTCCACCCCCTTACACCCACCCCCATCCCTCGTTGTGCGGACCAAAGCCTACTATTTTTTTTTGCGTGTGCATGTGCGCGGTCCAGTTTTTTGTGAGGGAGGGGATGGGGGTGTATGGGGTGGGGGGCGAGGAAGATCCCTTTCGCTCAACAACTGACAACATTGGAGGGGGGGGGGAATGGCCTTTTTTTTGACACAGAAAGTTGCCGCACCCCGGCACACTGCCTAGGAAGATGAGTTTGAGAGGTTTCTGGTGGCTTGTCGCCATGGCTTCATACTCTGCGGTGTTTCCTCCCCGTGACTATTCAACTCACGGCGACTGTTTCTGCATTCTCGCAGTAGCTAGTAGTCTTATACTCGGGAAGCAGTGAACAGTGTGCGTGTCTTGCCCACGGGATGTGAGAGTGCGTGCATGTAGACTATCTTTACCCCCCCGCCCCGCCCTGCCTTGCGTGTGTGGGAGCGGGGGGCGGGGCTATTCAAGGAATAGAGAGGATGATGAACCGATTCCGTGCTAGTTGTTCATCTGGAATGCTGACTCGCGACACCAGCGTCAACGCGGAAGAAAAAGTTAAAAAAAAAGAAGCAATCCCAAAAAATAAATATACCGTAAACGGAAAAAGGGTGGACCGTAAAAATGTTCCAAGTTCCCAAAAAAAGGCCAAACGTTCCATCTTTTTTACGGTCCACCATTTATTGGGACTGAATATGGAAAAGACAATGCGTTTTTCGCCCGCGGGCTGGTGGGTTGCGGGGCGCGGACTGCGGCCTCCACGCCGCAGACACCCACACGTAGGCCTCCCGACCTCCCAGCTTTGGACCCTCCCTCCACCACCGCAACCAACACCAGCAAGAGAAGCAAGTCCTCCCTGCGTGTGGAAAAGGCACGATCTCACCTCGAGACTCACCCACCACCACACCTCGAGAAGTGTAGTACCATGCAAGGAGCATTCCGGTAGAAGTAAAAGTAGAACCTGCTGCACGAGCCCACAAAAGCAGCCACAGTACGGCAGGGCGCGCAGACAGAAGCTGAGACCACCGGGCTCCCTCCAGATGTAAATTCGTGAATCAGTGCCCGAAAAATTTAGGGAAATCGTACTCCTTTAGTGTAGTACACCCTGCAGTAACTGTGGGAGAACAGTTCCCGGACGATGGTGAGTGCACACTCTGTGCTGAGGCCCTGTGGTGTTAATCCTGCAGCTTCAGCCGTACGATTTCCTTGGTTCCTTCGCGACTTCGTCGCGAAGGAACTCGTAAAAAAAACCGCCAAGTCCACGATCCCAACCGTAAAATAGGTGGACCGTAAAAATGTTCCAAGTTCCGGAAAAATCCCATTTGTTCCATCTTTTTTACGGTCCACCTATAGTACGGTTCACCTTTATTACGGTCCACAATATTTCCGTTTACGGTATATACAGGGGGGGCCTTCGCTACCAGTCACTGCTCGTCACAGCTCGTCAGTCAGTGAGGGGAAGTGGGCTGTGGCTCACTTTTTCTCACTCAGTCACACTTGGTAGCGAAGGCCCCCAGGAAAACAGAATCGGTTCTGCGATCTCTCTACGTCAGGGGGGGGGGGGGTGGGGGGGCGGTGTTTTCGCCGTTCCTCACACACAAAACAAAAAAAGAAGAACAGAATCAAACTGTGCGGCAAAGGCTTTTTTAAAATATATGCCTGGTGGGCATAACCACGGGGGGCGAGGAGGCGGGGGGGGGGGGGTCCTAGGTATCGCGAATGGTGGATCTCTTTTCATTGTTCTGGACCCCCCCACCCCCCCCCCCTCCCTTATACTATTCTGTAACGCATCCATTCAGGGGGAGGGGGTTTGTCAGGTTTCTCCTGGTATTTCTGGTGGAACGCACAGAATCACCTCAGGTGAGAAGTGTGTTCTGGCCTGTTTAAAAAAAACGGAGCTGTGCGTGTGTGTCAGCAATGTGGGCGTGTTTTCTCTGCATCATTTGCTTCTCTGCCTTTGTCAGTACATTCACCTTCCTTCTGCAGATTCGCACCCCCCCCCCTCCCCCCGCCCTACCTCCCCGCCCACTCGGTCGCTTTTACCCCCCCCCCCTCGGTCGCACCAGGGCCTAATCTAAGGGGGGTCGGGGGGGGTCAAAGACCCCCCCCGCAGTTTGGCCCCCCCCTGGGGGACCCCCCCCGGGGGGGGGTCTCCCGGGGGGTCACTTTTAGCGGGGGCGGGGGGGGATTTCCCTGGGGACCAGTAGGAATGGGGTCTCCTGGCTGGGGAGCATGTTCAGCCCAGGTGCAGAGCCGCCTTGGGTCTAAGAGCTGTCTGTCAAGTTCGTGCAGCAAGTCGTTGACACGTGCAAGGAACAGATGCTCACTACCGTGGCCTCCGGCGGCTGGGGGGCTCCGCCCCCCAGACCCCCCCTGTAGCGTGTGCCTGTCCCGCAAGTCCTTGAGCGTATGCGAGTGGCCATCTCCGCGTAGTCTCGGGCGCGCGAAGCGCGCCCGAGAAATTTGCACCTGGGGTGAAAAAAATTTTGGGCCCACAAAAGTGCGAGACCCCCCCCGAGTCCCAAAATCCGGAATCCTAGATTAAACCCTGGGTCGCACAGCAAAAAATACCATTCCGTAAAACCGGCTTCTTTTTTTTGCCGGAGTGCAAGGGAGGGGACGTGCCACAGAGTGTTAATTCGTAATAAGGTAAGAACAGAACCACATATCGACCTCTTTCTCCCTTACTCCCTTACTCTCTTTTCTCCCCCCCCGCCCACCACCCCCTCTCCCTCAATGATGTATCTCTGCTGGGTGGTAGGGGCACAAAAGAAAAAGTCTCACGACGAATGAAGCAAATATGCGCATACAACTGGCTTCACCGATCATCATCATGCTGTTGTTTTTTTTTGAATCCGCAGAGGCTGCCCGGTGCCTGCGCATCCCGCCAAGCTGCATGCAGGCGGGGCTACATCGCAGCAAAGGGTTCATTGGGTGCGAAGAGCCAGGCTTGCCCCGCATTCCGTTCTTGACACATCCTGCATAACGAGCGAAGGGAGATCAACCCTGTGCTCCCTTCGGCTTCTACTTCCTACTTCACTCCCCCCCCTGTCTCTGTGACCAACACACCTTCCTAGGCGAGCGTTGCTGAAAAAACCCCCGGTTGTAACATCGCCTTGTGTCTGGTCTTGGCGTGGGGATCACCACACCCCCTCCCCCCCTCTCCCCCTCTCCTCTTTCTGCACAACGAGTGAAGGAGGTCATCCTTGTGCTTCCTTCTAAGAATACAGCCGCGCAAAGGGAATGGTGCAATTGCGGTTTGTGGTGTTGCTGACATTATTACCAGCACACCGTCGGAGGATGGTAGAGGGGGGGGGGGGTTGGAGAAGTGCTGCAGGTCTGGAGGGCTGGGGGGGGGGGGGAGGGGCAGTCGGTAGGGTGGGTTCGGGGGGGTGGGGGAGGTGGGAGGTGTTCGTAAGAGGGAATTCGAACGAATGATCAACTTTTTCATGGCATCATCACTGCCCCCCCCCCCCCTAGGGGGGGTCATAAGCCCGTACAAAACCACATTTTTCAACATACCATCAGAACCGCCCTAATACCTGATCTGACCCGAAAATCCGACCCATACCCCCCCGGAAACCGTCTGGAGCCCACTTGTGACACCTGATGCGCACTTTTGTGATGATTTTTTGGGGTCCTAAAAAATGTACCTCAGTTTCGTACCTTGCCTTTGTACCTGAACCACTCCCGACCGCAGTATTTCGTTCTTTGCAAGGAAAGGGTATCACTACGCTCACCCAGCACGCCGAGCAACACATGCCGTGTGCCTAGGGCCTCGCAGAGGTGTCAGATGCTGCTGCAGAGGGGTACCTTGCTCGAAAGACGCTCGCCAAACGGGAGATGTGCGGGGTCCCGGCAGAGAGCGTTGTGGCAGACCTGCGTCAGAAGAAAACGGCACACGACATCCGTGAGGCGACATTATTTCGGGCGCTCCGTCGGGCTGGGTACATAGGAGAGCGAGTGGGACGTGGTGACGACAGATATATGCAGTGGTGCATCAACTGCACGCACGTGCGAAAAGCGGCGTTCCTTGCTGGCCAAGAAAGATGTCACCTGCACTCCTACTCCTCCCACTCCTCCTGCTCCTACCCCTACACCAACTGATGTGGGCAGTGAGTGATGGCAGCTCCAGAGCAGCAGATGATCTAGGAAGCGATGAGCGGGTCAGCCGGGCAGACTACCCCAGTCCGTACCGGAAGTACGAAGCGTTGCGGGCCCGCCACCACCGCCTCCAGGAGAGGACCCGAGGATTAAGAGTAGGGTTGTACAACGCCAGGGGAGAGTATTCCCCTGGCGTTGAGACATCCCTGACGATCTTGCGGTCGCACTGTGGGGGTTGAGTCGGCAGGCAGATGCCTATCCAATGACTTTGTTGAGTCCTCACATGGTACACTCTCATGCGTGCTGTTGAGACTGCGTGGTGTGCATATCCTGCGGGGGCGCAAATTGCACAGCACAAACATAATCATTTCGACTCTCAGGTCGTCCAATATCCCAATCGTGCCTTCACAGGCTGAGATCGACGAAGCAAAGACACATCTGCAACGCTGCCTAATGCCGATGCAGCCTCGCAGGCGTACGAAGTACTCACAATGACCCATCTGCGATCGAAGTACTACACCCAGAAGGTGGCTGAACTCATTCAGCTGGCGCAACAACACAACATTCCCACTAATCAGGTACAAGAAAGACCTTGCCGAGGCACTGGGGAGGCAACATCGTGCCACCTGAGCCGGAACCACCGCAGAAAAGGCAAAGAACGAAATACTGCGGTCGGGAGTGGTTCAGGTACAAAGGCAAGGTACGAAACTGAGGTACGTTTTTTAGGACCCCAAAAAATCATCACAAAAGTGCGCATCAGGTGTCACAAGTGGGCTCCAGACGGTTTCCGGGGGGTATGGGTCGGATTTTCGGGTCAGATCAGGTATTAGGGCGGTTCTGATGGTATGTTGAAATTTTTGTATTTGTACGTTTTTAGGGGGCTTATGACCCCCCCTAGGGGGGGGGGGGGGTAGGGGGGGTCATAAGCCCCCCTAAAAACGTACAAATACCAAAAATTTCAACATACCATCAGAACCGCCCTAATACCTGATCTGACCCGAAAATCCGACCCATACCCCCCCGGAAACCGTCTGGAGCCCACTTGTGACACCTGATGCGCACTTTTGTGATGATTTTTTGGGGTCCTAAAAAATGTACCTCAGTTTCGTACCTTGCCTTTGTACCTGAACCACTCCCGACCGCAATATTTCGTTCTTTGCCTTTTCTGCGGTGGTTCCGGCTCAGGTGGCACGATGTTGCCTCCCCAGTGCCTCGGCAAGGTCTTTCTTGTACCTGATTGGTGGGAATGTTGTGTTGTTGCGCCAGCTGAATGAGTTCAGCCACCTTCTGGGTGTAGTACACCACGCAGTCTCAACAGCACGTATGAGAGTGTACCATGTGAGGACTCAACAAAGTCATTGGATAGGCATCTGCCTGCCGACTCAACCCCCACAGTGCGACCGCAAGATCGTCAGGGATGTCTCAACGCCAGGGGAATACTCTCCCCTGGCGTTGTACAACCCTACTCTTAATCCTCGGGTCCTCTCCTGGAGGCGGTGGTGGCGGGCCCGCAACGCTTCGTACTTCCGGTACGGACTGGGGTAGTCTGCCC